>OX374640.1:14217500-14687500 GCA_947347705.1 Nymphula nitidulata
AGTCATTCCTACCTGCCTTCAGATTTTATGAAAACTGTAGTGGTACCCATTGTTAAAAATAAAACAGGAGACCTTGCAAATAAAAATAATTACAGGCCTATCTCATTGGCAACTATTGTGTCGAAGGTGTTTGACGGTCTACTTAATGTACAGTTGGAAAAATATGTAATGCTGCACGATAACCAGTTTGGGTTTAGACCCCAATTGTCTACAGAAAGTGCTATACACTGTCTTAAGCACACCGTCAAATACTACACGAGTCGAAGGACTCCCGTATATGCTTGCTTTCTCGACCTGTCTAGGGTATTTGACCTGGTGAATTATGATATTTTGTGGGAGAAACTTGATAACATTAGTCTACCCGGCGAACTTGTTAACATCTTCAGGTATTGGTACTCGAACCAGGTCAACAGCGTTAGATGGGCGGGTGCTTTGTCAGACTCTTATCGGCTACAGTGTGGTGTGAGACAGGGGGGTTTGTCTTCTCCTACGCTGTTCAATTTATATGTGAATGCACTGATCGTCGCGCTCAGCAGTCAACGCATCGGATGTTTTATTGACAGCGTATGCGTAAATAACTTAAGCTACGCCGATGACATGGTTCTGCTCAGCGCGTCGGTTTGTGGCTTGCGGAAGCTCTTGCGTATCTGTGAGGAGTACGCAAGAGGACACGGTTTGATTTATAATGTTAAGAAGAGTCAATACATGGTCTTTGAGGCCGCAGGTAGGCCATGCCCTCTAAAAGTACCATCAGTATATCTAAATGGGTCTTCTCTGGACAGGGTTTCAAATTTTAAGTACCTAGGTCATATTGTCTCGAGCGACCTCAAAGACGATGTAGATGTCGAACGGGAGCGGAGGGCGTTGTCGAAGAGGGCAAACATGCTGGCGCGCAGGTTTGCGCGGTGTACAGATGAGGTGAAAGTTGTTCTCTTTAAGGCATATTGTACTTCTCTGTACACGTGTGCCCTGTGGGCAGATTATACTCAAAAAACGTACAATTCCCTCCGCATCCAGTACAATAATGCATTTAGGACAGTATTGGGGCTGCCCCGCTTCTGCAGCGCATCGGGCATGTTCGCGGTGGCGAGGACAAATTGCTTTCATACGATGATGCGCAAGAAGTGTGCTTCCCTGGTGCGCAGGGTGCGGGCTAGCTCCAATGCAGTACTGGCAATGATCTCCCAAAGACTCGGACTGTCCCTACATACGGCACTGCAGCAGCAGGCATGTCTGCTGCAGTGCAGGATGAAGGTGGTAGTGACTGAAGTTTGTGTAAAAAAAAATAATAATAAAAAAAAAAAATCGATTTTTTAATTATTACTATTTATTTATTTTATTAATTTTAAATTGTTATTGACCATAAAAAAAAAAAAAAAATTCAATTTCAAAATTCAATTTTTTGTATATTTAGTGACATTATTATTACATTTACTTATAAATTACTAGTAGACCGTCTATGACTCCTAATATTTATGACATTTATTATAATTACATATCAAAATTTTATTCCTGTTACTAACCATCTAACATACTTTAAGTTAATATTGTTACTAACATAACTAATAAAATAATGTTAATGTAAACGCATATGGATTGAAATCTGAAATAAATGAATTATTATTATTATTATTAGCTTCTACACTATCTGATTTCTCAATACTTTATTATCTAGAACTTTCTGGAATTTAAAGCGGCACCCCTGCTTCATATTCAAGTGAGGGTATTCCATAATTCTAAATTTTCGCGGATAGTTTCAAACTCCTGCAACTTTAGTCGTACGTAAGCCAACTCGGCGTTATGCACATCACTTTACATCTTATTACGGTGTCATAAAGAGGAGAATCGGTTGGTAACAAGCCACATTAGTTTTCAAATCGACGGATAAGAGAACATTAGACTTTACGAGTCGGAGATAAAGCTGATAATTGCGTGAAATGTGATGCAGAAAATTATCGATATACTCGGTAAGGCTCGGTAGCTAGTAGCAATATAAATAATGTATGCTGTTGTTTGATCGAAAAATGCCTTTTATCTTGCACACGGTTATTGGAAAAACAACTCTGTTTGTACACGGTACAAGTATATATTTGTACAGGCGCTACAAAAATATGGATATTTTGTGAATTTCTTTGTTTTAAACTTAGGAGGTCCTGTTTTCTTCTGTATTTTTGGGATAATTTGTAAAAATAGAGCGTGTGTAAGAAATACGGTTTTTCTTTCAACCCGTCAAGCTTAAAATTCCAGACACAATTGATTTTTTAATTGTCATAGACCTCCGGAGGTATAACGCCGCTTGAGTACACAATTTATAGAAATGGGATTGCCACAAGGAGGTGTTTTTGGTGCTCTTTTTTCTTGGCTTATGTTAATGAATTCAACGTATCAGAGAACCTAAGTGTAATATTCGCTAATGACGCAACAATTTAATTATAAATTAAAGAACTATGAAAAAGATCTTTTGAAAATAATACGAGCATCAATTCAAACAACTTGCTAAATTTTAAGAATTTCAATGTGAATCTCACCAAAACCAATTTCAGTCAATTTAGAAATTATATAACTAATTTAGATAAAATACTAGGTACCAACTAGGTGGTAGGCCCGTATGTAGGGTCGTCTGGGTAGGTACCACCGCCTTTCTTATTTCAGTCGTGAAACAGTCCGTTGTGTTTCTGATTGAAGGGAACGGTAGCCAGTTTAATAACTGCGTATGGCAGACATTTTATCTTAGCCCTCAGGATGACAACGCACCTGCAACACCAAGTGATTCTTCCTTATTATTGCAGGTGTCTATAGGCGACGGTAACCACTTCCTACCAGGTGGCTCGTCAGCTTATTTGTCATCTAGTTTTATAAAAAAAACTTAATATTGTTATGAGTAACATTAAAATAGAAGAATAAATGGAATAAACTTTCTTGGAGCAACTGATACTCACTAAAAATGGAGAGTCAATATTTCAAAAATTTGACAAATTATCTAGTTAATGCTATGCCCTTCATCGTCATGGCTCCTAAGCCTGCCCCAAGATTTTTTTCTAGTCTAGATATTTTAATAACAGTAAGGAAATACCAATAATAAGTATCTTTTCGACCTTATCCCACCTTCCCTCTCCCTGCTCAGGAGCACTCGTGCCGGTCTTCGGAGTCATCAATTCACTGTCTCCACCGCAACATCACGCACAAAGAAATTTTGTGCCTCGTTTCTTTGTCGTACTTCCAGAACTTGGAATTCTTTGCCAGCACATGTATTCCCTCCTTCCTATAACATGGGTTCCTTCAAGAGAGACGTAAAAATACACCTTTTTCACCGGCAAGTTGGAGGCGGCTAGAGAAGTGTCTAAACTGCACTAGCTGTCTTCGCATATGGATTCCTCTTACCGTTTTACATCAGGTGGTGGTGAGTCAATTTCCGTGCTTCGTATACATAAAAAGGCTATCTATTATCGACCGCTCGCACCGTATTTCAAAATTGCTACACAAAACCGTCGCTACGTATAAAACCTGTCACGAGATAAATTTAACAAAACGACGGCCCATTAGCCAGCTCTGAAAGCTTTTAACCGAATACTGTTATTTGTCTAACTGCAAGCTAATTATTCAAAATCACCCCGTGTGTCGCTATTCGCTACTTAATTTATTCAGAGGAAAACTTTGTGGATTCACACGCGGTTCGATTTGCTTTTAACTTATTTGTGCCAAAAGCTAGCGGTAAAAAAAAAATTATACACAACTAGATGACAAACAAGCTGACGGCCCACCTGGTGGTAAGCGGTTACCGCCGCCTATAAACACCCTGCAATAATAAGGGAAAATCACACGATATTACAGATGCGTTGTCATCATGAGGTTTAAAATGAAATGCCGTCCATGCCCAGTAATTAAACTGGCTACCTTTCCCTTCAATCCGGAACACAGCGAACTGTCTTACGGCTGAAATCAAAAAGGCGATGGTACCAACCCAGGTGACCCTACATACGGGCCTACCACCTAGTTGAGATAAAGTAACTAAATAGTCGCTTTTTTAATTTGCTGAAGCCACAAGTCTATTTGGTACTTAAAATAAAGTGTTCAAAAGTATAGTATGTTCTAATTTATTTGGAAGTTTTGCTTCGAGTTTAAATAAACTTTGGAAAATTCCAAAGGCTTGGATTTTGCGAAAAACACTAATAAATTTATAAAAAAAATTGTATATTCATTTTGACGTCTTTTCCTCTGCAATTTCCTGCTTGGCGCGCTTTTGTATGTCGCGGCGCGCCAAATTTCAATCAATTCTGACTAGCCGCGAGCCTGGCTCGTCGACTCACAAAACCACAGTCATACTCGTCATTCGATCACAGCCTTTAACATTATAATAAGGGTTTTTAATAAGCTCTCGACTTTTTCGGAATACCATTGCAAAGTAGTGTCATTTAGCTACAATCCACATGGAGACGCTAACCAACTTGAGCGCTCAAAAGAGAGAGAAATTCTCTATATTACTAAACTTAAATTTTTGACCTTGAATAGAACCTTCTTTTTGACGATACTAGAAAATATATTTAAAATTAGGTAACATTTGATTTGGTTAAACAACAACATCAGTACACCGACGGACATAGTATTTCTTAGATTTTTTACACTAGAGAAAAGAATTCACCTCGCTACCAGACACCTCTACCTATTCACTTTAACATTTTTCAAACCAAAACCTGTACGGAAGTGACGTCAGGAAACAACCGATATCCGTGCTGACATCTTATTCGTGACGAAACTTCTAAAATAATGACAAAACCCGTACAGTCCAAAGACCGGTGTCCATACAATACTGAGGTAAAAAAGGAAAATACTTATTTCACAGCAACATATTAGACATTCTTATAACTAAACTAGCTGTCCCGGCAAACCTTGCTTTGTCATAAAAAAAATTGACAAAAAAAAAATAGATAGTACCTAGCCGATTGTAAGACCTATTTGTTCATTAAGTGGTAGGCCCGTATGCAGCCGTGAAACAGTTCGCTGTGTTTCGGATTGAAGGGAAAGGTAGCCAGTGTAATTACTGGGCATGGACGGCATTTCATCTTAGGCCCCAGGATGACAACGCATCTGCAATATCAAGTGATTTTTGCTTGTTATTGCAGGTGTCTAAGGCGGCGGTTACCGCTTTCCATTAGGTGGGCCGTTAACTTTTTTGTCATCCAGTTGTATATTAAAAAAAAGATATTAGCCAGTTCTCACACCTACTGAATATACATATAAAATTTCATAAAAATCGGTCAAGCCGTTTCGGAGGAGTATAGTTACTAAATTTGTGAGTCGAGATTTTATATATTAGATTTCATTAGAGACTTTAACTGGATTTCCTGCGGCTCTAACACTAGGTTAGCCTGTATCGCGAGGGCCTATTGATGACAGCCAGGCATTTTAGCCATTTTAGCGCAATTTTGCTCATTAATTTTTATTAATATAATATCTTTGGGCATTTAAACTCCTTTTTAGGATATCAAGAGCGTGTTCACATGAACGAAGTCAGTAGTGTGTGAACACGTATCACGAACCCAGTAAGTGTGTTCACAGATTATAAAACAATCTCATTAGCCCATAATATTCAAGCAATTTTCCACACGAATTAAAAGCCTATATTAATCAACAATTTTCTCAAATACTGTTTTCAAATTCATGAGAATTACAGCGGCGTCGGCGCTTTTATATTTGACTTTATTATTCGTTTTGACTTATTGTTCTATTATGCAAAGTTTGCGGTATTTAAGAACTCACTGTTAAAATATTAGCTACCCAAATTGTTGTTAATGTACTTGACTTTGTAACTTTAATATAAATAGCGTTTGGCCTGAAACAATCGGTGAATATTCATCTCTACCACAGCGGAAAGAATTCTTTACCGTAGAGCGTTATTCTATATTTGTTGTCTCCACTTCAATATCTCGGACAAGGAAATTCAGTACCTATCTTGTTTTGTATCGGACTTCCAAAACTTGAGATTCTTTGAAAGCGCATAATAATATGTTCCCTCCGTCGTGTAGCCACGGGTACCTTCAGAAGAGGTGTGAAAAGGCACCTTATGGGTCGGCAAAGTGGAACCGGCGAGAACAGTATGTATGTTCAAGCTGCACCGCTTCACATCAGGCGGTGTGACGTCATTCGCTGTGCTTTGTATAAAAAAAATCATTTTTCTGTGGCAGAAACTTAAATGAATGATTAATTGAAATGTGTTGCGATCGCGATCAAAGGTAAAAATTAGAAATGTTATCTACGATTACCTTCACAATCACGAACAAAGAGATAGGAATGCAACACAACGCGAATGCAACTTTTGAAATATGAACGCGATATGAATATGATCATCTAATGAGCTCGATGTCGTCGCAAAACATGAGCAATAGGACCTATCAAACGCGGTTGCAGTAACAAGCACAGAAGAACTGGAAAGAGAGAGAGAGAGAGAGAGAGAACATAATGAAAATTTTACTTTAGTAGAGTGTCACTATCTATATAAAGATACTTTCTGATGACTTATAAATATGGGCAGCAGTGAAACCACAGTACGGCATCCGTTGCACTGAATTTGTTTGATAGCTGGACGTAGTTTTTTTTTATACATCTGTAGTGATGTGACTGATTCTATCGATAGAATACTTTTTAGAATTAGAATATTAGCCGGAATATTTAACATGTATTTCATTGCAATGAGTTCTTTATATTTCATCAAATTTGCATGCGCCATGATCACGGGTAGATTTCTGTAACTGCAGATAGAAATTAACTCAATTGCGTGCAGATATATCGAACTCTCCTCTTTAATTGACGTTTGCTTGCATTACATGCTGAATATTCCAAATCATAATTCTAATTCCAAAGCTAATGACCAGCTAATTATCTAAAGAGCGAGGAGCTCGGTGGTGTAGTGGTTTGAGCGTTCTGGTTTCGATTACGAAAACAAAGCACCTTTCGCCATGGTCGATCCCGGGATGGGTCAACTAAAATTTCTCATCTCGAGCTCCCGCATGCTTCGGAAGTCACGTGAAGCCGTTGGTCCCGGTTGCTGCTGCAACCGCTTCAACCCACCAACCCGCATTGGGCCAGGGTGGTGGTATTATGGCCCGAACTCCTTTTGAGTTTCTCCCATGTAGGAAGGCCTGTGCCTAGCAGTGGGACGTATATGAAACCGAATTAAACCAATCAAAAAGTAACTTTCTTCTGACTTTATGTTGTCCTTTGACTTCATATCCCTTTCAAACTAAATATTATCTGTAGATGAATTGAGTTGAGATACTGAAAGTAAGGACTATCGTAATCTTGAGTCCTATTTGTAATACAGATAATTAAATTTACGTACTTAGGTAGCTAACTATCCCCTAGAAATATATTTTTTGAAGTCGGTGCTTCACTTGCTATTGTTTCTGGAAACAAATTAGCACTAACTCCAAAAAATATATTTCTAGGGGATAGTTAGCTACCTAAGTACGTAAATTTAATTATTTTATACTTTTCAGTTTTTTGAAGTCTGTTTTAATTTTTGTTTTAAATTTTTTTTTCACACTTTTTAGTGTTAACTTTCTAAGATCGAAGCTAGATGGGTGACCGTCAACTTATATTGTTTCCCACTATCGTATCGTTTCACTAAAAAGTCGTAGGATAGCAAAAATCCGCAATTTCGCATACGTAGACGGCTTATTGATTTCAGTTTTTTTTATTTATAAACCAAACCACCCAACTGATTTTGAAAAAATTTTTATAAGACCATATGGCAACTATTCCGCATCGAACAAAAAAAGAATCACAAAAAATCGGATCAGTTATCTCTGCGTGATCGGTGTACATACATAGAAAAAAAACGTACCGGCCGAATTGAGAACCTCCTCGTTTTTGAAGTCGGTTAAAAAACTTAGGCCCGTCTATAACAAAAATTTTGAAGAGGCCTGAAAGGTCAGAAGGGCTGAGGCGGCTAAGGTATGTTTCATGCCGTAGTAGCAATGATTTTTCATTTTTAAAAGAAAGCTGAATTTTTAGATAAACTTCAGACGAAAAGCGTGGTTAAAGTACAACGACGGCAGATCAAGTGTAACAGTTGTACTACGAAAACCGCCACTATTACAAACGGCGTAAGGGCACGGTCAAACTGTTATAACAGTTTTTATTGGCTTGTTGACTGTATGTACAACAATAAATTTTAATTAAAGGTAAAGGTAAAAAAAAGATGATTTACAGAATCTCAACGTAAATATTGAAACTTCAACATCTTATGATCTTTTCCAAAAAATTCTAATACAATTATTGGATTGTTTTAACACCCACAATAATGTCAATTCTGTTCTTATTCTCATAACCTCTCAAGCCACATCACCGGACACAATTAAATTTTTAATTGCTATAGACCCAAAAGTCGTCCTGCGGAATAAGTGTGCCTAATTTCAAATATCTCCATCCTTTTCATTCCAAATCAAATTACTTGATATTAAGATCCTCCCAGATCCATAGACTTTGGACTTATGACAGTCGGTATTTATAGTTGTAGAAATTGGAAATAATGCCTTTTCGTTTACTTGTTTATTTATTTAAATACACACATGCAGGTTAACAGAAATAGATTTCCAACACACCAACAAGTCATAAACCACTAATCATAATGTGTAGATACTTAATCAAAATATAATCAAGCCATTCTACTATGTCTTATAAATCAATGTCAATATTATAATAAAATTGTCAAAGAAGAAATATAAAAATAACAATGCTTATTTAAATCTAAAATACAAGATTACACATTTAAATTTTTAATTGCAATAGTACTGGGAACCTATAATTTATAATTATTAATATCTCCCGATTCTAAGAATTTGCTAGCTTCTCTGAAGATGTATTCAACACGATCAGCGAATATATCAATATACTTGTCAGACTAATGAATAAGTAATAATGAATAAACCATTAGTTTTAGTTATTAGAGCCAATAGCCTAATTACCAACTTGAGCACGAGTATGTACACAAAATAACAGTGTAATATCAATCGACGTTCTAAATCTATTCTATCGATAAACGCCACGTCCCTATACTCCAATTTCAATGTATAAATATCAGAATTTCGATAGCAGGCTTGGCCGCTTGTAAATCGTGTGGCTGAAAGCCTGGGGCCGGTAGTGACGCAATACCATAAATCAGATGGAATATTTAACATTATTGGTATGGAAGTTAGTTTTGCTAGGTAGGTACGTAGGTATTTTAAATATATTATTTAGCTTTTTTTATACAAGTAAACTGATGGTCCCTGGTGTAAGGCTACAGTTATAGACACCTACAATAACAAGAAAGCAATCGCTGCCAACCTGAGGCTTGAGATGAAATGCTTTTCTAACGAGTAATTACACTTGCTACCTTTCCCTTCAATCCGGAACACAGCGAACTGTTTAACAGTCGAAATAGGAAAGTCAATGGGACCTACCCTGACGACTCTAGGTATATACGGCCCTACCATGCTTACAATATTACAATTTCATCACAAAACTGATAGTGTCAATTTACAATGGACATATAATTCCCCTAGTATGTGCCTAATATTAAATTATAGCACTGCTAATGTCTCAACCTCACTTAGAAGATAGATAAGATGTTAGAAGTTTCCATATAAAAAGACAGATATTGCAGAATAAGACTAAATAACTTTAGCTTCCTTGTTAGACCACAAGGTACCTTTGAAATAAACATCAAAGCTAGAGTGAAGCTTAAATAATATTAAAACTTCTTGTAGGAACCCGTGTTATAGGAAGATGGGAACACAGCTGTTCGTACTGAATTCCAAATTTATGTACGAATATACATAGATACAATTCTATGTAAATGATCCTTAGGCTGTTTTTATACTGTTGCTTCCTATCACGCGGAACCTTGACCTCTTAATCTTCTTTGTGTCAAGTCTTTATTGTAACCCCATAGCCACTACATATTGTCACTGGTTATCTACTATATAAAAACCATGTCAAAACCCACTAGGCAAGTAATCCAGAAATCTTTGCAGGAAAATATGGTCTTCTCTTAAAAGAGAACATAAAACTTCCGTACAAGTAAAGTCACGCTCCCAACATATTCTACTGGTTAACTGCTGTCTTTAAAAATTAGATCGCTTACACACTTCGCTTTTATAACCCTGGAACGGAGGACGGAAGCGGTAGTTTGCCGTTGTAAAAACTTTCCCGATTGCTCGCCGTAATAACGTGTGAATCTCAACGAACGGATACTTTTAAGGCCCTTTTATCGTTTAAAATTCTAAGCCTTTTGATATCACTGTACTGCAACTGGAATTTTAACATGAATACTCCTACGAAACAAAGATAGGTGTTTATTTTTTATGTAGGTCTATTATGGATTGCTTTGCGTTGAAAAAGGTTTAATTAACTAAATTAAATATATATATACTGTTTATATATATATAAATATAGGATCAATACCTATGCTTTGAAACATATCTATACTAATATTATAAAGCTGAAGAGTTTGTTTGTTTGTTCGGTTGAACGCGCTAATCTCAGGAACTACTGATTCAAATTGAAAAATTATTTTGTGTTGGATAGTCCATTTATCGAGGTATTATATAAGCTATATAACATCACGCTGCCATCAATAAGAGCTGAGCATTAATTAAAAATGTTGCAAAAACGGGGAAAAAATATTACTTTTCAGAGCTTTCGTTGCGTGCGCTGCGCTAACGGTTAAAGTTATGTATAAATGATGTATGCAGAAATTGTTGTCCGATAAAAGTTCTAAAAAAAAGTCCGCGACAGCATATGTCTATTCTTTGAAATTTACTCTCTAGAACCATTTTTGGGTAATCTAATTAGTTCTAAAATAATGTACTGTCTGCGAAGGTGTTTCAGTAAACATGATAATTATTCCTTATCGAAATAAATACAGTATATAGTATTTAATTTTAATAATATAGTAATAAGTAATATGTGACGACCGCTTGGCCGAGTGGTCTGTACCCCAGGCTACTCGGTCAAAAGGTCCCGGGTTCGAATCCCGGTAGGAACAAATGTTTGTATGATGAGTACGAACATTTGTTTACGAGTCATGGATGTTTATATGTTTATTTAGTATATTTCTAATATTTATATACATATTATTATCATTATTTCTCCGTTATCTAGTATCCATAACACAAGCTCTTAATGATGCTTACTTTGGGCTAGATAATAGGTGTGAGTGTAAAAAAAAAAAAAAAAAATATAGTAGTAGTGTAATATAGTATTTAATTTTGAGCAAAATAGTCCTTGACATCATTTGATTTCAATGAATATCTTAAGAGATATCATAGTTTTAAAATATTATGCACTCATAAATGATTTTTAAGGCGGGCGGTCGCGGGCGGGGGCGGGCGGTCGCAGGCGGGGCACATAATGCATGAATTGCAGAAGTGTTTTATAAACATGATGATTTAAATCCTTAGTCAATTAAATGTTCCAGTAAAATCATGTAACCTACCCCACCGTTGTTATTTTCCGACATCCACGCGAACAAAGTCGCGGGCACTGCTAGTATTTTAATAATGCTGTCAATATAGATTTTTTAAATTAATATTATTCTTCAATTATTCAAAATGCTTTTGAATTATAGTAGGTTTTCAGTACTGTCTGTATATTTCCAGTCTCAAATGAATCTCTGGGAGACTATAGAATTGACAGTTAAGTCCGAGGTCAAATAAAAGTATAGGGTTATAAATGATCCACTACTCATATCACTTATGAATGTCACAGTGTCCTTTTCCAACACTCCATTAGTGACTCTTTTTATCATGATACTAGAAGAGAAATCTTCGCTTACTATAGTCTAGATAACATTGAATTTGAGAAAAAGCTGGTCGAAAAATATATGCAATGCTAATAAAAATATTTTATATACATCAATTTTTTTTTCACACTCTCTCAACTTATATCTAGTCCAGAACCTCATTAGCATCCGAGCTTGTGTTATTGATACTAGATAACGGAGTAATATTGATGATTATATGTATATCAATATTGGAAATATAGTAAATAGATAATATTGGATCAATAGTAGATGAAATTGTAGATATTAATCTGTCTAATAATTTCAGACACATAAATCATTTACGTAATACAATTCACGAGAATATGCCGCTTAGTGAATACATATATTGATTCAAGCCATTAACGAAGGCAGTTCGAGCATGCTAGTTTGCCAACACTATAGATACGATATATAGATGTCTTGTTAAAAGTTTCAGAATTTAAGGATAAACAAATCAATACAATAGAGAAGTATAATCACGAATTTAATTAGTTGCAAACAGTACTTGATAATAATAATTATTTAAATTATCGCAGTAACTATTTGTAGTTAGAGTTGAAGATTCGTTGAATATGATATGTATTTCGATCTATCCTTTGTTTATCGTTAACGATTCGTTACATTACACCTTCGTCTACTACACACCTCAATTATAAATGTAATTAATTATCCCTGAAACTTTTGCCTTTAGATTTTATATTATCATCTTCAAATTTTATCAGACAACTTACAGATTTATTATTGTTCTTGTTTCGGGTAATTTAACACGCAACTCCAAGTTCAATTGGTTCTCTTTTATCGATGCCCCTTAATCCAGTTTTAATGAACTCCGTAATTACATCGGTTCATCGTTATCGGGAAAATACATTGAGTGTACAGATAACAAAATGTTCTTTTTTACACTGAAAACTTTTGATAGCAGATCTGATTTTGCGTGTTCTAGGTGATTATTGGTTCGTAACCAAAACTTTAGGGGAGGTTGCTGTTTAGCGCCGGGTGATCCCCACACACGCCCGTTACTTAGCTAGTGGCGGGTAGGTCTGCAGTCGGATTTCTCCCCGAAAAAAAGGGGGAGCTTGATGGTTTGATAGGTAAAACAAAGCAACTTTACCCTCGATTGATTCAAGATGAGTCAATTAAAAGCTGTAATCTAGAGCCACTTCGTTTATTGAAGCCACTTTAAGCTATTAGCCACAACAGTGTATCCTATGCCTAGCAGTAGGACGTATGTATAGGCTATTGATGATGATAATGACCCAAAGTAAAAGACTCCTCTCATTAGGTTGAAGAAATTCAGCTCAAATGTTCCTAATACGATACCTCGTTAGCCCCAGCGATTATTTAATGTTCGTTTCTGCAACGCCAATCACGGAAAATTTTCACCTGTTCCTCGCCTGTCTTGTTTGTTTGTACTTTGATATTTCGCGGGATATTAATAATATAGACAAGTTCGGTGATTCTTTGCCAAAATAAAAAAGTTAGATACTAAATGGCTATACCTACATACTTAAGTATATCCTGTGACATTTGTAGTGCATGCTGTGGTCGCATGTTATTGGAGTTGCAATCAATTTTAAATTTTGTAAAACCTCTCAATTTTTAAACAAAAATTGTTGTTAGCTTTGTTGGCGATCCTTACATAAATAAATCACTTTTTAAGTAGCTTTTAGTTTCAGTAGGCACAAGAAAATAGCTCTGAACCTGCACTCCAAACATTTTACGATCAGTCATCAACATAAACAAACGAGCTAATATGAAATTCGTGCAAATAAATTGAAAACCGTTGAACTGCAATCAAATTGCTTTATAACTCCGGCCGCCAATATTGATGGTCTGCGGTACTATTGCTAAATCGAGTCTATCAGATATTCAGCTCTTGCCAATTTAAAAGTATTGAATAAAAACCTTATTTCATTCATATTGACATTTAGATCATTTGATAGTTACTTTATTGGTAATAGACATAGGCACATTCCTATTAACTTCTACTACACACAATATAATGTGATAATTATCATACAAAATGCAACTCTCTCCAACACAGCTTTATCAAGTAGGTATGTTGTGAGGGCTAGGAATCATCAGATCATCTCTTGTATCAATTTGATGACCAGGCTAGAAGCCAGAATAATTCTTCAGGGAGTCAAGCTAAAATACTATAGGCTCTTTCTGCCAAAGCTTTGAGCATATTTATTTTGGACACTGGAAGAGTACTGATAAGGAAATATACCAGATCGGTACAGATATCACTTGATTTACTTGAGGGAAGACTGTCTCTTCAGGTTAGGTGGACTGACAATCTTCTCAGAGTATCTGGAAGTAACTGTTTATTTAGATCGGTTCAGCGGCTCAGGAGTCAGGAGTAAGAACTAACCGTATTGCTAAGTATACAGACAGCCACTTTCACATTTATACTAATATTATAAAGCTGAAGAGTTTGTTTGTTTGGTTGAACGCGCTAATCTCAGGAACTACTGATTCAAATTGAAAATTTCTTTATAGTCTATTTATCGAAGTATTATATAGGCTATATAACATCACGCTGCCACCAATAAGAGCTGAGAATTAATTAAAAATGTTGCAAAAACGGGAAAAAAATATTTCTTTTCGGTTAAAGTTATGTATAAATGATGTATGCAGAAATTGTTGTCCTATAAAAGTTCTAAAAAAAGTCCGCGACAGCATAAGTCTATTCTTTGAAATTTACTCTCTAGAACCATTTTTGGGTAATCAAATTAGTTCTAAAATAATGTACTATCTGCGAAGGTGTTTTTGTAAACTTGATATTATTCCTTATCGAAATAAATACATTATCCACCACAAGTATTTAACTTTGAGCAAAATTGTCCGTGGCATCATTTGATTTCAATGAATATTTTAAGAGATATCATAGTTTTAAAATATCATACACACATATATGATTTTTAGGGCGGGCGGGCGCGGGCGGTCGCGGGTGTGGCACATAATGCATGAATTGCAGAGGTGTTTTATAAACATGATGATTTAAATCCTTAGTCAATTAAATGTTGCAGTAAAATCATGTAACCTACCCCACCGTTGTTATTTTCCGACATCCACGCGAACGAAGTCGCGGGCACTGCTAGTTTATAATAATTGAAAGCATGAATACTTACAATAACCAATTAAAACAATAAACTTTTGCTTCGATTCCAAACCAACCTAAGCCTGCAATTACTGCTTAATAAACTATGTGAAACCACGCCCCTCCACTATTTGAACAATGACCGTGTCAGCTTTGTCGCTTTTAGTTCTAACAAGCGTACAGTTCTCAACAAATCCAATGAAACTGATGTTCTACAAAAATACTCCTTAAATACTAGAAGATAAGATCTCTTCGAAGTCTGAAGTGTTAAGAGTGAAGTTCGGCCGTCGTATCCTTCGAAGACATAATTGATAGCCTCTATTTCTTCTTTGACATTGGAGCCGTAAATTTGGTAAGCCGAAACCAGAAGTTTTTGTTACTTAAAGCAGCATAGAAATCATTAAGTCTATTGCCTTACTTGTGTCTTTTGGTGACATCAATCACTTCTGAGTAATGTATTTGATTGAAAGTAAAACAAAAGATATAACCTTTTATACAGCTAGACTAAAGAGCTCGGTGGCGTGGCGTTTTGAGCGCTCTGGTTTCAATAACGAAAACAAAGCAACTTTCGCCATGGTTGATCCCGGGATGGGTCAGTCAGAATTTATAATCTCGAGCTCCTCCGTGCTTCGGAAAGCACTTTAACCCACCAACCCGTATTGGACCAGCGTGGTGGTGTTATGGTCCAAGCTCCTCAAATGTGGAAAGCACATGAGGAGCCATAGGACCTATATAAACTGGAGATAAAACAAGGGCCGTCTAATTTAAGACTGGGGGACAAATTTAACACTGGGTTCATTTAATAACTACGAGTTACACAACTCGTATTAATTGTTTGTTAATCAGAAATGTTTTAATAATGCATTAATTAATAAGTTATATTATTATTACTTTATAATTTTTCATTTTTCTCTACATTAACTTTTCACCTACTATTCATTTTACTGAACTCTCTATCTTATGGTTTTTGGTAGAGATCGCTGCTAGAGACAAGACCGCCTTTTTTGGCATAATGTGTTTGTTTTTTTAACTATATATATGTATATATTCTATTAATTTACTTAAACACTTGACTTGACATAAAGCATTTATGACATGTTAAATATTTCAATTTTGTCAAACAGTATCAAAAAAGATTTCACTGTGTAAAATATCCAATTAATTTAAAATAGCCATTTAAAAGAACAAAGACACCTCCTAGCGAAGATTTATTAGAAAGCTTATGTTAAAAACCAACGAAACGACTAATTTTATATGCCTTTATGACTCTAAAAACATATCGGTGCGAATATGATTATTTTAGAAAGCATACGTTTGTTTTAATACCGCATTAACAGCCCCAAACCCTCACACAGTTCGTAAACCAATCAAACGCGCCCTAAAAGTCCCCAAAAAGTGCTTCAACGGCGATTTCCCCCAATTAATTATCTCCAAAGCCTTACCGATAACAATCAGAAGCCCACAAAGCCTCCGACACTCCGCTCTTACCTGAAATCAGACATGGCTGATTAGACAACTTAATTCGGGCACAGGGTGTCGTTTATTACGTGTTGCGGTGAGTTTCTCCACTGATTAGGTTTGGTGGTGGAGTTTAGTAAAAATGTGATTTTGGTGGCTTTAAATTTTAACGGAAGGTGGCGCTGAGCCTACCTTCAGTACGGGTTCCCCTTCAGTACAACCTTGAGATATATATTTTTAGTATATAGTAATGTTTTTATTATCATTAATAGCTTTTTTCATTTAATAACACTGAATAAAATTACTTTTAATTTATAATACAGGGTGGTGGCGGTACTACGACAATAAATTAAGATATGGGCTATATTTATTTCATAGAAATGTTTTGCAACTTGCAAATGCATGTTCAAATATATCATTGGAGGTGCTCCAGTGGCGTAGTGGTAATCGCGCCTGGCCAGACCCCAGGAGGCGCGGGTTTGATTCCCGCTTGGAGCATAGAATTTTTTCATCGTTTTATTTCTTTATTTATAATTGTTACAACAAAGTAGGTGTTATAACTCACAAAATCAATCATAAAAATGTGAGTATCGATCCTATTAAAGTGTTTACCATTGCCTTACAATATTATCGATACTGTATAATAAAAGTATTGACGTGCACCACATAATCGACAATTCTATCGATGCTTTACGCCTTCATGGAGATATGCTCGCTCATGATTACAGTATTGACGTTTTTGCTGACCACCTGGGACTTACGCATGAAAGCTCATAAATTAGTAAGCAATAATTTTTAATATACGGAAAATAATTTAATCTGATCACTTTATGAATAGCATTTATTGACATTTATAACTTTATTGTTACCTTTTTATTCTTCCTGTTAATGTTTTTGTTTCGTTTACCATTGACATACTAGAAATTATTTTGTATCAATTTTTTTTGTTTGACATAATTGTTATAATTGACTTCTAGTTTGACATATTTTATTATTTGTGTAATCCCCTGATTTTTATATTTATTTCTTAACTTTATTTCTTAGGTAGCTATCTGTAGTTTTCTACAGATAGCTACCTAAGAAATAAAGTTATTACACTGTTTATTCGTCCGATAAGTGACTGTCAATTTTTCAATCAACATTTATCCTAAGAATAACTATCTGACCGTTTAGGTCTTCCATAATAACGCCAGCTTCAGGTAGTTGAGACAAATGTATAGAGGACACTAATGTTAGAGCGGGACAGACAATTTCTTTGTTTGCTGTTAACTTCACATCTATTGTCAAAAACAAGCAAGCATCTGGCATCTTATTTTATTCGACATTCATACATACATCAAGTTCTGTGGTATTTTATTTGAAACTTAGCATGTAAGTGCAATCTATAGCCGATATCAATCAAGAAACCTTAGCTCATTTATGCTTCCTCATGGAAATAAAAAAAATTGTCAGAATTCAATTTTTTCCTCAAAGATGTAATTGCAACAGTACCTATTTTTTTTTATAATACGACATGAAGATCCCGACGTATCCTGTGTACTTATTATAAATCGCTTCAAATATTGACACTTCCCTGTCTTTATATTTTAGAAGTAGCATTATTTGTAAGACAAAATAGAGATAAATTCGTTGCGGCAAAAGATTTATCATGTAGAACAAGACGAAATCCTCATAGACTTGTACTGGAACTAGTCCCAAAAACTAAGAGATTTCTAAGTAACAGTTATGCTATGGGTAAGTCCATTTATAATAAGATTCCTAATTCATTTAAGTTACTTCCTCTCAACCGTTTTAAGAATGCATTACGACATTGGTTGTTGGAAAAGACTTTTTATTCTGTTGATGAGTTCTTAATAAATAAAGATATTTGGAATGGTTGATGCACTAGTTTATTTATTTATTTTCATGAATTTATGAATTTATTTGCTTGTAAATTTTTTTAATGAAATAAATATTACTTGCTCTAAATATTTGCATGCTATGTTTATATGGCTAAATAGGTTAAAGCACAAATAATTGTAAAATAACACCACACCCTGTACCCTATTTATTAGCAAATAAAAAATATTTGTATTTGTATTTTGTATTTGAAGTGGAATTATTAATACCGCCAAACTATATAGGAGCAGTGATATAGAAACTCATAGGGCAAAGAATCAGTGATTGGCAGCTGTAGGAGGAATGCAGTGGTTTCAGAAACAAAATTAAATATGTATTTTTTGTGATTTCATTACTTACATAATTTATCTTTTACAAAAGTTTGCAAATATTGCACCGATTCTTTAGTAAGTCTGAATCTACGACGGAATTCTACTGTATACCATTTTACATGTGTTTTCTAACATGTTTTGAGAAAGCACAAGCATAATTTATCTATAGAATAAGCGGTTATCTGGCCGTCGAAGGGGCAGATAGATTTATTCTTAAGTTAAGTGAATTATTCGTCGAATAAAGTCTATCTGACGCTTGAAAAACCCACTTTTTTGCTATCTATCGAATAAACCCTATCTGACTGTTTATCTGAGCATTGAAAAATCGGCCCTAAGTTGTTTGATAAGTGTTTATAATTTTGATATACTGGCGTTTTGGGTTACTATAACTGTAAGTCAGAATGTACACACTTGAATGAATAAATATCAATGTATACTATACATATTATAGAGCACCTCTTTTTGGATTTGATCTATAGGCAGTCAAACTGTAAATTTATCGGTACCATTAGATCAGACTCGCGTTCTGTCTAACGTTCAATATCCCAAGCCTAATGAACCCGTACTTGAAGACTGAACGAATATGTTTGTTCACCACCATCTTCATATTATCGTGAAATATTAATAACAAAGTTCATTCGGTCAATTGTCTCTCCATAGCAATTTCCATGTGAAGATAAGCATATGGTGTACAAAGTTCAGGTTCGAATATAATAGCTCCTGCTATAGCCACACTTATACCGTTTGCGCAAGGTCGATCAAAAGTGATGAGTATAATACATAATGTATTGAAAACTGTACAATGGAACACACATAATATATTATCCTTAAGCAAGAGGCTAATCTTTTATTTACGGGTAAGAAAATTGCAAGATAATAGAATCTTTCAAGAATATGTCCAGTGAAAATTTCTGAAGTTTTTTGATCCGTTCATTCCTTACCAGTCCGCTCATCAGCTCATCATCCCCAGCCTGTGCACGTCCTTCTTCACGTCCTGCTGGGCACAGGCATGGGAGAAACACATGAGGAGTTTGGGCTACTTCTTACTCTACCGCGCTGGCCCAATGCGGGTTGGTGGGTTAAAGCGGTTGCATTAACAACCGGGATCAACGGCTTAACGTGCCTTCCGCAGGGAGGAGGGAGAGATAACAGACTTTCGTTGACCCATCCCGTAACCAACCAAGGCGAAAGTTGCCAAACCACTTCGCCACCGAGCTCCCGGTGGGCTCAAACTCAAACACAATAAAAAATTATTTTATTATATAGCCGCTTCACGGATAAATTAATCTTAAGTTTTATAAATATTATAGCTAGGTATTTATTATATTATCAACACCAGCCTAAATACGTCCTATTGATTAGAAATTTAGGCTGACCCATCTCGGAATCGACCATGGCGAAAGTTGCTTTGTTTTCATAATAAAAAACCAGAGCGCGCAAACCACTAGCTCCTCATGTATACTTAGTGTTAGCACTACTAGTTCATTGGGAAAAACTTAATGACTTTTTAGGTAAAACTAATTCTCCGTCTAAAGAGCTTGCCATTTCAATATCCCACAAATTATCCTCTTTCTCGTTCATGAAGAAAGTTCTGCTATAAGACATGAAAAAGTTTTATACGTTTGTCAGTGTTTGAATCTTAAAAACTGTCTCTGTAAAAGATCCTACAGTAAAATTGAACCCATTTCCTGTAACTTCAGAAGATCGCAAAATATTAAATTAAATTTACGACACGGAAAATGCTAATGGATTTCGAATGTACAGTCGACAGCACATCAAGCGATGTCAGTTGAAAAAAAATAAAAGCAGAAAGACCTTTTTTAAAAAGCTTTTATTTAAATGCTCTAGAAAAGAACAAAATATTTTTTTTCCTTTAGAATTTTAACTATAAACTAATAACCTCATTATAAAAATTTTTATGATCATAAAAGCTTGTCGCTCAATTAAATAGGTACTAGTTTATTTACAAAAGTAAATCGCGCGACAAGCTTTTATGGTCATAAAAATTGTGTATAATGAGGTTAATACGGGTTAATAGTTTAAAGTTAAAATTTTGAAGGAAAATTTATTTTCTTCTTTTAAGAACATTTAAGTAGTTGAGTTAAGAGTTAGAGTTTTAGTTTAGTTCATTTGAGTTATTTGCTGAGCATTGCTTAAAAAAAGTAAAAGCTTTTTTAAAAAAGGTTTTTTTGCTTTTAATTTATTTTGTAATTATTGCTGGCTAGGTTTATGAGTCTCGGCAAGCCCTTTCATTTGATACCCATAATGCAGAAGTGCATAAAAAATAACTATTCCGCCATCTTGGATGTTCAGAAATATCGAATGGCGTCACACAGTTTATCGTGTATTGTCATCCAAACTAAACATATATACAAAATTTCAGCTCAACCGGATGAAGATATCTGCTTCAAAATCGAGTAGCAAGATTCCACCCGAACATAAGCAAGTTAAATAAAAGCTTATAAAAATTACTCTTATTACCTTTACCAAAGGATATCCAGAATTCCTATGGTAAGCCTTTACCTTAATGTGCAGTCCTCTGTACTTTTCGATTATGTCATTTGAGGAAAATTTTATCCGTTGTATAATTTCGCTGGTTTGGATAATGTTTCACTTAATTACCTACTAATAATACCAAGACTATAAAAAAACAGACTGGTAATCTAAATAAAAAAATAATTTAAAAAGTAGATCGACTTCAGAACACAAAAAAATAAAAAATAATTAAAATGAAATAGGTTTGTACTTACTCGTGTGAGACACGAGTAAGTACAAACGGTATTTTTGATATCGGTGCTACACTTTCTATTGTTTCTAAAAACAATTTAGCAGCAACTTCAAAAACTCCCTTTTTGTGAGATAAGTACTTACCTACTTACTTTATTTTTAATATTTATTTCTTTTGAGTGTTTTGAAGTCTGTTTAATTATTAAAATTTTTTTTTTTATTCCTACTTCTTTTAATTTCATTTAGCTAGAACCTAATTGTATCCCTTTCCACATGGGAGATACTCCTGATGTGAATCTCCCGTATATCAAGGTCTCTACCCAGCAGTGGGACGAATATAGGCTGGTGGTAAAATGGCTCAACATTATTGCATGCAATCATTGAACAAACATGCATAAACACATATTTTATATTTACTACTAAACCAAAAACTACTGATTCGTATTTGATGAAACTTGCACAGTTCACTAAGTTGGACTATATTGAGTCCAACATTTTTTTTTTGTAATCTGACTTACAGTTTTTGAGATGTACGTAGACAAACATACAAATATACAAACAGGCATACATACACTCATGAAATTTGACACCCATGTACAGAAGCTGGCATAGACTAATATAATATAATAACAATAATATTCATACACTCACACCAAATACAAAAATCTATACAAAAATTGTGTAAATCTGACAATATTTCTGACATACATGCGGGTCTAATTGATAACCTCCATTTTGCAGTTAAGAGCTTGTGATGTCCACTACAATAAAGGTGCAGTATAAGCAATACGTTTGACATTAGATTGTAGACTCCATTGCATTAGTTAAAGAACTGTAAAGATTTTCTTTGCTTCATCACTAGCTTAAATACGTCTCACTAGTAGGTACAGGTCTTTCTACGTGGGAGAAACACACGAGGAGTTTCCTCTGGTCAAACTTGATAAATCCTGAATACTGCCTACGACGGGGGCTTGTAAAATCAACATTAAAAACGCTGCTTTATTCCGATTCGTACGACAAGCCCGCAAATAATATTTCCCGGCTTTTATAAAGAAAAATCCGTTAATTGGAAGCTGTACCAATTATAATTTTGAGAAGAAAATTAATCCTTTTTCTCTCATTTCCTTTTAACTAGAAAAGTTTGACGACATCTTTGTGAAGGACGGGAAAAATACGTTTGTCTATTACTCGCATGTCGTCTTCTGTACTTCATTAATAATACCCGCACGTTGTGTTTTGTGCCATTCGAGTACAACTCGCATATTTTTTTTTGTACTTCCCGTGTAATACTCGCACATAGTGTTCCGTGCATCACGAGTATTTACTCTGACGGTTTCTTCTATCATTTATGCGCTGAATGCATCCAGTGGCTACCTGCGACCTTTACCAGATCGTTGGTCCACCTTGTTGGACCTGCCCACGCGTCTTCCGGTCAGTGGTCACCACTGCAGAACCATTCCGTTCCAGCGGCCATTGGTTCAGCGAGCGATGTGTCATGCTCACTGCCACTCGAGTTTAGTAGTTCTTTGAGCTATGTCGGTGTCTTTGGTTCTCCTATGGATATCTTCATTTCTTATTCGATCCCTAAGAGGAACTCCGAGCATTGCTTGTTCCATTGCCCTGTGGATGAATTTAAGCCTCTCAAATATCGTGAGCGACGTCTGAGCGCCTTAAGTCATCACTGGCAACAAAATTTCTTCTATCTTGAGTATATTATTCGCATTATTATCTTCTTTGCTTCATTAGTGTTAGTGGCACGTTGTTTTCTCAGCTTCACGTGTATCACTCGCACATTGTTGTCTATGTATCATGAGAATTCACTCCCATGTCATCATCTATGCAACACGACAACGGTCATATTCGCATGTCATTTTCTATACATCATGAGTACAACTCGCATATTGTGCTTTACATAATAAGTTTATCTGTTAGTCCTAGTTTTCACTGCAAGCTTTTACAATCTTAATTCGGCCAGCATGATGGTGCTAAAGCCCAAAGATTCATTTATGATCGTCTCTTTAGCAAGGCCTGAGAGTTTCACCTCTTTTTTTATACAACTAGATGACACACAATAACAAGGAAAAAATCACTTGGCATCGCCGGCATTGTTGTCATCCTGAGGCATAATATGCCGTCTAAGACCAGTAATTACACGGGCTACCTTTCCCTTCAATCCGAAACACAGCGAACTGTTGTTCTTTGTTAGTAAACAAAGCCAAAAAACAGAAAACACTAGAAAATTCCAGAAAAGATTCAAAGTATCTGTTACAAAGTATCAGTACCAATATGAATCATTTCCAAATTATCACTAAGAGCATTGGGCGGTATCGAAATTCGATAACGTGTCTCATTATTGCATATTATAGTCCACGGGATAGACTTCAATTATCTTTATCTTTATCTTTATTGCAAGTCACTACATGTTTTAATTGTAACACTAATACATAGTATTGTAGCAATTTATTAGCTTACATAAATTAACTAATGCTAATAATTATATTTAACATATTAAAACCTTAACTATTATCACTACAATCATTTAAATAAGTAACATTATAAACTAAATATTAATAATTATTTTCATAGGTATGTTAGTAATTACAACATAATTATATTTTTAATCATGCTCATGTATAGTATATTATTAATTCGGGTGTTGTGAATAAATGAAACCTAATGCATCCTGATTGAAATACACGTACTATAAGCGAGGTTTTATAAGACAGTAAGTACTTATATTATAAAATCTCTGTAGATCTATTTGCGAAAACATTTTTTTTTTACCTTGCTTTATGATCCTAATGTTGTTGACAGTGCTTTGTTTGTTATGTGCCTACATACAAAGTTCCTAATTACTTTAGCGTTGAGAACCTCCAAGTTGTATCAATCCGAGCAAGTAGCGAGCAGGTTCCACTGCTTGTTGAGGAAGATAATACGAGTATATATTCAACGCAAAACTAAATTCCATTCCAGTTAACTTAAGCAAAACCGAGGTCTTCTTTTAAGCTTGGCAGTAGCTTGTAAAAACGAGCTACTAGGATGTGTAATTCCACAAGCTCGCGTGCCAGCGCAATGTATATTAGGAGATCAGAAGTCCTTTTATTTTTCACCTGGTGGGAAGTGGGAAATGAGACTAGCGTTCCAGTCACAGGTACGTGAAATACCTCACAACGTGTTTTCATAAGGTTTTTTTTGTTCGCTCAAGAAATCATCGTTGTATTGACCTGTAATACTATTTATTATTTCTTAAAAATGCGTTTTTTGCCATCTTATAACTTTCATATGTCATTGTCAATTTACCAGCCAGGCATGGGTCTGATTGCGGCATAGCTGGCATGCCAGCTACAAGCACGTGTATCACGGCCTTGAGCTTTACTCTCCAATACGAAATTAAAAAGCAAAAGAATCATTTCTCTCTTGAAAATTTTACTCTCTCAAAAAGATACTTTTGCAAAGAAAATCATACGAATCATACTTAAAAATTGAAGACTGGCTCCTCGCCTCGAGCCCACCGACTGCCATCAAAGGAACGAATAAAATTTCACATTCACAGATAGGAACGTCAAATATTCAAAAGAGGCCTTAAATTAGGCTTTTATGGAAGGCATTGTATATACAATCTTTAACTATATTCGAATAAGGTTTGTTTTTGTTAAGCAAGACATTTGAGATATTTACGCAGTCATTTTGAATGGGTCTCGCTTCTGCGTAATAGTTGGGCTTTGGTATTGCATAACCCGTTCCATTGTTTGATTCACTGAATTGATAGATTGTTTTGGTCATAACTTTATTACATGAATTTCAAATTCACAGTGAATTTGCTTACATGGAATTCGAGCTTCATTCAAATAGCATGCAGGCTTCAATTACCGTCAGGCAGGTTCGTCCGGCAGGCCGTCAATACGACAATAAATTAAAACATGGGCTGTATTAGTTCATAGAAATTGTTAGCCACTTTCAAAAACATTTTATTCATTCGATAATTTTATGACATTTCTATGAAATATTACAGCCAATGTTACATTATTTCATACAAATGTCATGAAATTATCAAATGAATAAGAATCGGCTTGTTTGTCATCTAGTTGTATAAAAAAAACTTTAAATGAAACTAATGTGAAAAATTGTGACAGACCCACAAAATATTACTAATATAACTAGTTTTAAGAGTAATGCATTTTGTTATTAGTTAGACTTTGCATTTAGTTAGACTTTTGTTAATAATGTTGTAATTTCATATAGTTTTAGGAAATTTATTTTCTTTTTGTTGCTTTACTCGAAAAGGGTAATTAAGTTGTAAGTGCTGTAATAACAATAATATCTTGTAACACTTAATTTGCAATAAATATTTGAGTTTGAGTTTGAGTTTGCATAGGTGCAACTCCACTGAGCTAGATAGTCACTAAGGCAAGAAAACAAGTATTTTAGTAAAATTGTAAAAAAAAACTCTTCATAAAACCTGTCCCTACCGAGATCCGAACAAACCACCGATCAAACGGCCGTCATTTTAAGTATATACACCAAAAGATCCCTACCCAGTCACACTATAAATTAGAGGGAAAACATCACTTTAGCTACCGCTATTAAAATACATAGTTCCACGTTGACGAACATCGGGACCTTAGATTTCTATTCAATACCAAAAACATTAAGCCACCGTCGCTTTCCAAACGTTGAAAATACTTTAACCATCCAAAATGAACTTTCGTCACCAATAGTCTGGACTTGGAAACTTTCTCAATTAAAAAGTGTAGCAAAAACTTGACGAGGAGCTACTTTTGTCAGCGTTCCGAGATTCTTCTCACGGCGAGGGGAAAAGTGAGATTCGTTTTCGATGGTTTTTTGTCAGTTAGTGAAAGTAAACTTGTGAGTTTTTTGTTATTTCTTTCTGAGTAAAATAAAAATATCCTAACAGAACGAAAGATATTTATAATGTAAAGATCAAGATTAGAAAAAAGCAACGCTTTTAAAAATTAAAATACTCAGTCAGGGGTTGAAAGATTTCAGCAATATGAAACTTTATAGACATGAGTTTATACCGCTTTAAACTAATGTCCAGTTTCACTATTCAGAAAGATTTGAAGGGGTTTTCCAAATCCTAGATAGATCAGTGGTTAAAGCTATCACCTGGATTGTGAAAGGTCGCCAGTTCGCATCCCGCTCCAGGACATCCATTATTTTAGTCTAGATATACCATGTTTCTAGAAAAGAATAATTTATCTCATTGAAACGGTATTGTATTTAAGGACTCCAAAATACATGAATTTATTCATATAATGTGAATAGGTGATGAAATATTTATATATTTTCTCTCTTTACTAAACTTACAAACGAGTTCTTAGTAGGCTAAAATACATTCATAATCTACGCGACCAATTTAAAACTTCTAATCTCATTACTTTTTTTTTCGAACTAATTCTGAAGTGCTACGAATCTTCTCAATACTCACGGCTACGGCATGACTACGGATGTCGGGAGTGCTACGACGTAGTAACAATATTGCCTGTTAGGGTGTCGAGGTCAATGATTTTGTAACTATCACAGATTGTCTAACAATACATAAGACTTAAAGCGTTTGTCATTGTAGACACTCACTTGTCGTTTATTTACACTGGGCCTTCGGTTATTCGCAACCATTTATAATGGGAAGTGCTATGGATTGGAACTTTCTATCCGCCCATTTGTTTTACAATCGCTTCATGGACCGCTAGCTTAGGCTGTATCATCACCTAACAGTAGGAAAGTAATGGCCAGCCATTTTCTATCCAATAATAAAAATAAATGGGCAAGTACTACCGTCTGCACATAAAGTATGGCCCTTTAACTGAATTTTAGTGATCCTTATTATTTATTTGCCTATTTAGGTCGTGAAGCAGTTCGATGTGTTTCAGAGTAGGTAACAAAAAAGGTCGCCAGTGTAATTTAAGGGCATAGGAAGCTTTCATATATTTTTATATCTTTTGTCTCATGTCGTGATATAGCATGATTCCATTCCCATAGTAAAAATAGTCTTATACAGTCTGTAAATTTTATGATTCGGTATTCATAGATAATTCACAAAAGTGTATTAGTTTCAGCGTTCTGTAGTCAACTTAGAAACCAACCTTTTGCCATTTCCATCCATCTGTTCGTCTGTCCGCAGCTTAACTCAGATACTCTTAAGACTAAAATAGTGTAATTTGGTATATGTGTACATTATTGGTTACGCCGACAAAGTAGTAAAGTAAAGAAGGTATTTAAAAAAATTGTGGACCTTCCTTACACGTAAAGTGGAGATGATTTCTATTTATCTTTATTGTTATCCCATGCCGTGGGATGACGGTCGTCAAGCTGAACAAAAATAATGGGGATGGGTGAGAGACATTTTTCCATCCAGGGTCCTATTTTCAGCCGTTAATTTGCAAAGTAAATTAATTATGTTCTCAGTAGGTTTTAAACAGCAAGCTCTTTTCTAAGTCAGAACATAGTAAGGGGCTAATATGGAACCCTACACCATAGAATACGTAATAAACGGAATATTCAAGAGAACTCGTAGAGGTCTCCAGTCAAAAGCGAGTGCTTGCACTAAGGGTTTTACTAGGTGGCAGGCCCGTATGTAGGGTCGTCTGGGTAGGTACCACCGCCTTTTTTATTTCAGCCGTGAAACAGTTCGCTGTGTTTCAGATTGAAGGGAAAGGTAGCCAGTGTAATTACTGGGCATGGACGGCATTTCATCTTAGGGCCCAGGATGACAACGCACCATCAATATCAAGTGATTTTCCCTTTTTATTGCAGGTGTCTACAGGTGGGGCGGTAATTGCTTACCATCAGGTTGTTTGTCATCTAGTAGTTTAAAAAAGGGTCACATCACACCAAGACGTGACGCGAAGCGACAACACTTGAGGAGGCGCCGCGGGGCGCAGCCTGGAGATATTGAGGCATACGTTCCACTGCGTGACGTGTGGCGTTTCGCTGCGCCATCGCCCTGCTGTGCCGCACCGAGTCTCTTCAAGCATCGTTGCATATTGCAGGTGTCTATAGGTGGGGCGGTAACCGTTACCATCAGGTGGGCCATCAGGTTGTTTGTCATCTAGTAGTATAAAAAAGGGGTCAAATCACACCAAGACGTGACGCTAAGCGACAACACTTGAGGAGGCGCCGTGGGGCGTCGCCTGGAGCTATTGAGGCATACGTTCCACTGCGCGACGTGTGGCGTTTCGCTGCGCCATCGACCTGCTGTGCCGCACCGAGCTTCTTCAAGCATCGTTGCATCGCATCGCGTCTCGGTGTGATTTGACCATAACAGTTCGTGTGCGCACACAAAACTTTTGCGCGTGTTGTCCTTAAGTGGTAAAACCACTGCAACTATATGAAGATTATATAAGTGTCCAGGTTGTTACACTGCGTGTGTTCCGACACGTATATGGCCGGCGTTTTATAAATATAAAAGGAAATACCCCGGTATATCGTCCTCACGTCGTGTACTATTATATCATTACTCAACGTGTTTATACTATATTTACATATGTTATTATGTTTGCCGTAACCACGTTTGATGTCGTTAACGGCTCTTTGATGGGATTTATTCACGGAAGCTCGAGTGTTCATCATGTTATATTTACATGGATGATATACGATGGAGTGAATGTGGAGTTGGAAATAAAAAAGTTACAATGGAAAATTGTGTTTTTATTTATAATAATATTATATTATAGATAGGTTGCTCACGGCTCTACCCGACTGGATGTCGGTTAACGCGCCGAAAGGTAGCTTAAGTATTTTATCAGATTAAAATTTATCTCCATGCCATAATTTATCTTTTTTTAAGTTATTTGGACAGTCTTAAGAACTGTTACGGAATATTTTTTGGGCTACATAATAATTGTAAGTGTATAAAAATGATTTTGGTCGTGCATATTGGAAATTTTACCTACTTTATCTGAATTCCATGACTGGTTAAACGGCTTAGGAGTGAAAACGTAGAAGATAATTATACCCAAATCCTAAGCTTTATTAAGGATTTTTATGAGCTCTAGCTACCTCATTTACTCATGTAGGGGTACGATGGCAAGCAACGAAGATAAATTTACATCGCTTTAATAGTAAAGTCGTGTTGTACTCAGGTTTCGATCTAAAAACTGTTTAAAATACAATCTGCCATACCTCAAGCGCCCGATGTCGCACGATTTGTTTCCTCCCCCCTTCCCCTAGGAGTCCCTTTATCTACCTTATTTGCAATTCAAATCCAACGATAAAAACTGTCCGATAATGGGAATTTATGTTCGAATCCTAGAAAAACAAACGCTCAGGATTAGGATACAGATTGTAGAGAAAAATCATCCATGCTAATATTATTACTGCGAAAGTAATTCTGTCTGTAGTAATTACAAATAAAAAAATAAACGATAAAAAAATGGTATGCTCCTGGCGGGAAACGAACCCGCGTCTCCTTGGGTCCAGCCAGACCTGATAACCGCTACGCCACCAGGCCACGTGTATGTGTTTTGCATTGTCAGTCACAAGTCGCCAAACCGATTAAGATCAAATTTTGCATGGAAAATAGCCCAGGATAAATTAGTTTAGGTGATATCAATCAAATCAAACCAAATCTTTTATTTGACATAAAACACGGTAAACTACAAAGATGTACCCTACAAATATAGATGAAGCGTGGTTAGTCAAATCTCGACATGCATATATAAGTAGACATATAGCAAAAAGCATCTAGAACTAGAACATCTTAATGCCAAGCTACTAGAATAGACGCAATTATTGTATATTTTCAAGATAAAAAAAAGAAATAGGTTTAATTATGTCACATAGCAATTAGAATGATTTAATTAGACTAATAAAATCCTATAGAATTGAAAATTAAAATATGATTAAAATAAAATGTCAGTGGATATTAAAATATTCATTTAGTTATCAATCAAACAGCTTCTTAGTCTACGTAAAAATGGAGTCGTTGGTAGTTGTCTGATATCGATAGGAATTTTATTATATACACGTAATGGCATGACATCACATTTTTTCCATATAAGCTTGTATTGGATGACGGGACTTGTAGTCTGTATGGATCTCTTAGACGCAAACGTTGGTTCTGGACAGGTTTTTTATACATGTCCATGATACTCCGTACAAACTTTCCTATTTCATAAATACAAAGAGATGTCAAAGTTAACAAGCTATATTTTGCAACATATCTCTACATCTATCACGATGAACAAGGCCGCTTATAGCTCGAATGCATTTTTTTGTATTGCAAACACTTTTTTAATGGCTGTCGAGTTTCCCCACAGGATTATCGCGTACCTTAGTACCGAGGACACATAGCCATAGATTTGATAAGCCCATATGTAGGGTAGTTTGAGTTGGTACCACCGCCTTGTGCTTCAGATTAAAGGACAAGGTAGCCAGTGTAAATACTAGGCGTAGAAGGTATTTCATCTCAGGCTTCTGGATGACAACGCTCTATAGGCGACGGCAGCCATTTGCCAACAGGTGTACTGTCAGCTTGCTGGTCCTCTATTTGTATATAGAAAAAGATAGATCGCATCCTGAGGAAGCATACAGGTTTCCATTTGGCACGATAACTGACATCGACGAGAGTATAGTTATACCTACTATTATACCAACACCCACAGAACATATGGTATAAGTATGTGAAGATTGAAGACGATTTTAAATTGGCATTGTCTGTGGACCAATACTCAGAAAAAATCTTTATTGCCGATCTTGAAAGTAGTTCGATCGCGCGAAAATTCCGGTTCCGTAACTAAATTTGTCGTGAGCTCTGCGGGGGTTCCCCACGGGATCCCGCTTCGTTCGGGACTTTTAAACGGTGGTTCATTCTTTTTCTGAACTGAAATTAGGGCGGATTAGCGGCTAGGCTTTTTAATTATTCGCGTAATGGCTGTGGAAGAAAGTCTTTTGATTTTAATTTGCTCATTTCTTTCGGTTAATTAGTAAAAATAAACCATTTCAGGCAAGATATTTCTTTACTAAGTCTGCAGTCGATTAGCGCTTTTCTATGTTAATAAGTTACAACTACCTCTGTAGTCTAGTGGCTGTGACCTCAGATCTAGAGGTCCGGGTTCGAATCCTCACAATTTTTCCGCTCGGATTGGTTAATGGAAGGGCTTTTCTAAGTCCGCCTACTTCTCTATCTTACCTAAATCTGCCGCCATAACAATAATGTTGTGTACCGGCAGTTGGAGGTAAGATAGCCAGTTCTTCTGTAGTTGAGGAATCTAAAAGTAGCACTTCGGGTTTATTATCGCCTACGATCAGGTGAAATTTAAGCCGAGAGCTACTTACTCCATTAAGAATAAAAAATATTTCATTTTGTTGTTCATCGCTGATAATTACCATAAATTCTAAGTACACATTTAAGTGTTCACAATAAAAAATACTATTGAAAGAAACTAATGAAATACTTTTAAAATAGCGATGTGCTTTAACGACATCGTTATGTCAACCCTAATCGTGAAATGTTAGGGCTGCCTCTACCTTATCATCACTACGAAGAAGAGCCTAAAGCTACCCAGTTACGAATAAAAAAGCTAATTAAATAAGAACAATAAAGATTTATTCAAAAAAAGCGGCAATCAAGCTTACAGCCCGACTGATGGTAGCCCTGGTCGGTTTTGGACCGATTTTAATTGATTACAACAAGAAATGGTCCACTGCACAACTCGTAGCAGGCCTTTTTAACCGACTTCAAAAACGAGGAGGTTCTCAATTCGGCGGGTATGTTTTTTTCTTCTTCTTTGTATGTACACCGATTACACCGGGATTACTGATCCGTTTTACGTGATTCTTTTTTTTTCCTTGCGGAATAGCTGCCATTTGGTCCCATAATTTAAAAAAAAAATCAGTTCGTTAGTTTGGTTTTTATAAGTAACAAACACTGAAATTAGTTAGTAGTCTACGTATTTTTTTTGTATGTACACCGATCACGCCGAGATTACTGATCCGATTTAAGTGATTCTTTTTTTGTTCGATGCCATTTGGTCCCAAAAATATTTTTTTAAAATCAGTTAGGTAGTTTGGTTTTAAATAAAAAAAATATGAAATCATTGTTTTAATTTTTTTTACAGATGTTAAACTTGAAACATCTGGAGTCCCGGCTATTAGTATGTACAGTAGTTTTTAAGTTAGGGAAATGGAAATGAAACATTACTTTTCAATTATTTTTTTTTTAAATTGTTTTCCCGTACCGAATACCTTCTGATGAAAAGTGACAGTTTTTAATTATTAATATAATGGCAACACTATAACTTCAAACTTCTATAATTATATCACTCAAAATATACAGAAGAAACCAAAAAACTTTATTGATCTGTCTATCACACTACTGTGTCCATAGTCCATATTCCTTGACTAAAATCGAACGTTTTTCCGAACGTTTTCAAAATATAGCCACAGATTATGTCTTAATATGGCCCCCTATAATGCCTTTTTTTTATGGAAGCTTTAAAATATTTTCGTACGTAGTTTAACAGTCGGAAATATCACGCAAAATAATTTGTAGTGATTTTAACCATTTTTTGACATTTTTAATGTACTGTACATGTTAATAGCCGAATATGCAACATCTTTGAAATCATGAAATCTAAACATAGCACATTGTTATTCAAGTCAGTTGGTGCACTATAAATAGCGAGGAAAATACAGGCAGATTATAAGTAAAGCAGAGGTTATTAAACTAATTGACATAAAAACTTAACACAACTATTTATAACAATATTATCTGGCTGCACAGTGGGCAGGAGGTGCATATTTATGGGACAAACATCAACAAAACTGCGGCCTAACGACTTCCACTTCCGCACTAGTCTGAGTGCAGCGTGCACTGAAAGTTTTCCGTCTGCTCGTAACCGTACAATGTGTACGTGCTAAAATTTTCAGTCAAAAATTCTAGGTTTTCAGTCCGAAAATTCTACATTTTAGCTGCGTTTTTAGGTTTATTTTCTCAACGAAAACTCATTTTTTTTAGTTCGGAAAGCATTTTTTAAAGGTGAGTGATTTGGACTTTAAGCGAATTACTTAATTAATTAATATAATAACCTCCAACCAATAACAACTCACTAAGCAATCGTGGGAATCATTGTAATGATACCCAGCGTTTACTATACTCATAAATTTTAATGAGATCCTTTAAATTTTTCGTTGATGATGATTTTGTGGATTGATATTTGATGTGAATATAGTAAACGCTAACAAAAACATTAAAAAGTCATTAACATAGCTTTTCTCACTTTAACTGGAAGTTTAAAAATACTTGTAAAAGTATTCTTTCGGATCACTAGAGGTGTTAACTTCAACGAGTGGTGAGATAAACGTTGCTATAAAAACGTTAGAAAAGGAAAGAAAGCGGTGAAGAAATTAGCAGGTTATACGTAGTGCTTCGGTGGCATAGTGGTAATCGCGTCTGGCCGGATATCAGGAGACGCGAGTTCGATTCCCGCCTGGAGCATATATTATATCATCGTTTTCTTTTTTTATTTGTAATGTTACAATAAATTAGGCATTTAAACGCATCAAAAACATTAAAAAGTGATAGTGAACGCTGCTTTGAAATAAACAAAGATGAAGGTCATAATATTTTTTATGTAAGGAGTCGAACATAATATAACAAAAATAGCAAAAAGGTCTCAATTTTCACTTAGAAGCCCTGTGAATAATCTAACACTCCTTCGTGGTAAGGCAAGTATGTTACACAACTGTTGGTCTCGTCTACTACTACTATTTGGACGGCCGTCTGGTCGAGTTGTCAGGAATCATAGCCCAATAGAAAGCGATGCTTAGTGCTTATACAATGAGTTATGTCCACGAGTTATGGATGTTTGTATGGCATATCTTACTACTTTTTTAAATGAGAAGGTTTGGACGGATGTAAGTTTGTTACGCAATCACGAAAAAATTTCTGAATGGATCTGGATTCTGTATAGATCTGCACATTGTCTAATTTTTATTCCGGGAATATGTTCCTGTGGGATAACGCAGATTCACGGGTGAAAGCTAGTTAAATATATTTTTAATATTAATATCAATATTTATTTTAATTCCCCGTTATCTAGTATCCATAATACAACATCTATAAGATGCTCTGAAGGAATGGATGGAAGGATGCTAAGAAGAAGGAAAGTAAGATTATTTCATAAAAGCTCTTCATTTTCACTTAAAAAAAAAGTAAAAAATATTTGCAGTAAAAAAAGAAGAACGGAGGTATTACAATTAACAATATTAGAAACAAAATAAAAGCATCGCTTACAACAGAAATCAGAGAAATTCAACCCCAAAATGTGGAAAGCCTCCATCTTAAAAAGGCCGTCTGTTTGCGTAATTACAAGAATATAACAACCACATTACAGCCACAACAACATTATGCTAAAACAACAGTAAACTCAACGTGATATTGTAGCAGAGGTTTACACAGAAAGGCAAATTTTACGCTTTAAAAAATTGTCAAGTACGAAGGAACTGGCCGCAGATGTCCATTAGCATATAAATGAGGTGCAAAACTTGGTATCGGAGTGAACGGCCAAAGCGATTCATTCGCCGGCCGCACAGTGGGTCGGGTCGGGTAACGATTTGGACAAAAAATAAATTAAATTGTTAAACGGCGTGCCGCTTTCTATATTATCGCGGTGGGGTTTTTAGGTCCATTTTCCAGCACTGAAATTTTTATTTACTTTTTCACACTACATTACCATTATTACTTTTACCGCTTACCATCAGGTGGGCCGTCAGCTTGTTTGTCATGTAGTTGTATAAAAAAACATATTTGATAAGATAAGCAGAATAAGCAGTTACTAAAGCCAAAGTATACGAAACCAAAACAGTAAATTATATCCACTGTTTAGAGATTAGGAAAGTTGATCACGCCGGTAACGGAAGAAGGAAGTCCTCTTGCAAAATTATACACTATTTATCCGCAGCGCCATGTAAACGAAAGACTGGTGTCCGGCATAATAATCTTTATTTTTCGTTCTCTTCACACTATACACTAATTTAATTAACTATCTCGCTCACACACCAACTGTCATTCAAACTATGTTTTCTCTTTCATTCCTTAACACATTCATATATTTCTCTCATACACACTTACGTTCCTTTGCACATCTAGTATCAGTTATATTTTCACCTTACACAATCACTAGTGGCCACCCACGGCTCCTGCGTGGAACTCGGTTATCGCTCCAAAAAAGCATTTTATATCCTTTCTACGTTCTTTATCTATCTCCATATATAATTTCACTTAAATCAGTTTCGTTCAAGCGTGAAAATGTAACAAACATACACTTTCGCATTTATAATATTAGTGTGGAATGGTTTAAGCGACCTTACTCACCGCAGAGACATGACATCCTGCTGTTTTTCATTTCATGCCAAATAAATAATTTTTGCTTTATTTATTTATTTATTTTATAGGTACAGATACAGAAAACAGATCACTTATACACATATTTTTTTTCTTTTTAAATAACATGGTTAAATCTGAATTCCTATGACTACTGTACACATCGTTTTGTTTTCGTACTGTACACATCAATACAAAAGTCTGGTAAACTTCCAGGCATATAATAAGTTAATCCATACTTCCATACTAATATTATACATACGAAAGTGTTTCTGGCTGTCTGTCTGTTACCTCTTTACGCTTACACCGTTGAATCGATTTCAATGAAATTTTATACAAAAACAGGTTTTTGGACCGATAACCGACATCCATGTGGACCAAGCCGCGAGCGAAGCCGTAGGCGGCCGCCACTAGCTTATAATTTTTTTATGATACATATAATGTAAAGCACATGGTACCTGATGGTAGCCGGTAACCATTGCCGTTGTCAGTCCATTCAAAATAGAGATAAAATATTAAAAGAGTTATTTCAGTCTATTAAAAAATCTGTCAAAATTGAACAACTTTTTTATAAAAGAAGTTTGTACGATAACAAAGTTTTATGACCGCAAACTTATATATATCTTGAAATTTTGGTACCCTAAAGAACTCAGTAACTAAAGAAATTTTCTTAATTTTATTTGTAACATTATATAAATGTTTGAAAATATTAAAAAGTACTTAAGCTGAGAAGCTCGATATAGTAGTAGTTTGAGTGCTCTAGTACGGATCACGAAAACAAAGTAGCTGTCGGCATGGTTGATCCCGTGATGGGTCAAACAAAATTTATAATCTCGAGTTCCTCCGTGCTTCGGTAGGCACGATAAGCGGTTGGTCCCGGTTGTTACTGCAACCGCTTTAATCTACCAACCCGCATTGGGCCAGCGTGGTTGTGTTATGGCCCAAGCTCCTCACGTATTTCACCCGCGTAGGAAAGCCTGTGCCCAGCAGTGGGACGTTAATAGGCTGGTGATGATGATGACTTAAAATAGGAAAAATCGGAGAACTCTTTCGGGTGTTGAAATAGATTATTTGTAAGGGTAACACGTAAGCTTCTAACGCAAACAGAGATGGAATAGAGGACATTCACAGGGTCGTCCCAAGTCAACGGTAGCTTAGATGGTCAGAACAAGCACCCGGACTGTGAAGGGTCGCGGGTTAAATCTCCGTCCGACGACTTAATTTTTTTCTATTTTAGTTTATTCTAGTTTACAAAACATTAAGGAAGCGCTGAAATCTTTTATGGCTGCCTAAGAAAATACTGATAAAATAAACTGTGTTGCTATTTTAGAATGGTTCTATATTAAGAAACAAACGCCTACATTATTTCGGCTCATTATTTAAAAAATCTCTTCACTTTTACATTGTTTGAGTAACAGCCCAGCTCATTCCTTTAAGATAACAGCTAAAATTTTAACAAAAGTCACGTACTATGACAATATCAAAGAGATGAATAACAATATCGAGGTTATGAAGACACATGAAGATAATATAGTAACTTGATTTAAGCAGTAAGACATGGTATGTAGAAATAAGATTTTTTATCAAAATTAGTACCTCAACTCGTTGAAGTCACAAAAGAAAAGAGAGAGGGAATAGTGTGGAATGGTTAACTTCTGATGAAGCATCTAGGCTGTTACGACTTTTAAAAAAAATCAGCCATTCCATACAGTCGATAGCATATCAAGCGTAACAGTTTGACCTTGAAACCGCTCTTACTGTGTTTGTAATAGAGACGGCTTTCGTAGTGCAACTGATATACCTGATTTACTGTCGTCTGTACAAACAGATCATGTAGGTATGACCATTCAGTATGAAACAGCTGATTTTATTTACGTAATTTCATTTTTATTCAACAAGTCATGTTCACTCTTCTTAACTGCCTGTTATGCTGGGGACTTATTTAACACTGGGGCTAGTTCTATAAAACACAGTCCTTAGTTCCCAAAATGGTCCAGGTGGACCTACCCGTCTAAACAAAATACAGGATTGTGCCGTCAATGCGACAATAAATAAAAACCTGGGCTATATTAGCTCATAGAAATGGTAATCTTAATCTTTTGAAAATTTCAGGACATTTCTATAAAATAATGCGGCCAATGTTATATTATTTTATACAAATGTCGTGAAATTATCAAATGAAGAAGATGTTTTTGAAAGTGGCAAACCATTTCTATGAAGTAACATAGCCCATGTTTCAATTTAGTGTCGTATTGACGGCACCACTTCGTATAGCATATGTTTGACGCTTACTAATGCGACAGTATAGGTATACCTAGGACTGAGAATATAACGTTCTTTTTACCTTACTAGCAGAAACTAAGACTAAATACGGTAGGTCTCAAGCCCATTTTCAAACTCTCGGACAAACTGACACCGAGTGCTCCGTGTGCGTGAATCGAAACGCGAAAATACCCATAAATGTAATTTTTAAAATGATAATATTACTTACTAATAAAAATCTATCTAAACTAGAAAAATTTCGGAAGGTCGCGGTTTCGATCCCCGCCTCAGGACGTGATTTTTTTCTAGTTTATAGAGATTTTTATTAGTAAATAATTGTTCAAACATTTATAACAATGATCAAATAAAATAAAAAAATCAAAATTAAGAATATGATAAAATTATTAAATAAAAATGGTATTGTAGCGTCAATAGCTAATAGAACTGTGTTTCCAAGTAGTTACGTCATTAGGCAGCAACGCAGGAAGAACTGATGGTTTTTAGTGAATACGCCAGATGGAGATTCTCACATAACCCAATTGTAGAGTTTTACTATAGTACAAAAAAAGTAAACAAAAAATACAAAACTAAGCGTAAATAATTACACAATGTTTTAAACTACAAATAACTAAGCCTGTTCTGTAGACAATCACTTATCAAAGCACGGTAGCATAATGATAACTACGCGAAAAGATTCACCAAATGACAAACACGCGCTATTATTTAATTATCTAAACTACTTTTTAAATTAACCTATTAACTAAAATTGAAAACACGTATTTGTCTAAATAAAATTGGCACGCACACTGTGCAGTACAATTAATAATAGCAAAAAATAACAACTGCTACATGACGAATTGCATGTCATAATGTAGGTCAGAATAATTAAAATAGTATTAATGTCAGCGTAAAGTCATGAATTTCAATAGGATTTACGTCAGCGAGTTCCAAACGAGACATATTTTATAAGCACGTAATAAAAAAACAGGTTTGGAGCGACTAAAGGGGTTCTATCAATACTCTAGAATATTTTAGAAATTTAAAAAATTTCGAATATGTTTATAAAATGTGTTTTATACACCACTAAGGTGGCAAGCATACGGCCCACCTGATGGTAAGCGGTTACCGTAGCCTATGGACGCTTGCAACACCAGAGGTATCACTTGCGCGTTGCCGACCCTGTAATAACCTTTTCAAGCCGTTTTTGAAGAACCCCATGCTGTACCCGTTCGAGAAAACCTCTGCAGGGAGCTCATTCCACAACCTTAGCGCACGAGGGAGAAAGTTTCTCTGAAACCGCACAGTACGAGACCATTTTGGTTGCAAAGTGTGAGGATGAACTCCCTGCCGATGGCGAGCGGTGCGATGGTAGAAAGAGGCCGTGGGCATCATGTCAAATAATTCCTCAGAACACACCCGTTATACAAACGGTAGAACACACATATCACTTGTGAGCTCGGGATCGTCGACAATTCTCATGGTGAGTCTTTGAATAATATATTAGAGTTATTAAATTTTAGCTGCAAAGTCAGTAGTATTGAGGAGCATAGTGGCGTAGTAGTTTGAGCACTCTGCAGTGTGTTAACTACCAGAAATATTCGACATCTATCTTGACGCCTGAGAAGACGACGAGCCGCCATTGATTTTGACGTTTGCTCAAACAGCGCTGTGCGTAAGCGTATTCACTAATGGTTGTTGTCGGCTGACTGTAAAATCGACGAGTTGTTGCGCTTCTACAGCCATCTGACAGCATCCATTTTGTTTTATCGGGCCGGCGACCACGTTTTTTTCGGAAAAAGAATTAGTCTTGCTTAATCACCGTACAACGTTGCCGCAAGTTATTTGCAGATTAATTTCACTTGACATTGGCAAAATTCGTAATAACGAGAGGCCATTAATAAACAATCAGGAGTATTGAGTAGTCTAATCTCTACGTCGATCTCTTGACTGTGTATGTTTGTCGGTATTTTGGATCTACGAAATAAAAGTACAATCGTTTTTTTTGTGTTTAAAACGTATCCCAAAGACTTTAAAATGTATGTAAGTTATATAAACAACTTTTTAGTTCCGGCTCACGCCGTACTCGTCGTCGGAACGCTAGTGTCACCAACAGTTGCCAAACAAACGCCATAAGATATAACAGCGCAGCAGACAGCTACGAATTCAGGGCTGCTGACTTTAGGGAATTGAATAGTTGGCTTCAATTAGGAAAACAAAATAACTTTCGCCATGGTTGATCCTGACTGCAACCGCTTTAACCAACTCGCAGTGGGCCAGCGTGGTTGTGTTATGGCCCAATTTCCTCATGTGATTCTTTAATGTAGGAAGGCCTGTTCCCAGCCGTGGGCTTTACATAGGCTGATACTGATGCTACAATCTTCTGTGAGGTAGAAGTTACACCATTCGAGGTCTCATTTTTGCCAAACATTCTACACTTACTTGTCCTCCTGTCATATTAAGATACAGAGAGAAAATACTCACATCGCAAATATTATTATATCTGATTGTACAGATGTCAGCACACATGTGTAACAGGGGCGCGTTCCAAGCGAACAACTTTTTACTGTAAGGCCGTTCCGTGCCTTTGGGCATGACGTTTAGCTGTCACAACTACCCCGTTCCGAGCCTCGGAGAGTTGCAACTTTTTGGCGATCAATTTTGATGGTTAAAAAATACCCTGACGTTTAAAACGTCATATGTATTAGTGACCATCCGTTAAATGAGATTGGATATGTCGAATTTTAGAAAAGGCACTACTTATTTTTAGTTTACTTTAAATAAAAGTGAATTAAAGTTTAAATACAGACTTAATACAGAAAATTTAATGCGGAATGGAAGACTTTGTATTAGTTTTAGATAATGATGGAACTCCTTGTCAAAATTTAAGGTTATAAAAACAACTGTGTCGTTCCACACCTTAGTTAGAGCAAGACAAAAAACAACTCGGAGTGTTTGGAGTGTGGGCTTGGAACGCACCTCATAAAATTGAACCACGAAAACCGCCTCTATTACGAATGGAGTAAAGGTAGTCTGAAGGTCAAACTGTTATGCTTAATATTTTGTTGACAGTACAAGCATCCCACTTCCGGCCATAACAAAGCCATGCTAGCCCAATGCGGGGTTCTGTACAAGAATTAATACAGACAACAATATTGATATTGACACACCATTCAATTCAATTCAATTAAGGCTTAGATAAAAGTAAAGAGTATTTAATATACGCGTTCAATATACATTTAACCAATCAAGTACCTATACAAAACAGTTGTATTGAATAGCCAACTGAACAAGTGAGAAAATAATTCTCGCTAGTTAAGTCAACTAAATAAATAAGAAAAACCATTCTTACTAGTTTAGTAGATTGAACTAGCGAGAGAGAGAAAATCACAAGTTCAACCAACTGAACTAGTAAGAAAAATATTCCCACTAGTTCAGTCACTGAACTAATGGGAATAAAGGAAAAAAATCATTCATTTATTATACATACAGGTTTAAGGTTATAATTCAAAAGATTCTCCCTTTAAGCAAGAATAAGCCTGTGTTGGGAGGAATCCGCTCTTCAATCAAATATGTACTGTAGGTACATTAATTTTCTCTGCTACATTGCCGTATACCATTTTCCTAATCTTAATCTACACTTTCTTTTAATATAGTTATGGTAGCAAATACAAATATTATATATACGCATACATAAGCATATGCGTATACACACACCCATGCCATATGCATGTATGTATGTACACACATATACACATATATAAATTATCCTTTACATGTATTAAAATAATAATAATACATTATACTGGTTCAACAGTCAGTGAAACAAACCAGGATTAAATTAATACGTGTTCAAGTAGCGTATACTGCGCGTTCCGCCATCAATTTACTCATCACGTTTCATCTTCCAATAGCTGACGCGAGCACCTCGTTGATGATATAGCTTTATCTTCTTCTGATGACGGATGGATTTATCAGGGACGTGTACATAGCACATATACAGTTAAAATAACCAAAACAATCAGTTACGTTACAATTTTTTTTTTTTTTTTTTTTTTTTTTATACAAAGCACGACAAATGACTCAACACCACCTGATGTGAAGCGGTAAGAAGAGTCCATATGCGAAGACAGCTAGTGCAGTTCAGACACTACTCTAGCTGCCTCCACCTTGCCGGCCCGAAAGGTGCTTTTTCACGCCTCTTTTGAAGGACCCCATGTTATAGGAAGGAGGGAACACATGTGCTGGCAAAGAATTCCAAGTTCTGGAAGTTCGACAAAGAAAAGAGCTACTAAATTTCTTTGTACGTGATGTTGAGGTGGAGACAGTGAATTGATGACTCCGAAGACCAGCACGCGTGCTCCTGAGTAGGAAGGGGGAAGGTGGGATAAGGTCAAATAGCTCTTCAGAACACTCTCCGTGATATAGCCGATAGAAGGCGCTAAGCGACGCAATGTCTCGACGCAATTGCAGAGGCTCAAGGTTGTTGGTGACCTCTACATCGCCAACGATACGGACAGCACGACGCTGCAATCTGTCCAGGGCATCGAGTAGGTACTTGGCGGAGCCATCCCACAAGTGCGAGCAATATTCCACGCAAGACCGAACCTGAGTTTTATACAGCAGGCATAATTGGTCAGGCGTGAAAAATCGACGCACCTTGTTCAGGACACCGAGCTTCCGTGAGGCTGTTTTTATCACGGTTTCGATATAGTTCCTGGAATTCAGATTGCAACATATCTCCATACCTAGCAAGTTTAGGGAGCCCTGTGCCGAAAGAGTCGTGCCCTGAAGAGACGGAAGGGGAAGGAACGGTGACATTTTGGCTGTAAAAGCGCACACCTGTGTTTTCTTAGCATTGAACTCAACAAGATTGTTAGATCCCCATTCAGATACGAGGTTCAACACCCTGTCGAGCTCAATGGTAAGATTCTCTCTCTCTCTCTCGGTTTCAGCGCGCCCAGCCCCTGGGCGACCGTAATATCCCCCATGAACTGTACTGTCATCTGCATAGCAATGAATGTTTCCTAACGGAATCATGTCATTGATATGAAGAAGAAAGAGTGTGGGGGATAGAACAGAGCCTTGCGGTACACCAGCATTCACTGACATGAACCGCGAAGCGCATCCATCTGCGAGGACACGGATTCTTCGCTCATGCAGGAAGCCGGCGATCCAGTTACAGAGCTGAGCGGGCAGACCGTATGCCGGGAGCTTGGAGAGAAGAGCCTTGTGCCAGACCCGATCGAACGCTTTGGCAATGTCAAGGCTAACTGCCAGTGACTCACCACGTTTGTCAATAGCTTCACCCCAGACATGCATTAAGTACGCTAGAAGATCACCCGTTGACCGGTTCGGCCGAAACCCGTACTGTCGATCATTAATTAATGAGTGATCTTCTAGGTATCGGATCAGCTGGTGGTTTAAGATCCGTTCCATGACCTTGCAAAGAACTGAGGTGACAGCTATCGGGCGGTAGTTAGCTGGGTCTGATCGGTCTCCCTTTTTGGGGACCGGTTGCACATTGGCCTCTCTCCAAGATTCCGGCACACACCCAGAAGAGAGAGAAAGACGGTATAGCCGCGTTAAGACAGGAGACAACTCCGCTGCGCAGTTTTTCAGTACTATCGCTGGAATGCCATCAGGTCCACTAGCTTTCCGGACGTCGATTGACTGAAGCTCCGCACGTACATCACATTGCCTAATACGAATATCGGGCATTGTGTGGCCACAGTGGGAGAGTGTTGGTGGCTGTAAGTTGCAGTCATCGATTCGGGAGTGAGCAGCAAAGAGTTTTACCAAGAGATCGGCTTTCTCTTGCGGCTTGTGAGCTAGCGAGCCGTCAGAACATCTCAACGGGGGCAGCGAGGGTTGACAGAAGTTAGATTGCACGGCTTTGGCCAGACGCCAGTAGCTACGGCTTCCCGTAGGATGCGTAAGAAGTTCTTGGCCAACTCGTGCAACGCGCTGTGCATCCGCTCTGATGAAGGCCCTTTTGCAGGACTTGGTGGCGTTGTTATAGGCTGCTTTCAGTGAGTCAATGTTGGGATCCCCGCAAGCTCGGCCCCTGATCCAAGCGCGGTATGCCGACTGTCTGTTTTCAACAGCTAAGGCACAATCGCGGTTGAACCAGAGGTTACGCCTACCCCTACTGATGAGATCGGAGTGAGGGATATAGTACTCCATCCCTAACATGATCTCATCAGCAACAGCAGTAGCGCTAGCGTTCGGGTCCAGCTCACTGAAACAGCGCTGCCTCCAAGGGACAGATGCGAAGTAATCCCGCATACCGTCCCAATCTGCCGACGCATAGTGCCAGATGCGGCGTTTGGCAACCATAGGTACCGGTGGCGACGCCCGTGGCACCCCAGCGGATACCAGGCAGTGATCCGATGTTCCTAAAGGAGCACGAACCTCTAGCCGATATCCATCCGGGCGAGTCGTCAGCAGAAGGTCCAACAATGAGGGCGCGTGACCGACAATGTCTGGAATCCTGGTGGGCTGGTTTACCAGTTGGGTCAGGTCGTGCGTGAGAGCGAAAGCGTGGGCAGTTCTACCAGCATGGTCAGTTTTAGAGGAACTTAACCACGACTCGTGGTGAGCATTGAAGTCCCCTAAAAACACCAATTCTGCGGTTGGAAACTGCTCCTGCGCAACATCTGCCACCCGACTAAGATGTTCGAAAAGTCGAGTTGTCTCCATGTCACCGCTGTGGGATCTATAGAGGCACACGTAGATTCGGCAATGTGTGCCCAGGTCCACATGCACCCCAAGAATAGAGTAGGAAGGGTCCTCCAAACAGCGCAGACGGCGACAGCAAACATCCGCCCGGACAAACAAGCATACCCCGGCCTTCGCTTTGAAGGACTCTTCAAGAGCGTAGCCGGGGTAATCCAAGTAGCTAGTGTCTGCCGGGCGGAGTATTTGCGTCTCCGTCAAAAACAGCATTTCGGGTCGAGCCGTCTCGAGATGTTGGTGGACGGCATTGAGGTTAGCATGGAGCCCACGGATGTTAGTGAGCCCGACCTCAAACAGCGTGGTTGTGGTGGGGGTGTGCACCGCTGAACGACCGGAACTGTTTTTGAGCGCTGCCATAGTTGAAGATAGAAGGAGGAGAGGCGTGAATTGGGGGGACGTTGCCGCGATATATACGGTCAAAGCGTGAGGCCTGTTTCCCCAGGTAATAGCCGACAGTAGAGACGCGCTGACCCGCCGAACGGAAGGGCCCCCGAACCCCCCCGGGAATGGCCGCCGGGACCCCACCACCCGGTCACCAACCGGCACGACGGACCACCCCAAGATTATGCGTGGCATGATAGGGCAGCCTCACGAACTGGTTAGGTTCGCTTGGGCCCCTGTACTGTACCACGGGCGGCCAGCGGAACAGCCGTTTCTTCGGGTCTCCCTGGTCGGCGGGTCAATGCAGTCTACCTGGCTCTGGTTAGACGGAAGCCGTCACTGACCGCATCCATCGCCGCAACGTCTCCCCAAGCTCTGGTTGTACGCTGACTGATCCCGGAACGCGACCACAAGTGGTCACTTGGCGGGTTTTACGCCATGCGTACGGTGGTCACTAACCAGACGGGTGTTCAGACCCTACCACCAGTCGAGCAGTTGGTAGCTCGGTAATCCCTTAGTCGCCTCTTACGACACCCACGGGAAGAAATGGGGCGGTGAATTGTATTCTTAATCCGTCACCGCACGGAGGAAGGCAATGGCAATTAATGTTACCTTTACGAACGTTTAACGCTAAAAAGTGGAAGACCTTACAGACCGTTCGGTCTGTAAGCCCAGAGGAATTTCACTGCTCCGAAGTACTGCTCTGTCGGTCACACAAGATTCTAGTAGTCAATACAACAATGCCCTCCCTCTGTCCTCACCCGTCATCGAGAAAGATTTTTTTATTCAAAATTCCAAATGACGCATTTATATGATACTAGCTGTACCCTGCCACGCTTCGCAGTGGCACATTGTGATTGAATGGTTGAGAAATGAGAAACAAAACAAAGAATGTGATAATTCTTGATTTAAGTGAATATTTAATTCAGAATGTATAATAATCAGAATCAGATGCATTTTTTTTTGTAAATAAACAATGTAATTGGGAACGAAATTGTTTCTCATGTGACTGCGTCATTACTATTGCGGTTGTCAGCGAGTGTTTTCCTCGCTTCTGGCAGATGGCGCGGTCACTGGTACACAGCTGATCGTTAAAAAAACTGTTTTCTCGCGGTCGCAGATATGTGACTGATGCAAAAAATAGATAAAAACAATCCTTGATGCAGATTTTATATCATGTTAAAATTTCGACTCAATCGGTGCAGAACTTTTTGAGTTTTTGAAGCGTACACAAACCAACATAACATTATATACAACATAACATAACACATATATATATATATATATATATATATATATATATATATATATATATATATATAATATAGATTTCATAAGCAAAGAATTTTGAACTAGAATTCCGACCGCACACATATTTTCATAGTGATCTCGAAAAAAATACTGAATCATATTCGTTTGTGCTGTAGATGCAACTAGCTCCTGCGGGTTTATAAACGGTTTTATTTGCCTTGTTTGTTTTTTTTTCTATTATTTATTTGTTTGTTTGGGTCAAATTAAGCTTTTGAAATTTCACCCCATTCCTGTTTAATCTAATATTTGGTACACTATTTTCTTTTTGAGCCTGATCAAGGTCCTAAATTGATAAAGAGAATGGTATGATGACTGGTATCTACTTATTTTTTAGCTTTTAGTATATTATCTACATGATTATTATCTTTCTATTCAATAAATCTGTTTAACTTAATATTTTTACTTGATTCATTAATTATTATTTTTTTTCTATTTATTGGTTCTATCGGTTGCAATACTCAATACTCAATCATTTAATGCAACCATAATGTAGTACATAGGTGTACCACGTGTTGGCTGTCAGCACAAGGCATATGTGTGTATAATTTTTAAATTTTCTCCACTGACCCATATGGATCAAATATTGTCAGAGAAACACACACGCATCACATATCACACAGTTTTCTCATTGTGAAAAATGAAATGTTCGGTCGTGCATTTACAATCCACACAATAAATTTTGGACAGCGTTTCATCAGGAACACTTTGGATCTGTTGTTATCACCTAGAGCCGGAGGGGACATAAAATTTACATGGAAATGAGTGCGGACTGCGCCGCGCCATTTACATATAGATACGACGCACCCAGAAACGCAGAACAGGACACTGGGAACTTAGCTTTTTTATTCCGGAAAAGTTTTGAACTCGAAATGAACATCGCCCTGGTTTGTCAATATTAAAAGTTTTATTGCCAGTAATGGCATATGGAACAGAGACTGGGCCACTTACATTGCGCCTTGAGGCTCAAAGTCACCAAAAAGGCAGAGGAGAGGGCTATGCTCGGGGTTTTTCTGCGTGATCGAATCAGAAATGATGATATCCGCAGAAGAATTAAGTACACCGACCTAGCCCAAAGAATGACGAGCCTTAAGTGGCAGTGAGCAGGCCACATTGTAAGGACGGACGGCCGTTGGAAAGGACCTCGAGTGGCGATCGCGTACCGGGAGACGCGGAATTGGTAGCTCCCCTACAAGGTGGACCGATGATCTGGTGATGGTCGCGGGAAGCTGAAGCACAGAAGAACTTGAGATTACCAATCTTTGATTGAACCATCCAGATTCAATCACAGCGGAATGTGATTTTCTTTCATAATCAAAGTTACTGCACCATGAGCTCCTTGAGCTCATGCTGAAAGGGATACTCATGTTTAATGGCGAGCACGAGTTTTTTATCCATTTGCCATTGCATATTCCGATATATGATGAATTTAAATCATTCATCGACTCTGGGGGAAGGGTTGGTATTCTCGTGCCGTTACGATCATGTTCTGGGCGACTCGTAGCCACGCAGCTGCTTAAGCGGATACCTCTTCAAAAAAAACGAGTCATCCTCCGGAAATTCGGAATTCGTAAGAGTTCGCAACACGGTCATAGCTAATCGTGTTATAATAGGCCGAAACCTTCAGTAGTTCAGGACAGTATTGGGGCTGCCCCGCTTCTGCAGCGCATCAGGTATGTTCGCGGTGGCGAGGACAAATTGCTTTCATGCTACGATGCGCAAGAAGTGTGCTTCCCTGGTGCGCAGGGTGCGGGCTAGCTCCAATGCAGTACTGACAATGATCTCCCAAAGACTCGACTGTCCCTACATACTGCACTGCAGCAGCAGGCATGTCTGCTACAGTGCAGGATGAAGGTGGAAGGGACTGAATTATGTGTAAAAAAATAACTGTTATCTATTTATTAATTATAAAATTGATATTGACCATAATTTTTAATTCAATTTCTTTTAGATTGTATAAAATTATTGTAAAATTTTTGACTTTGTTTGTTTTGTATATTTAGTGACATTATTATTACATTATCTTATGAATTAGTTGACACTTCTATGACATTTAATATTTAAGACATTTATTACATATTAAAATTTTGTTCCTGTTACTAACCATCTAACATACTTTAAGTTAATATTGTTACTTACATAACTAATAAAATGTACTTAATTTTTGATTTTAACATTATTATAAATGTTTGAAAAATTACTTAGTAATTAAAATAAAATAAAACTAGAAAAATTTCACGTCCTGAGGCAGGAATCGAACAAAAAAAAAATTTTTTCTAGTTTTATTCTATTTTAATTACTAAGTAATTTTTCAAACATTTATAATAATGTTAAAATCAAAAATTAAGAATATTTGAAAGCACTGCCCCAACTTAACCGAATCGTCGGTATTTGTAAAAATACTCGTTTCGGATGTTGAAATAGAATATTTCGACATTGTAGGGTGGACGTTAGCTCATAAACGCAAATACAAGATAGACTAGAAGAATTTCACAGGGATATCCCAAGTCCTGGGTGGCTCAGTGGTCAGAGCAGTCGCCCGGATAGCGAAAGGTCGCAGGTTCGATTCCTGCCTCAGGACGTGAAATTTTTCTAGTTTTATTCTATTTTAATTACTAATAAAATGTAATTAATGTATCAATATCAATATCAATAATTTATTCGCCAAAAATACGGTACATGGGATCTTATAACAAAACATTGAGTATCTCATATTTCACCAAATGTGGCATGCAAATAATTAATTAATAATTCAAAGTCACAATTCATAGTCATTTATAACACAATATGCATTTCTCATTTTATTATCTACTTAATAATATCAATACTAATTATCTTATGTCAATACTTTATTTTTAGAAAAAAGTCATTTAGAGAGTAGAAGTTTTTAACTTTTTGCCACTTTGTCAAATGTATTTTAAATATTTCAATAGGTAACAATTTTATTTCATTAGGTATAGCATTATAGATTTTAACACACATTGCATCACATTGCTTTTGATAATATGTCAGTTTTGGATATGTCTTATATACTAGTCTCTTAGAGTTCCTTACATTACAAGCATGAACATCAGATGCATTTTTAAAGAGGCTTATGTTACATTTAACAAAGTAAGCCACCTCAAGTATATAAATACAAGGAAGAGGCAATATACCCAGTTCCCTAAAGAAAGGCCTACACGACTCTCGAGAAGATATGCCACATATGGCTCTTACACATTTTTTTTGTGCAATAAATAATTTACTAAAGTCAACAGAGTTTCCCCAAGCAAGAAGTCCATATCTTATTACCGATACAACATAGCCATGATAGGCTACCAGTGTCGTAGACAATGCTGAAGTATTACGTAACCTTTTTAAAACATAGACGTAACGGTTAATTTTATCTTTAATATAATCTATGTGCTGTTTCCAGTCACAACTATCGTCAATTAGAACACCCAAGAACTTAGTGCTTTTTACTTCTTTTATTTCTTGTCCCAAAAAGTTAATATTTAGATTTATTTTAGTATGTCTATTTGTACCAAATTGTATATAGTTTGTCTTATTTAAATTTACAGTCAAATTATTTTCATTTAGCCAAGATATTATTGAATTTATTGTATTATTTATCTCTAATTCGTAATGCGCTTTATCTTTATCTTGTCATAAGGTATAGTAACCGAAACATCATCAGCAAACAAAATGCATTTGTTATTTGTTACATCCGGAAGATCGTTAATGTATAACAAAAATAACAATGGTCCCAGAACACTTCCTTGCGGAACACCGAATGTATTTATAATATATTCGGATCTACTTATTGTTACATTTGATTTAATATCAAGCTGCCTTATTTCAACGGCTTGTTTGCGATTTCGCAAATAGGAGTCTAACCACTTTAAGGGTAAACCTCTTATACCAAAGTCATCCATTTTTCGCAGAAGTATTTCATGATCTACAAAGTCAAACGCGCGAGTCATATCAAAAAAAATCGTCGTTATTGGTATCTTAGCATTAACTTTCTCTGATATTTCTCTTATGAGATGAAATATTGCTAAAGTCGTTGATTTGTTTTTTTGAAATCCAAACTGTTCCTTCTTTATTATATTATGTTTAGAAAAGAAACTAATCATTCTAATTTTCATTGCTTTTTCAAAGATTTTTGAAAGAACTGGAGGCAATGTGATAGGACGGTAATTCTCAACTAAAAATTTATCTCCTTTCTTATGCAAAGGTCTAACAATGGCAGTTTTCAGTAATTCTGGAAAAACTCCCTGCTCAAATGATAAGTTTACGAGATAAGTAAGTGGTACAGATATTTCGTTTATACAATATTTAATTACTTTGGTACATATGTTATCGTAGCCTGTCGCATTAGTATTTTTCAAAGACCTAATAATAGACTTTATTTCAGCATGGTTAAAAGGTTCAATGAACATAGAGTTTGATATACGTGTCTTGTTTGTATTTTTTACTTTTTTTACTCCTGAATTTGTTAATTTAATAAGAAATTTGTTGAATTCATTTGCAATGGTAAGTGGGTCAGTATATTTTGTATTATTAATCATTAATTCAGTTAGTAATGTATTATTTATGTCAATATCTTTATTTTTTATAATATCCCATGCCATTCTACATTTGTTTTTTGCATTATTTATTAATTTATCATTTTGTATTTTTTGTGATATGTGTAGGCAGCGGCGCAATATTTTAGCATAAGTTCTATATTGTTTTCTCTTGGCCAGTGACTTAGAAGTGTAGTACTGATATCGCAATTTTCTTTTTGTCTTACAACTTTTTAAAATGCCCTTAGTAATCCATTTAGGTGTTCTGTATACATTTGAGCATACAATCCGTTTTACTGGGAAGCACAAATCATAAATTAATGTTAAAAGATCATGAAATGATTGCATAGCTCTGTTTAGATCAGTTTCATTAAGCGTTTCTGAAAAGGAAAGATGTTTCAAATGATACTGGAACAACATCAGATTATTCTTACAGTAATCCCTGACAAAGTTATAAGATTTTGTTGTTTCATTTATGCTGTTCTCAATAGGGATATTTAGCAGTTGAGCTGTATTATGGTCAGACAATTGCAAATGAATTAAAGAGCCTGTGGCTGTTTCGATATTACTTATCAAATAATCAATACAATTATTTTGTCTTGTCGGCTTAGATATATGAGAAGTTAAGTTATAGTTTTTTAGTAAATCAAAAAGATCTGAGCGACTATTTGAATTTATTAATGCGTTTATATTAAAATCGCCAGCCAGTATTATTCGAGTCTTGGAGTTTTTTATGTATTTGTGTAGCATTTCATCCAATATATTCAAGAATGAGTTAACATTTGAATTAGGTGTGCGATAGAGACAAATTATGAAATATTTTAATCCGACCAGTTGTATTCCACAGCACTCAAATGTAAAATCATCTGCGTAAATCTTAACATCATTCAGCTCACAATATTTAAGTCCTTTTGGTACCAATATACATACACCTCCCCTTCTTTTACCATTTTTTCTACAGTAGGTGGAGGCTACATTATACCCAGTAACATCTAAATAATTTTCACTACCCTTTTTAATAAAAGTTTCAGATAAGCAAACGATGTCGGGAATACCTCCATTAGTTTTTAAATCTGAAATAGCTACCTCCAATACATCATGCTTAGACATAAATCCTGCTATATTTTGATGCATTAATTTTATATTTTGAAGTGTCGGTTTATTCACGAAAAAATTCACCGTTACTATATGTTCCTACATGTGATAATGGACTTTGTGCCTGGGTTGTGTTGATTACATCAAATTGGTAACTTTTGGATATGTCCTCAATTAGCCTGCATAAGTCAGAGAATAGAACAATAAGTCCTTGATTATTTAAGGATCCTGAGATTTTTTTAAACATTTTTGACGAGTACTCCAGATTTCTGTTACTATCTAATATATAAGCATACTCATAAATTAAATTGTCAGCATATAGCAAGTGATTAAATACTTCAATACGTTTATTATACAGGTTTGCAAATGCGTTACATTTGTACGTCGGTAAACAGATAATAATATTTGTATGTCTTAAATTGTCTAGCGTAGTCCTAATACTATTAATAATTTTATAATAATTTTCAGTGCCATAAAAATCAATTTCTCCTATAAATATAATGCAAAAGTCAAACAGAGTATAGGTTTTCAACTTATTTTCTAAGTCATTAAGAAGTTGTTGAATATTTTTACCAGGGCTTTTAAAATGACACATTTCTGCAAAGTTAAGCTTTTGTTCTGAATTTTGTAGAATTTTGCCGTTGGAACTACTAATAATGCAAAGTTTTCTTTTCAAAGATGTATTTTTGTTCTGTGGTGGTCCATGCAGATTTTGTACCTTAACAGCTGTTTCTATGTCTTCATAGTACTTTGTTGCCACTTGAATTTTCTCATTGGAATTTACTTTATTTACTTTCCTTTCTCTACTACTTGTTTGAGATATGTTTAGATTCTGATAACTTTGATTTTATTCTTCTTGATTTTGTTTTAACTGTTCTAAATTACTTTTCTTAACAGATTTTTTATTTTTTTTAATAGAAGATACATTACTCCTTGGCCTTGTAAATCAAAATTAACAACTTGACTAAAATTAGTCAAGTTGTTAATTTTGATTTCCAATTGACTAATTGTTTTCTTCAGTTCACTGTTTTCTGATAATAAATTTAATATTTCTTCATCAGCCGATTGCAATCTTGCTTCTAGAATTAAATTGTTTTGTTTCATAACTTCTAAATCCTCAGCATAATTAGTACATGGTTCAGGACAACTTCTGCTAAATTCTATTGATGAATCCTCAACATCTTCTTCATCCGATAGCGTATCGAAGGAGCTATTGTCTTTCACATTTGTCATCTGTGATACAGGTTTTCTTTTTGTGACATAGTCTACCTCGGTCGTTTTTGTGTCATGCTTATTATCTTGGCATTTATTGAATTTTATCTCGCATATTTTGCATTTCCATTCTTTTTTTGCTCTAAAATCTCTTAAATTAAATAGCTTTTCCGAAATACCAAGACAGTCAAATTCGTAATATTTTTTACATATACTACATAGAATAGTGGTTTCAAAGTCGACAGATTTCTTACATTTCTGACAAACTACTTGCGACATCTTGCGGGTCTTGTTTGCACTACTTGTACTCATGATATTGTAATCAAATTATAAATGAAATTAGAGAAAAAAATATTTTCTTAAAACTTATCTTATATCTCGCTGAGGATCGAACCGCGGTTTCCAGATTGTGTACGGGCGTTAGTCCGATACATTGACCATTCGGCCAGAGTAACTTTAAGAAAGTTGTCGAAATAGTCATACACTATCAAATATTTTAGGCAATGTTCGTTAATATGATTTGTATTTTAAATACTTTCTACCCACTTGTGAACTATTAACACACAAGAACATGAATATGCTATATTTTATTAGAATTAGAATTATAATTGTTTATTACACTTTTTAGTAATTTACCACATCAGTTTTTAAAGATTATGTCACTGTTATTCAATGTAACTTTTGAAAATCACTCGGTCACTTAGTCTTGCAGAAGATTAACACTTTTATATATATTTTCATTAATTTAGAGTTTTTAGTTGAGATAACATTTGCACTACTTATTTACATTGTTTAAAACGTAATGGTATGTAAACTGTTCCATAACTTCGATAATATTTAATTTTAAATATAAAATAAAACTGAGCTTGATGTTTACAAGACGGCAGCGCCATCTACCTAATGTAAATGCAATATGGATGTTAATCTGAAATAAATGAATTATTATATTATTATTATTACACAACAAACAAGCTCTACTGCAATTTTATCGCGGCCTTTGACATTTGCGGCCAAATTTCTGTCGCCCCAAGCCGCCACACTTTTACGAGACCTGCGTTTGCACAAAAACAATTGTCCGGGGCCTTTGTTACGGCCATTTTGTTTACAGGACGTCCTTTTGTTCTGGAAATATCTTTTTGCTGATGCGTTTGGCGAAGAACTTTGGCCTAGTGCTACTTAAACATTATGAGATATATACTTCGTCATTCAGGTCACTTATTTCGATTGTTTAATGGTATTCTGCGATAGCTGATGGTTGCGAGGATTTTATTCATATCCAAACTTTCAAATACGAAAGTAACTCTATCTGTTTGTTCACTTCTGAACCGCTGAGCTGATTCAGATAAAATTTGGCATGAAGATAGATTACAACCTGATATATTATTTCTACAGCTTTGATTTCAATTGTGTTTGGGTAGATTCTAGAGAACACTTATTAAATCTAAATTAAAGGACAAAATGGCCCTAATTCTGGACAACATACTGCAAAGTCTAAATTTAAGTTCAGTGCATCTCTTTCTCTCAATATGATTACGAAAAGGATGGCTGTCATATGATTTGACATTTAGAAACGTGTGTTCAATTTTCGACCTTATTGAACGTGATGAAATGCAGTGTTAAGGAGGCACTTCCGTGCATGCCGACTAAAATTGTCTATGGTTCTTTTTGAAATCTGTCTAAATTTAGTTGACAGCTCTAAACAAATTCTTGCTATCTTTTTCCTATTACATATTGCGAGAAAGACATATACTGTACTTAAATTTAGACTTAGAGTGGGTCTTCAGAATTAAGCCCAATATCTCGTTCTGTCAATAAGAAATATTTAGAAAGTAGTATTTAATTTTCAACCGTTATGAAAGTACCTTTAACCGTTATGAAAATAACTTTGAAATGAAATAGTTGTAAAGGGAGATATAGGTGTGTTTAAGGATTACCTCAGTCTCCCTCTTCATAACAAACGTGCTCAATCTATTATTATCTTCTTTTAAACATCTGGTGTTTGAACATTTCCTCACTGTACGATCATTCTTCTCCCTTTCTGATTGACTCCAATCACTTTAACCTAACTTCCCTTCAAATGTGAATATATATATTTATGTATTACTTTATCTTATGTATATATGCATATAATTATGAAGTTATTTTACGCAATTTTCCACTTTTATTAATTTAGTAAACTCGCTACCATAAGGTTGTCTGGTAGAGATTGCTTCTATCGAAAAGATCGCCTTTTTTGGCATATTGTGTTTGTTTTATCTCTGTGATGTTTCCGCAAATGTGCAAAATAAAGAATTCTATATAATATCAACCTCCTCGCATGCCTTTCAAAGTTTTCTTTACTGATATATTCAGACACCCTGCAAGACTAAAGTTATTCAAACTGGGTTAACTTAAACTCTAATCATACCGTCGAACACGAGAAGCGGCTTTGTTGGCTTTACCTGTGAAATATAACACAATCATACTGTTAATATTATTGTAAATGTGTGAAAAATATATTTAAGTACATAGAAAAATATCTAAAGTAGAAAAAAATAGAATATTTCGACATTTTAGGGTAGACATTGTATAACACAAATATAGAAAGACTAGAGGAATTTCACAGGGTTGTCCCTAGTCCTTGGTAGCTCAGATGGTTAGAGCAGTCACCCGGATTGTGAAAGGTCGCGGATTCGATCCCCGCCCCAAGACGTGAAATTTTTCTAGTTTCTTTATGTTTCTATGTTAACACAATGATTAATAAAACCTTCGAGCATCAGATGCCACACACAATTATTGATTTATCAATTCTCATAGACCTCCAGAAGTATAACGCCACTTCACAGATTACTAAGGAAATAATTCTCATTTCTATGCAAGGGTGGAAAGCAACCAACGCCAGCCTGATGTTAAGTGGCTACTGTATCCTTGGGCACGACTTATACGTTCATGTGACGTCACAGGAGACGGCTTCCTGACCCCAACAACGTCCTTTCCTATTTCGGCCGTAAAATAGTTCACTGTGTTTCGGACCGTAGGAAAAGGTAGCCAGGGTATGTTGATAACTTTTGTTATGCCATAAATAAGGAGTTTAGAACTCATAAAGAAATATTCCTAATGCAATAGTATGTTTCAAATCAATAGTTTCACAGATACAGTGGTATGTTGGATGTGTTGCAGCGTATCGTCTAAAAATGTCGTATAATATCTGCGGAACAGATGACGTCACATATTGCTATGTAACTAAAAAATGTATATAGCAATGTATATTTAAATGGAAAAAATCAATAATAATAATAGTTGTTTTAATAGCAATCTAATATCATTATAATGTTCGATAAATTATGGAAAAAAATGCGCATTGTTATACATTTTCTAAGCCGTACAATTACAACTATACTCCATTCTCCAATATTTTTTATGGATAACAATACGCTATTCGAATTTGTAAAAAATAGCGCCATAAACAAACCTACGAATTTTCGCAATTCAACTTATAGTTTTTGAGATATGCGCCGACAAACATACAAATATACAAACATACATACATACACTCGTAAAATTTGGCAAACATGTTTAGTAGCTGGTATAGGCTTTTGACTAACATATACAAAAACTGTGCAAATCGAACAATAATACACACATATGGGTCGAATGAATAACCTCCTTTGAAGTTGGCTTAAAAAGGTTTTTTCAATAAGCTTTTACCCACCGATGGAATACAAAGCTTTATAGTTCTACAATACTTAGCTACGGTCTGTAAGGCGAATTCGAGGGATAAATACCACCTCCCATAAACTAAGCAGGCCTTATTCATAAAAAACTTACACGCTGTCGTCAGATGAAAAAAACCATTAAAAACTCCTAGTGACCAAACGCAGACATAAACGGAAAATACAATGCTGACAGCAAACAGACGCCGCGTTCCAAATGATTGGGTTTTTGTAAAAGCAGTCGCACGTCCGGGAATGTGTGACATGTTTGTTAAATGGCAAAAGCTGTTCGGGAATAATTCGCGAGATCCTCGCTTAACGAAGCCTAATATGGTGGGAGAATTATACGACTCGATAACAATAGAAATTAACATCTTAATTCGTTCAAAAAAGCGCGAAGAGCCAAAAATAGAGAATAGGAACTTTCTAACCGTGTGTTTAAGCTGCTAGTTGTCATTGCATATGTACTCCTCTTACCGCTTCACATCAGGTCATATTGAGTCATTTGGCGTGCTTGGTATAAAGAAAAAGATAGTGATTGAAGAATACAAGGAGGATGTTAGTATTTTCCTGTGATCAGGGATCACTTGGATGACGTAATAGCATTGCCTAATTGCGTGTGGCAAAGTGGTGTTTCGATTCAAATTCAGAGAGCCCTACTGGGGTAGTACCTCTACCTTATAGGAGATACACATCATCATCACATCCCGCTCCTGGGCACAGGCCTTGGGAGACCAGCCTACACGGGAAAAATACTTGAGGAGTTTAGGTCATAAAACCACCACACTGGCCCGATGTATGGACCAACAAGGACCAACGGCTCAACGTGTACGATGCAGTTCGGAGAAGCTCGAGATCATAAATTTTGATTGACCCATCTGGAATGGACCATGGCGAAAGTTGCTTTGTTTTCGTGATCGACAAGATCGTCAAGAGCGCTCCTATTCCAAGAGACTACACCACCGAGATAGGTAAAGTAAGTCCTAATTTAAATCATGTTTTGAAATAAAATGTTAAGGTAACAGCGGGGAGCTGAGGAGGGCACTAAAGGGGGAAGGATCTAAGTCGGTATTGCCAAAATGCAACCTAAAATCATGCATGCATGCGATTCACTATCTTCTCATTAATGAGATGCAGCCGACCGAATCGCAGAATGCCGTAAATAGATTGCAATTTGCATTTTGGTTGCCTATACGGACTTGCACCATAGACGGACTCCCCACTGTCATCTTACACGTGTACAACAAACATGTATGCTCATTAAATGTATCAATACATTTAATCAGCATACATGTTTGTTGTACAAAAATAATCATATTTCGATATAATTTATAGTATTTTTTTTAATGTAAAATACATTGTAACGCTAGTCATGAAGAGGACAAAATATTTTGTATGGACAAAATCCGGTTTCGGTCTGAAAATAGTAATGAATTTACTAAATACTTGTAATAAGGTACATAAAACTATATATATTATTTTAGGTAATGTACCATTTTACTATTGTAAGCTCTCATTGCTTGAGGCAATAGCATATTTTGTTAAATATTGTGCGTGGACCAGTTATGATGTCAAAATGGTTATTTTAAATGGTTTTTACCCATTGTATATCTGTATTTACCATGTTTTAAGGCAAATAAATGATTATCATTATGATTACAGGTTTTATAGTGAAACTGATCTTAAGACCTCATTTAACGCAATACATAATCATGCAAGTTACTTTCAGTAAAACACGTCATGTATTGTCAGAAATTCTGAGTGAATGTTACTGAATCCAATAATTTCGAAGTCAAAACTTTAGATGCTCGAAGATTTGAGCAAGAACACACGACATCCCAGTTCTGACAAACTTTTGTTCGAAACAACTGTGAGTTAGGGAAATCTACATGCTTAAGTTGATACGGAAATAAACCAGGAAAAGATGTACCATTAAGAACCCGAATTTCTTAATCATTCTGAATGTAGCGTACATATTTTTGTAAAAATATATACAGACAAAACTAAAATCTAGAATACATTGGGATACAAACACATGTCCTTTCATGATCGAGGTGTCTGCTCTAACCACTGAACCAAAGTATATAATGAATAGTCTACCAAGAACTTTGGGATGATTTTGACGACATTGTAATGGTAGACATTAGTTGAGCTCATAACGTAACATATCACTTGTTCATTTACTACCTTATTAAGATAACCTAAAGAGACTCCTTCAGTAATGATCACTACTTGCTGCATCACTAGACAAGCTATCACAATGTGGGCATTTTGATACTATTAAGAAGGTAATGAAGAATATGGAGACTTGCAGCACCAAGGGTATCACTCGCGCTGTTGCCGACCCTGAAAACAGGTACGTATGATTGACTGCCATCTGAGAATTATAAAAAAAAACAAATATAAGGCGCAATGGTTGATCTTATTGAGAAAACTTTATGTTGAGCGTATGGTGTTTCGAGCCCTCTATACTGACAATAGGACGCTTTCTCTTGACTTTCACACAGTAGACAGTGTGAGAGTAGTGCCCCAGGTGCTACTAGCGTCAATAGGCTACGGTGACAATGCGTGAGTAGTACCCAAGAAGTTACCGACGTCTATAGAATACGGTGAGAATGTGTGAGTCGTGCCCAAGGTGCTGCGAGCGTTTGTAGGCTACGGTGACTACACGTGAGTAGTGCCTAAGGTGCTACGAGCGTCTATAGACTACAGTGACTACGCATGAGTAGTGCGTAAGGTGCTACGAGCTTCTGTAGGCTACGGTGAGAACACGTGAGTAATTCCCAAGGTGCTACGAGCGTCTCTAGGCTACAGTGACAACGCCTGAGTAGTTCCCAAGGAGCTACGAGCGACTATAGGCCACAGTGACAACGAGTGAGTAGTGCCCAAGGTTCTACGAGCGTCTATAGGCTACAGTGACAACGCGTGAGTAGTTCTCAAGGTGTTACGAGCGTCTATAGGCTACGGTGACAACGCGTGAGTAGTGCCCTTGGTGCTACGAGTGTCTTTAGGCTACGGTGAGAACGCGTGAGTAGTGCGCAAGGTGCTACGAGCGTCTATAGGCTACAGTGACAACGTGTGAATAGTTCTCAAGGTGCTACGAGCGTCTATAGGCTACAATGACAACGCGTGATTAGAGCGCCAAGTGCTACGAGCGTCTATAGGCTACAGTGACAACGCGTAATAAGAGCGCCAAGTGCTACGAGCGTCTATAGGCTACAGTGACAACGCGTGAGTAGGTCCCAAGGTGCTACGAGCGTCTATAGTATACGGTGACAACGCCTGACTAGTTCCCGAGGTGCTACGACGCTACGAGCGTCTATAGGCTACGGTACCCGTTTACCATCACCCCTGTCGTTTAAAAAAATAATTATGGCAATTACAAGCTCCCAACGTAACTCGAAAGCTTCAATAAAGATCAACGCTTAACGATTTATCAACGGAAGCAATTTGCTCGGAACCAATCCAAGCCAAGCGTGACCTGACTTTGTGAGAACGGATTCTCCGGATCACTAGGAGAGTGTAGAGAGAAATTAGATTTTAATGACACCGTTCTTTGTATAAGATGTGCTTTTTATTTCATTGACTAAAATTAAGGTTTTTCTGCGAAATAAAGATGGTTGTTGACTTTTGCCTAAGATCGAGAATTTTTCTAGGTCCAATTGAACTCTACTAATACGCAAGTGAGGAGATCTGTGTAGTGGTTTGAGCGGTTTGGTTGCGAATACGAAAACGAAGCAACTTTCGCCATGGTCGATCCCAGGATGGGTCAATCGAAATTTGTTATCTCGAGCTCCTCTGTGCTTCGGAAGGCACGTTAAGCCGTTGTACACGGTTGTTACTGCGACCGCATTAACCCACCAGCTCGCATGGGGTCAGCGTGTTGGTGTTATGGCCCAAACTTCTCATGTGTTTCTCTCATATAGGAAGACCTGTGCCCAGCACTGGGACGTATATACGCTGGTGATGATAATGATGATGATCCTTCATTTGTTAAGGTTCCTCAATTCTTCGACAATCCATCACCGAGAGCATCGGGATCCTAGGTGTATACATCTTTCGTGGCGTTCCGTAATCATTTCTAGGATGTTTTAAGCTGGCATGGAAGAACGCAGCAGTACTTTTATTTGGGACAAGAACTGCTACTATAAAAGTTTTAAGTTATGCCCCATGTGTTGCCCTATTGCTCACTGTGGATGTCAGCTCGGACCTGTTGACGAGATATTTTTAAAGACGCGCTATAGACAATTTCGAACTCACGAGCGGTATTGGAACCCATAAGTAAACTCTAACATCAGATTTTAACATCATTACATTTGACCAATTTATGTGACTTCTGGTTAAAACTTCTTTTTTCTGCTTCTTTTTTTTACTTGAACATAATGTTTAATTTAAGTGCCGTAGAATAAGCCAATGCTGTGTTCAGCTGTGATCGGAGTGCAAATTTAACTGTTTATTTTATTATCAAGTATCGGAAATTTACGTGTGCTATAGTTTGTATTCTGTTGCTGTGCCTAGATAAATAAATAAATAAATAAATAAGTCTAAGGCGAAATATTGCCTCCTTATGCGTGTTTATGAAGATTGATTGCTGTGAGGACTTCACCACAAAATAGCAAAATACTGCTGCTAATGTAGTGTCAATTTGCAACTAAGGAAACTTTGTTTGTCCAGAATTTTACTAATAACCATTATAATAGCCATAAACGTTATTTAGTTCTACATTTTTTTCCAAGGTCCATTCAAAGGACATTCTGTATGGACGTGTGTGACTATATTATACAATGGTAATTATTCAAGCACTTTATTATCAACATTCTCAAATTGAACTAATCCAAACTGGCTGCACAATTGAGATCTGTGAGTATACCTAATTACAGTGTTCCCAATGTAATTCACGTCTTGATTAAACAATCTCTCAGGATCCTTATGAGCGGTTTGTAATTAGTTCGGTGTCCTGATTAAGAAAGGAGTTAGTCTGGTTTGTGTATTTTTATCTAGTGTTCTATATCTATCTTTTTATATAGTGTGGCAAACAGGCCCACGACCCACCTGATGGTAAGCGTATACCGCAGCCTATAGACGCTCGTAGCACCTTGGACACTACTCACGCGTTGTTATCGTAGCCTATAGACCCTCGTAGTACCTTGGGCACTACTCATGCGTTGTCACCGTAGCCCATAGACGCTCGCAGCACCTTGGGCACTACTCACGCGTTGTCACCATAGCCTATAGACGCATGTTTATTTAGTACATTTCTCAATTATCTAGTATCCATATCACAATGTTATGCTGACCTTGGACTATTTAATATGTGTGAGTGTATGTATTATATATTATTAATTTATAATAAATTATTAATTATTATATTATTAATTTCCTCCGTGCTTCATCGTACACGTTAAGCCGTTGATTCTGGTTGTCACTGCAACCGGTTTAACCCACCAACCCGCGTTGAGCCATCGTGGTAGTCTAATGACTCAAAACTCCTCATGTGATGCTCCCGTAAAGAAGGGTCTGTGCCTAGAAGGGAGACCCTCTTCATCTCTCGACGTCGACCAAATATAACAACGTATCTTCCAGTAGCTCTACACTCGATTTCAAGTAATTCAGTGCACATCAGACTGAAGTGACGAGTGCCATTATGACGTCAACGTGACGCCGCTCCGACGTGGAGCCGACGTGACGGCGACGTGATTGATGTGCCACTTAAGCCTTTACGGGCCGTGATGTCCCGCGACGTTGCAGTTGGAACACATATAATACGAGACGAAGTATTTCTGTGCCTCGATTATGCTAAGCAGTTGACAGATAGACATGTATACCTCAGTTTTTCCATGCAATAATATTGATGTTGAAAATATGACGTGTATGAGTACCTATTGTAGCCCAAAATAGTTATCATAATTATTTTAATCCGACTAATGTTTAAAAAATCATGTACAACCTTAAATCCAGTTTGAAATTTCGCTCCAATACGCCATTACATATCACGTGACCGCAGTGACCTCACCTGTTACCAAGCACTGATATTAGACGTCACACACTGAGATTGGTGTTCGCTGTCACGTGAGCTGAGATTGATTTAATTGCATTTTTTATTAAAATTCATTTAAATTCAGAAATAACCCAATAAACCATTGTTTTTATTTATATTATGAAAACTAGCACTTCGCGTCAAAATTATATTTTAATTTAAATACACTTGCGTCAATATTTAGTCGACCGCACATCAAGCGTAACAGTTTAACCTTGAGACCGCCCTTACGCCGTACGTAATAGAGGCGGGTTTCGTAGTGCAACTGTTACACTCGATGTGCTGTCGTCTGTACTTACTTTTATAACATCACCAGTTTTTCCGTAAGAAAACCAAAGATACTGACATAGGATAAGCATTCTTAATTTTTGATTTTAACATTATTAATAGATTTTTTTTTATTTATTTATAGGATAAGCAAGTTGTAGTGGCAGTGGGCGTGGATACATAGCACGCAGAACAGTTCTGTTTGATAATTATGGGAGAAGCTTTTATTCAGCGGTAGACATCATTGGCTGATATGATGTAGATGATGAAGAATATTACCCGTAACAGTTCAGTTATCGCACCAAAAATTAGCTTATGTCCTTTTCTAGAAGGTAATCTATCTCCATGCCAAATTTCACTTGAATCGGATGAGTAGATTATATGGGAAAACTTAACAAACAGACAAAGTATCTTTAGAAATTCCAATATGAGTACGAGTTTTGGTTGTACAATCCCTGCTTGCATCTGTTACAACATATTACCTAATCGTTAGTGAGCTTGCTCAAGTCAATACATATTAGTTTAGTTTGAGAAAGACAAGTATGGTGTACAGTGAAAGCGGTGACATTCACTTTTTATACAAAGCGTGGCAGATGACTCAACACTACCTGACGTGAAGCGGTAAGAAGAGTCCATATGCGGAGACAGCTAGTTCAGGTCGAACATACAGCTATGCGATTCTCTAAAGTCTTGAATTCGTGGCTGTCAACAGCGCTGTCATACCTTTCGGCGTTTGTTTGACAACCGTTGGCGACACCAGGGGCACGTTCCAAGCCTGCAACGCTATGCCCTAAGGTCGTTCCATGTTGGCTGTCACAACTACCTCATTCCGAGCCTAGGAGAGTTGCAACTGTTTGGCGATCAATTTTAATGGTTAAAAACACTCTGACGTTTAAAACGTCATATGTATTAGTGACCATCCGTCAAATGAATTTCTTTGATTTCTTTGATTATGTCAAATCTCAGAAAAGGCACTTCTTATTTTTAGTTTATTTTAAATATAAGTCAATAAAAGTTTAAATACAGACTTATTACAGAAAATTTAATGCGCAATGGAAGACTTCGTACTAGTTTTAGATAATGATGAAACTCGTTGTCAAAATTGAGGTTATAAAAACAACTTGAGTCGTTCCACACCTTAGAGCAAGACAAAAAACAACTTGGAGTGTAGGCTCAGACGTTCCAACGACGAGCACAGTGTAAGCCGGAACTAAAAAGTTGTTGAATTTTGTATCTTTATGTAAAAATCAATCAAATATTGAATGAGGTCATTGCGATGCATTTTCGACAAAGAGACTAGTGAATACGCTTACGCGCAGCGCCGTGCTCAAACGTCAAAATCAATGGCAGCTCGTCGTCTTGTCAGACGTCAAGCTCGATCTCGAATATTACTGTTTGTGAATCTAGTTGTAGCCGTCTCCGCCTTGCTTATTAGGAGCCTTTCACGCCTCTTTTGAAGGAATCGGTGTTACAGAAAGGAGGGAACACATGTGTTGGCAAGGAATTCTAAATTTCAAATGTACAGTCGACAGCACACCAAGCGTGACAGTTTGACCTTGAGAACACCCTTACGACGGGCGTAATAGAGAAGCTTTTGTAGTGTAACTGTTAAACTTAACGTGATGTCGTGTGTACTTGTCGTAATGTGTAGAATGTAAAGATTAGCTCGTTGCCTAAAGCCACTTGCTAGCAAGAAAAAGATAACAAGGTGTTGCAGGTTCGTTGTCATTCTGAGAGATAATACGTAATGCCTTCCATATCCAGTTATCACAATAGCTAACTTTTTCTTCAATATGAAGCACAGTTCCTAGGTCAAAAATAAAATTAAAAGTTTTAAGTAACTTTTGGCCTCATTAATCATCTATCTAACACCATCTTATTAAGACTCTTCATAAGAAACACGCTATATCTGCTGTAAGTCAAGAATTAAGGATCCCGCAGACTTTTTGATGGTATAGGATCGACTCAAGGTTAGTATGTCATGGGAATGTCACCGAAGTGACAGTACACCAAATTTAAAATCAATCGGATCTATATAAGTTAGTAAAACCCTTTCCTCACGTAGAAAATGAGCTGATAGTCATCAAAAGCCTGAACTGATCTTCATAAATTATCACTAAGAACCAAGCTAATCACGTCAGCTTTCAAAAAAAAACCAAATCAAAATCGGTCCATTTGTTAAGGAGCTACAATGCCACAGACAGAAACACAGACAGACATGTCAAACTTATAACACCCCTCTTTTCTCGTCGGGGGTTAAAAATGGCAAAGGCTGACAAAAATTTTAAATGAATATGGACTTGACGCTTAAAGACTAGTTACGTCGCCTATAGGCATCTGCAATGAAAGAACACTTGGTATTGCAGCTGCGTTGTCATCCTAGGGCCTAAGATCAGATACAGTGAACTGTTTTACGGCGGTGGTAATAATAATAATAATAATATTCATACACTCACACCTTTTATCTAGCCCAAAGTAAGCATCATTAAGAGCTTGTGTTATGGATACTAGATAACGGATAAATATTGATAATATAAGATGTATATAAATATTAGAAATATACTAAATAAACATATAAACATCCATGACTCGTAAACAAATGCTCGTACTCATCATACAAACATTTTCTCCGACCGGGATTCGAACCCGGGACCTCTTGAAAATGAAAATGAAAATGCAAATGAAAATGAAAATATCTTTATTCAATTAGGCCCCCAAGAAGCACTTTCGAATCGTCAACAAAAAAACCCTTAAGTCTATCACATAAAAATAATATTAACTAACTAACAATTTCATAATGTTTGTCTCTCTGTCTTATCTGGATCTACGTAAGCTAAGAATGTTATGTCAGTCTGTCTATCGGTCTGTCTGTCGGTCCGTCGGTCCGTCTGTCCGTCAGTCAGTCAGTCAGTCTGTCTGTCTTACCGTCAGTCAGTCTGTCTGTCAGTCTGTCTGAATTTAACTGAAACCGGTTTCAAAAGTTGAACTACCGAGAAGATTCCGGCAACAAACTCGTGTAGTCACTCTTTTCAATCATTAAGTTACAATGTTTAATTACACAGTAATAGTATTTAGCAGCGCAGTGTCACACAGAGTATAAAAAAGGTATATTAAAGTACCAATAAGTACCTAATGATAAGAATATTTACTGTATTTAAAGGCTGTCCGACAATGCACCATCACAATATAGGTATTACAATACACAAAGGTCAACAATTAATATACAAAGACCTAATAAAGCTAAACATCTTTCATTAATTTTAAACACTTGTCTGAGCACGTCATTACAATAATTATTGTATTGTTTTATATATAATATCCTATAATGCCATATACCTCAAAAATCCCTCAAAAATTATATTATTGATGAATATGTAGGTAAATTATTACAAAATCAAGGAAGCTTAGAGATGACCGAGTAGCCTGTATAGCAAGGGGTACAGACCGCTCGACCAGCCGGTAATCTGTTTAAAGCTGACAGAAGGCGCCTATTGCAGCTTCCACATATCTCCGAGTACAACACAGCCCTGGCATAAATAAGCTTGAGCAACCAAGTCACGTAGCAACACGAATTAGTTGTAATCAGCCCCCGGATACCGGACCGTCGTAGGGTTACGTAGAGCAAATAGTCTTATTACGTTTATTCTAGTTAAACTTGCTAAGAAGACAGTGGAGTACGGTCAGATAAAAAGGATGACTAATTTTGAGTTAAGGTAGGTTATGTGGTTGCGTCGCTAGGGAGCGAGGGAGGAAGAAATGATGGTTTTAGTGAGTTACCAGTCGGAGAGTCTCACTCTCAAGTAATCCTTCTCTTTATCACAGCTGGGTAGCTATAAAAGCTTTTCCATCAAGAAAAATATCGGCCCAGTGTGTTACAAGCTGCACTAGCTGTCTCCGCATATGGACTCTTCTTACCGCTTCACATCAGGTGGAGTTGAGTCATTTGCCGAGCTTTGTAAAAAAAAGGTTACAAAGAATCTGTAGACAATGCAAGATGGCGGAAAATTTATATCAGGTGGCACGGACTTCATGGCTGTTTGCCAGAAGTGAACATGTGATCGTCTAAAGGAATTCTTAAATATTGAAAACAATATTTTTTTTAACCGACAATAGGAGATTATCAATTAGACTTATTATTTTTTTGTTTTTAAACTCAAAACTACTTTATTTATAAACTGATTTGACAAAATATGTTGTAATTCAAAGAGCTTGTTTTCAAGTAGGTCTCATACATTTTTAGTTTGTTTTTAAAGCAAAACAACTGGAATAACTAGGAAAGTCGTCAGTGTAAGCGAAATTGCGGATTTTTGCTATTACTTTCAGTGGTGTTTATGATAATTCCATTTGCGTTATCCAAGATAACCCATCTGGCTTAAACACACACACACACACACACACACACACACACACACACACACACACACACACACACACACACACACACACACACACACACACACACATTAAAACAATATTTTAATAAGACTAAGTAAAATTTCCCCCACTAGCTCATCGCTCTTTCAACCGTTAACCCACCCACACAACTGCAAAAACAATACCATTTGGAAACGTTGAAATCTCCCGCCAGAGGTATTTAAAGAGAAAAATGGTTTGAAGCGGTTTCAACTGAAAATAAAAAGAGTTCAGGTGCAGACAACCTCAATACAAGCGATGTAGCGTCCGCGTTGACCGCAACAGCGCTTAAAGCGAAAAGCCATTACGCTTTTACCGCTGCAAATCCGAGTGCATCTCTGAAAGTTATTATGGGAAAGTTTGAAAATGGGGCTTCAAAATATGCAGGGAAAGTTGTTACGCATGAATTATATAATATAAACGTTGCTATGTTTTATCCTACAGGATGATTTCTCGAAGTTGCGTTATGATAATCCTATAGTCCAGACAGCAAAGGAAGACGACTAACACTTTAACACCTTTTCATAATAACATATTGGAATATTCTTGAAAATTTTTAATAATACTATAAAAGACGTAGTGTGACATGATACTATTGTTAATCGACTTTTATTGCGAATCACACTTATGAGAAAAGACAAATATTATATATCTAACCATATTTCATGGCCGTTATTGGTGAAAAACAAAATTTATGAGTTTTTAACGTGGCTCGATATGGCGACGACAACAAATCATGGTCGTATTATACTTTTCGAATGGCTATCAAATCTTTGACAGAAAAGTAATAATGGCGTCATGCTGTCGATGTGTTATCATATTTCACATAAAATTGCTATCATCACATTCGATGACGAGACGTAAGTCTCAAAATTTCATAAAAACGTTGACGATTACGAAACGAAAATTTCGAATTTTCGTGCTAGTGAACAAGAATGTCAAATCGTCATCATCATCATCACCTGCCTATATACGTCCCACTGCTGGGCACAGGCCTTCCTACATAAGAGACACACATGAGGAGCTCGGGCCATTACACCACCACGCTGGCCCAATGCGGGTTGATAGTTAAAGCGGTTGCGGTAACAACCAGGACCAACAGCTTAACGAAGCTGAATTGAAGCGCGGAGGAGCTCGAGATAACAAACCATGGCGAAAGTTACTTTGTTTCCATAATCTAAACACCCTCCAAGCCCCTACTCCTCTATCAAATAATTTACTTAAATCAGTCTTATATACAATCCCACACACGCCACGCCATTTTTAACCGATTTAAAAAACATGGAGGTTCTCAATTCAGTTGGTATGTTTTTTTTCTATGTATGTACACCGATAACGCCGCGATTTCTGCTCCGATTTGCGTGATTCTTTTTTTGTTCGATGCGGAATAGTTGCCATTTGGTCCCATGATTTTTTTCAAAATCAGTTTGGTAGTTTGGTTTTTAAATCAAAAAACTGAAATGAGAAAGTCATCTACGTATGCGAAATTGCGGAATTTGGCTTTCCTATGAAGTTTTTAGTGAAAAGATACGATAGTAGGGAACAATGTAAGCTGGTGGTCACCCATGTAGCTTTGACCTTAGAAAGTTAAGCAAAAATTAAAACCAACTTCAAAAAACTGCGGAATGCTTAATTCTTCACAAACGTACAGCAGATATAGCGTGTTTGGACTCATACGAATAGCCTCCATGAGGTGGTGTTAGATAGATGATTAATGAGGCAGGGGGTTACTTATTTTATTTTATTTTATATTTTTTTTACAAAGCATGGCAGATGACGTCACACCACCCAATGAGAAGCGGTAAGAAGAGTCCTTATGCGAAGACAGCTAGAACAGCTTTGACCCGTCAAGCATGAGATTCCAGACACAATTTATTTTTCAACTGTCATAGCCCCCCGGTGGTATAACATCGTTTGACAGATTAATACACCGTTCTAGCAGGCTCCACCTTGCCGGCTTATATACCTTTCCACGCCTTACAGTGGAATAAAACGGAGAAAGATAAAAATAGTAATTCGCTAAAACAAACATTTTCTTTTCAAAACAAAAAAGATCAAATCTGCTTACTTCAGAGGTAAAAACTGATTTACAAATAAAATAGATTCAGTTCGATTCCTCTTTATACATATTTGAATATAATTTAGCTAACAATGAAAAACATGCCGTAAGCGTACGTAATAGGGTAGAGCATTGATAACCCGAGCTCATTCAGTGGGGTCCTTAATAATGTAGCCGAAATCCATAAACAAAAGCCTGAAAGGTCTCCAGGTTGGTCGACCTTCTACCCCGATGGGATCGGGAGATAAAACGTAATATTGATGTCGTTTCGTCATATCCGTCGGTCTTGGGATATGACGTCATCGTTTCGAGGTTGCTAGTTAGTAGGTTCGATTTTGAACTTTAAAAGCCTCAACTTTTCAAACGCTTGAGTGGCTACTTGTTCTTTAATTAGCGACGGGCAACCCCAATATCCCAAGGGCAGTCAAGGTCAAAATAACATCGCTGAACAGTAAATAGAGGGTTGCAGAACTGAAACTAATGATTAAAATGTACTGAAATATAATAATATATCTGCTACAATCTGGCTGAATAACATACATGATTTGATGAACTTTGCTCGATAGAAAAACATATTTATTATGTCATTTTGAGTATGTTTTGATAACTAAAATCCAATTTTATTCCATTATTTTTAAATATATTTCATATTTTTTTTATACCACTAAGGTGACAATCGAGCATACGGCCCACCTGATGGTAAGCGGTTACCATAGCCTATGGACGCTTGCAACACCAGGGGTATCACTTGCGCGTTGCCGATTATATATAATTTCATATAATTTGTTACTTATTTTTCCTCAGAACATTCTCAGCCCATGACAGGTGGCGAATTGAGCTCCATGCAGAGAATTTCCTCTTACAATTAAAACATGGGGTTTATCAAAAGGGCTGCAAGTTTTATAGGGCCAGCAACGTGCGTGTGATACCCCTGGTGTAGCAAGAGGTGATGACCTCTCCATCAGATGCCTTCAAATGTAATTTGAAATTTTATATTATAATTAAAATCTCACAACCATGCCAACTATTAAAGTGAATGTCTATAACTGTTACAATATACCTTACATCAAGGAGATCCTAAATAAATACGTGTCTTGAAGATATTATGTTACTTTCATAGTTCGCCGGTGAACAGTTCGCTGTATTTTGGTTAGAGGGGAAAGGTAACCAGTGTATTTATTGGCCATGGAAGGCATTTCATCTTAGGCCTCAGGGTGACAATGCTTTATTTTTTTGACGACCGGCTGGCCAAGTGGTCTGTACCCCAGGCTACTCGGTCAAGAGGTCCCGGGTTCGGATCCCGGTAGGAACAAATGTCTGAATGATGAGTACGAGCATTTGTTTGCGAGTCATGGATGTTTATATGTTTATTTAGTATATTTCTAATATTTATATACATATTATTATCATTATTTCTCCGTTATCTAGTATCCATAACACAAGCTCTTAATGATGCTTACTTTCGGCTAGATAATAGGTGTGTATGTATAAATATTATTATTTTTATTATTATTGTTGAATACATTTAATTTGAATATACCCCTTGCTATACATGATTGTCTTCAAGAGGCGTGAAAAGGCACATTATGATCCGGCAAGGTGGAGGCGGCTAGAATAGTGTGTTTCAAGCTGCACTAGCTGTCTTCGCATATGGACTCTTCTTACCGGTTGACATCGGGTAGTATTAAGTCATTTGCCGTACTTTGTATATAAAAAAGAAGTGATGTTTTCCTAGTTATAACAAGGAAAGAATCACTTGGTGTTGCAGATGCATTATCATCCTGAGGCCTAAGATGAATTGCCTTCCATGCCCAATGATTACACTGGCTCAAAAATATTTGTTATAAACATAAACCTTTTTTGTAGGTTACTGTATAAGTCCTTACTAATATTAACTTTCTTTTATATTATTGTGTGTTACATTCTTTTTTTTGTTTTTTCTCTTGTCAATAAAATTTTTTACATCTATGATGTCGTAATAAGTCTAATTTAATTTTAACCCGTCAAGCATGAGATTCCAGACACAATTGATTTTTCCATTGTCATCGCCCACCGGTGGTATATCGCCGCTTGACAGATGCAGTATTTTACGAACAGTATATTTTTATGCAGTATTTTACGCACAACATCTTGATGCATTAGTTTACGCACAACAGTTAAAACAATATTCAAACTAGGTAACATAACAATGCTGTTAACATTATTGATATAGCGGCAGACTTAGGTAAGATGGTGGTAGCTAGCCAGGCAGGCAGACTTAAAAAAGTCTTACCACCAACCAAACCGAGCAGAAGATTTCTGCTACTCGGGAATCAAACCCCGAACCTCTAAATCTGAACTAGAACTTTGAATATGAGGAGTTCCTGTGAATTTTGTTTTGTCTTTCTATTTTCAACACATTTTTCGAATTAAAAAAACTTTCAAATGCAGATACAGTCTTTCAGTTCTCTAATATTTTAAAAGACTCAAGTCATCTCGATGAGACTTGCACTCGCTGGGCTTGTGTCTACTGATGAGTCTAACGCAGACGCGACAGTAACGTTCTACGAACATCAAAACGCACTAAGACCTTTGCACTGTAATACCTAGTCGATTTATCTGTAAAGTCAAGATACCATAGTTTTATTTAAAATAAGTATTTCAAAGGCTAGTACGCGGGGTCAGGTAGGTCACAGGTTCAGTCCTCGCCTGAGGATATGGTTTTTTTCTAGAAAGAAACACTTTCCTAATTTTTTTTAAGATTTTAATAATGTTGGAAATAAAATTAGGAATAATTTCTATTTCACATATCGTTTTACAACCCTATTGCAAAAGTCCCCAATTGGATATTTTTAATTTCAAACCAGGATCTTACAAAAGGGTTGTATTCAGATGCATTACTAAATCAGGTGTCGATTGATTCGGCACTCGGCAGTTAAATTGAAATTAATTTTAAGTGTAATTTACAAAGATTCGTTGTGTTGTGTTGGACTTTGGCTATTTAATAAACCATTTATTAAGTAATTTTTATTAAGCAATGTCTGTTGAGTGTATCTCAAGAAATAAATAATAATAAAAAAACAGCGTTAAGTACTTGTGTAAGAAAATTAATTGTATATTTAGAAAACCTAAAACCTTTTATAAAGGATTGTCGTATTTCATAGCGTAACACTGCTAGAAAATAATTTACTATGGATGGCTGGCACATGCGTCATACTTGTGAACAGGTGCCACTAGTGGAAATGGTCATCTCTAAGCTTCCTTGATTTTGTAATAATTTACCTACATATTCATCAATAGTATAATTTTTGAGGGATTTTGGGGTATATGGCATTATAGGATATTATATAAAAAACAATACAATTATTATTGTAATGACGTGCTCAGACAAGTGTTTAAAATTAATGAAAGATGTTTAGCTTTATTAGGTCTTTGTATATTAATTGTTGACCTTTGTGTATTGTAATACCTATATTGTGATGGTGCATTGTCGGACAGCCTTTAAATACAGTAAATATTCTTACCATTAGGTACTTATTGGTACTTTAATATACCTTTTTTCATACTCTGTGCGACACTGCGCTGCTAAATACTATTACTGGCCCTAATTCTGGCGAACACATGCAAGGATTAAGTTTAGGTTCAGTCTGCCTCTTTCTCTCAATATGAATACGAAAAGGATCGCCGACTTAAAATTTGACATTTAGAAACATGCATTCAATTTTCGACCTTATTGAACGTGTTAAAATGCAGTGTTTAGGAGGCACCTCCGTACATGCCGTCTAAAATTGTCTATGGTTTCTTTGAAATCTCTCTAAATTTAGATGACAGCTCTAAACGAATTCTTGCCATCTTTTTCCTATTACATGTTGCGGGAGGGAGGTATACTGTGCTTGAGTTTAAACTTAGAGTGTGCCGCCAGAATTAGGCCCACTGTGTAATTAAACATTGTAACTTAATGATTGAAAAGAGTGACTACACGAGTTTGTTGCCGGAATCTTCTCGGTAGTTCAACTTTTGGAACCGGTGTAAATTCAGACAGACTGACAGACAGACTGACTGACGGACAGACAGACAGACTGAATGACGGACAGACGGACCGACAGACCGACCGATAGACAGACTGACATAACATTCTTAGCTTACGTAGATCCAGATAAGACAGAGAGACAAACATTATGAAATTGTTAGTTAGTTAATATTATTTTTATGTGATAGACTTAAGGGTTTTTTGTTGACGATTCGAAAGTGCTTCTTGGGGGCCTAATTGAATAAAGATATTTTCATTTTCATTTTTCATTTTCATTTTCATTATTACTTTGTTAATTACTTAAAATAATTTGAAAATACATTCTATGTGATTACTCGTAACCATAAAGTTTACAATACCATTTTGAATCAGGAATGGAGCATGCACCTATTAATTTGTATTCATAGAGCGTTTAAATTATTGTCTGAATTCGATTTAACTCTGCGCCGAATGCTGACCTGAATAGTGATGAAATATTGAAGATATCATTATTACTAAAATGAGTTGCTTGGGAAAATGTTAGAGTTAACAATAATTATTAGTAACTACATGTAGAAAAATATTTTCATTTTAAATTCTAATATGTTTATTTTTCTTACAACTGGATGGGCATGGCGATCCATCTGTCGATAAGTGGCTATCGTCGGTAACCACTTACCACCAGGTGGGCCGCCAGCTTGCCTGTCATCTAGCTATAAAAATACTATTACAACACACTATGTACGACCAAATTGAACCAATTTCACGAACAATGATATCGTGTACGTACACAATACTCACGCGTCTATGACATGCTAGGAAAACAAAGACTCGAAGGTTGCATTGTCCTTTGTATGTTCGAGTGGGAGGTTATCGGTGTTCTCTGAAATGTTCATTATATCGACTTATCCTTTTTCAAATTTGATCAGCGATTCGATTAGCTAAACCAACTCTATTATTGTAGCATGGCTATGCTTGTTTGGTAACAATAAACAAGATTTTTTTATTATATCGATCGCAGCGCCATTGTAGCCATTTTCTCTTTGTATCTGTTCAAGTACGTTCAGCTTTCCTACATTGTGTGAGTTTTTTTATAATATTAGTGGCCCAGTAGTTACAGTTACATACGAGCTCAGTGAGATCCGCAGAAAAACTAAGATCGCCGACATAGCCCAAAGAATTGCGAGCCTTAAGTGGCAGTGAGCAGGTCCATTGCAAAGAGGACTGACGGCCGTTGGAGCGGAAAGAAACTCGAGTAGCGCCCGCGTGCCGGGAGACGCAGCGTTGGTAGCCCCCACAAGGTGAACCTACGATCCGGCGAGGGTCGCGGGAAGCGGATGGATGCGGGCAGCGCAGGACCGATTGACTTGGAGATCTTTGGGGGAGGCCTATGCCCATTAGTGGGCGTCTTTAGGCTGATATGCTGATGAGTTACAGTTAGTATCTGCCAAATAAATGCGAAGCGGTTGATCAGTGAAAAGAACAATGTAAACATAAGAGGACGAGGATGTAAACATACGAGAGAGGACCGCCGCCGAGCGCCGTACACAGCTCGCGCCGCTCGTATCGCCAGGCCGGGCACTCCAACAGAGTGTGCTCAGTGGTGTCGTCGGGGGAATCGCAGTGGTGACACCGCGGTGTCCCCTCCCGACGGGCGACACGGTACAGATAGTGACCGAAGCAACCATGTCCGGTCAGTATCTGTACCATGCGGTAGGTGAGGCTGCCGTGCTGGCCCAACCCACTCCTCCAACACCGGACGGATCGCTTCGATCGTCCGGTGGCCGGCAGCTGGGGTGGCAAGTGTCTCATCCCATCGGCGCAGTCCCTCCGCTTGCGCCTGAGTACGGAACCGTCGCACTTCTTCAACGGCCGGTCGTTCTCCCCGCATCCGTGCCGCAACCCGGTGTCGATGCACTCTGGCCAGCACCAGGGCATCAATTTCCCACGGGGGCGTGCCTGCCAACACGCAGGCAGCCCCGTGACTGACCGTGCGGTAAGCCCGCACGGCTCGGGTCGCGATAACCCTCTGCGGTTGTCTCAAGAGGGCCTTCGTGCGGGGGGAGAGGCACTGCGCCCACACCGGAGCTCCGTACAATGCCATCGACCTTATCACCCCGTTATAAAGCCGACGGCACTGTGAGCTAGGCCCCCCTATATTTAGGCGGCCGGAGGAGCCGTCCGAGCGCAGCTGCGGCAGCACACAGCCGAGGGACAGCACAGGGAGCGAGGATCTTGAAATGACCCTCGAAGCTCCACCGAGGGTCCAGGACCAAACCGAGATACTTGAGGTATGCCTCGACGGGTATCTGGACTCCCTCCACTCGCACTTCGAGCCCCGGTGGGGTTCTGCGTCTTGGAGCATGGAAAGCCATGGCTCTTGTTTTCGTGAGAGCCACTTCCAGCACCAGAAGGCGGATGCGCCGATCGACCATCGAAGTTCCGACCGACGCAAGATGGACCGCCTCCTTCCATTCACGCGCTCCTGCCGCGACTAGCGTGTCATCCGCAAAGCAGACTACATCCATTCGCGGCAAGAGCGCACCGCGCAGAACCCAGTTATACCCCAGATTCCACAAAAGAGGTCCCAATACGGAACCTTGGGGTACACCAGCTGCCATTGTCCGTGATTGGACGCTGCCGTCCCTGCCTTCATACAGGATCCTCCTCCCACGAAGGTAGTCCTTGACAAGGATGACGAGGTAGAGGGGCACTCGATGAAACCTGAGCGCCTCCTCTATGCACTCGTGGGGGAGGCTGTTGAATACATTCGCGATGTCTAGGGACACCGCGATTACAAACTCCCCCCGACCTGCACCGGCACCTGCAATATCAAGTGCTTTTCCTTGTTATTGCAGGTGTCTAAAGGCGGCGGTAGCCGCTTACCACCAGGTGAGCCGTCAGCTTGTTTGTCATCTAGTTGTATAAAAAAAAACTACTTAACGTGCCTTTCGAAGCACGGAGGAGCTCGAGATCAAACTTTGATTGACCCATCCCAGGATCGACCATGGCGATAATTGCTTTGTTTTCGTAATCGAAACCAGAGCACTCAAACCAATACGCCACCGAGCTCCTCGCCTGTAAAGAGCAAAAATCTCAAATTCAATATCTTTTATAACCTGATAGAAAACAATGAAACCGTAGAACAATGCGAGCTAGCACTGAAGCCGACAGCTTGAGACCCAGACTCGAACAAAGCTGATCTAGCAATCTGATTAGTATAAGACACTGAACTGACGTTGCTATATAAGAATGTGTCGTGTAATGTCTTGGGAAAAGCAGAAATTTTAGCCTCATTGCTCAGTGGCTAGAAAACTCGCATAGATTAATAATAATATTCATAAACCCACCCCTACTATCTAGTCCAAAATAAGCATTATAAAGATCGTGTGTTATGGATACTAGTTAGATAACGGAGTGAATATTAATAGTGAATAAACATAGAATCATCCATGACTCGTAAACAAATGTTCTTTCGTCCATACCCAGATTTGAACCCAGGGCCCCTAGACGAGTAGCCTGCCTGCAAGTGGTCCTGTAACCACTATCCATTGTATCTATATAATAAATGCAAAAGTCACTGCCTGTCTCTTTCTGCCTACGAAAACTCGTCTCCTTGTCTCATGAAAAGGTAATTTCACGAGACCTCCACGCGGGCGGAGCCACGGCCAACTATAAGTACTTAATTTTATAAAAATTAAGAAAGTATTTAAAAGCATTACCTAATATAGATAATAAGCTTGTAACGTAAATACAGATGGACTAGAGAAAATTCACGGGCTCGTTCCAAGTGCTCGATAGCTCAGATGGTTAGAGCAGTCACCCGGATTATGAATGGCCGCGGGTTCAGCCCCGCCTGAAGACATGATTTTTTTAGTTTCAATTATTTTGAAGAACATTGTCTTTATTTCTGAGCATATTTCAATCAATATTGCTAGGCAAAAGGAAAAACCTCTTTGATAAAGAAAACCGCAATCATTCACTAGAAAAAGATACAGTAAAATGCGAACCTAGATTGAATTTTAAGTGCTACGCCCGTAGCACAACACGGTGCTCGTAGCAATCGTAGCATTTCTCGTAGCACATATTTCAGCTGCGTTCGGATTTATGTGTTTTATCAGAATTTCATTTCTTTTCTTGAATTTCCTTTTAGTTACAGTCGATAGCACATCAAGCGTAACAGTTTGACATTGAGACCGTCCTTACTGCATTCACAATAAAGGCGGCTTTCGTAGTGCAATTGTTACACTTGATGTCGTCTGTGCGATTGTGTTATACTATACGTTGGACTGGATTCTATATTAATTTATTCATACTAACCACCGATTAATGTACCTTAATTGGTAAAATCGTGATTCAATAATGAACACTACACACAAGTAGCTATCTATATACACAAAATGAATTCTGATACTTTGTAGATGGTTCTTAAGGAAAAAAAAATAAGAATATTGCGCGAAAAATTGGATGATTCCAGAAAACTTAGCGACATGTTTGATAAACATGTATTAAGCAGGCAACTGTTTTTTAACATGATATCATGTTATTTTAATATATTTTTATACAACTAGACGACAAGCAAGCTGACGGCCCACCTGGTGGTAAACGGTCACCGCCGCTTATTAACACCTGCAATAGCAAGGAAAAATCTCTTGGTATTGCAGGTTAGTTGTCATCCTGAGGTCTAACATGAAATGCCGTCCATGCCCATTACACTGGCTACCTTCCCCTTCAATCCGAAACACAGCGAACTGTTTCACGGTTGAAATAAGAAAGGTGGTACCTACCCAGACGACCCTACATACGGACCTACCACGTAGTAAATCATATTTATCATTACTAACATTTTGACTTAAATCAGGAAGTTTATTTCATATAGATATTTTCGTGGGCCTAACAAGCGCGCTCACTGGGTGATGTCTCATTTGTGAAAATAGCATATTCAACTTATTTCCGTGTCCACCATAGAGATGAAATTATGAATTCGTATAACGAATTCATAATTTCATCTCTATGGTGTCTAATTTAGGGATTATTACACAAGAATACACATACACTTAATAATTTTAATGATTTTTGGCATGTTTACATCTCAGTACGCATTGTAACTGTTTTTCTGGAATATCTTTGATGTACCGACATAGCTTTTCTAAAGTTTTAAAATAGTAAAGATTAATATAGAAAGATAATGTTTCTCCTGTTTAGCCTATAGCCTTATTATGTGTAGCTAATATGATATTATTACTATTCCAGAATGTCATTGAAATTCCTGGTAACTCCTAGCGTTGGCATTGTACCAAGCTCCGGAGTAGCTTGGCAAAAACTATTACTTGGCAGAGTAAGGTCGTTATTACTGTCTAGTACAGAGAGTAGGCACATACAGCGTCGGTAGATAGGTTCAGTTATTATATTAAGTCGAGCCTTCCTAAAAAATAGATTTCATTATGTTCAGTAAGTCTCATACAGTATAGCCACACAGTATAGCCACGTCTCATCGTTTTTCTGATTGTTTGTATCAATATTGGGATTTGGCACGCAGTCTGTGATGACGTCACTAAGGATTAAGTGGGGGAGCAGACCAACCATGGACAGTTGAGAATATGCGCCGAAATATCGGGAACTCGTAACAAAAAAATTACACGGTAAATACCCTGAATATAACTCTAGCTCCTCTGTAGGATAGTGAGAGGTTGCGGGTCATGTCCTAGGGAAGGAATAAATTTCTAGTACAGATATCTTTATAAAATCAAATATTTTTAACTATTCACCTAGGTGAATTACCGACGTGATTAAACTCTAGTAATGTTTGCTACAAACAGCGCATACAGTGAATAGTGTTTTATATTTTACCAAATATCAAGTAACGCGAGCAAAAACTTTCAACGAATTCGAAACGCGCTTTCTGTTCTGAAATACGAGTTCCAAATATTTGATCAAAATGTTCAACACCCCTGTTTTTATTGCGATGAAATTAATTTTACGTTTGCAAAAGGGTCAGTGAAATAACGATTGGTGATCGAAATGTAACAAAATAGTTTCAACAATGGCTTCCACATTAATGGAAATTGAAAACTGAGAGAACAGAATATTTCGATAAATAAAAAGATTACCACAACCAAATTTTAACTACGCTCACAAAATCGGAAGGCTAATGCCAATTGAATGTCGGAATACAACTTTCACAATAAGAAAACACCTACTCATTTTTTATATTCTGAAATAAGAGGTATTCGCAATGTTATAAATGAAATAGAATGAAATGAAATAAGCACTTTCGAATCGTCAGTATCCCATTTGTATGACTATCACAAAAAATAGAGCTAACTAACAACGTTATAGTGTCCGTCTTTCTGTAAACTTAACATATTAAAATTCACAGACAACAGCAAAGAAACTAAGATTTTCGGATCACACGGCGACAATTATAAATGATAAAGTATCCCGACAAATAAACTGACAGAATACTACGTACAAATGGACAATGACGGAAATCAAATCGTGGTTACAGCTAATAGATTCGTATGAAATAATAAATCTGTATAATAGTCTTAATGGAAACTATTAATTAAAATAATAAATAGTGTATCTTCAAAAATACACGCAACAAAGCCTTTCCATACATTAGCTCAACAAAATACTCAAACTTAAGTATTTGTTACTGTTAGAACCCCAACCTAATCCAGTGTATGAGGTTTCCAAGATGTTTTCCACGATTTACTAGGTATTACAAAATATAAGAATTTCAGATTTAATGTTACTTACCCTTGATAATGCCATGACGCAGTGAATTTTCCTTTGTGACGTTTCTTTATAGCAACTATTGATTACGTACCTGTAGAAAGTAAAACATATAAATGAAATGACACTGAAATTAGATAACATCAAAGAGAATCACACACAAGTAGGTACACGTACATACATACATACACGTATACATACATACACATATACTTTAAGAGAGTTTTTAAGAGCTTATAGCGCCGTGCTGTTATTCTTATCAATAAAACAGTCATTAAAATATGAAACTAGAAAAATTAATTTCTAGAATTTAGAATTAATTAACAGGGATATCCCAAGTCCTGGGTGGCTCAGTGGTCAGAGCAGTCGCCCGGATTGCGAAAGGTCGCGGGTTCGATTTCTGCCTCAGGACGTGAAATTTTTCTAGTTTCATGTTTTAATTACTAAGTAATTTTTCAAACATTATAATAATGTTAAAATCAAAAATTAAGAATAATAAAACAGTCATTAAAATCATATATTTGTTATCATAGGCAAAAATAAGTTCACAATATTTTTATGTAGCTATCCCATGTTTTGCCTTATATAAAGCGTACGATATTGGTGTTTATAAAAGTTTTGAAACCCTCGAGATATGTTCTCGCTTCACGTTTTTAACGTGAGTGAAACTCGGGATTTTTTTTCAGTTTTCTGAACAGCTCAGGCTTAGCCTCTGGAAGCTTTCTTGTTCAATTTTCTTTTTAACCGAATTAAAATATAAGGAGGTTCTATCGACGAGTTTTTAGAGCAGGGCAGTGGAGTTAACAGGGAGTTTCAGTAGATATTTAAAGTACCCAAAAAGTGACCACCACGCACGCCCGTCGCATAGACAGCGGGTAGGTCTGTAGACGAATATCTCCCCGAAAAAAAAGTATGTTAGCACAATATTTTAGATTGTTTTATTATTGAAGCTATGTATGTAATTATGGTTATGAAAGCAAACATTATGAATAAATACCGAAAGCACCTCCACATGTTTCCCCGTAGCTGATCAATGATCTTATTTGTGCGATGAATACAAACATATTCTCAAGTCAAGATTTTTATTTAAGATGCTTGATTTTTAGTAAGTGATATTCAAAGTAAGGATTAGGTAATTTTTTTAAAAAATCGACACAGTCGTGCAGATTAGTGTACATCCCTAAAACCCCTTAGATTGTGATTATTGAACCAATAATATGCGGGGTTTTAGCGGCGAGTACAGTAACAACAGCAAAATGCTGTAGAATATTCTGTCTCTCAGTGCGACACGGTTCAACATCGCTAATGTATTTCTGATATAATTGCAAAATTAAAAATTTTAAGTAACCCCCGGCATCATTAATCATCTATCTAACACCATCTCATTAAGACTATTCATAAGAGCCCAAACACGCTATATCTGCTGTAAGTTTCTAAAGAATTAAGCATTTCGCAGACTTTTTGATGATATAGGATCAGCTCATGGATAGTATGTCATGGAAATGTCACCGAAGTGATAGTATACAAAATTTGAAATCAATCGGATCTGTAAAAGTTAGCAAAATCCTAATATCATGTAGAAAATGAGCTGATAGTCATCAAAGGCCTGAACTGATCTTCATAAATTATAGCCAAGAACCATCGTAGTCACATCAGCTTGCAAACAAAAAAACCGAATCAAAATCGGTCCATTCGTTTAGGCGCTACGATGCCACAGACAGACACACAGATACACAGATACACAGTCAGACACGTCAAACTTATAACACCCCTCTTTTTTCGTCGGGGGTTAAAAAGCGAAACAAATGACGAAACATTGCGTGCCGATTGGAAAACCTTTTCTTGGATAGTTATTTTTACATAACCATAGAATGTGTAATACTAGCATTGCAAAATATATTACTCCGGCTGCGTGGATGTCATGCCGAAAAGCAGCCTAGCCCCGAAATCAGGGCGTAATTTATCTCGACGCGTGATAAATTACATTACGTGAATGTATGAATATTATTACTGTGCAAATAATGATGATAATATTAATTGCACCGTCATGTTCCATTATCCAATCATTATACAGGCTGGTGACGACAGAAAATTAAAACATTTGCTGCATTATTTCATATAAATGTCATGAAATTATCTAATTAATAAGATTTTTTTAAGATTCATTTCAAAGTTGCAAAATATTACTATGAACTAATATAGCCTATGTGTTACTGTACTGTCGTATTGTCGTCATCACCCTGTATAAATAATGATGATAATATTATTTGAACCGTCATAATCCATTACGTTTACATAAAGGTTTGCTTATATTTTAGTAACTTTAGCAATACCAAGTGATTTTTCCCTTGTTATTCTATGGCGGCGATAACCACTTATTACCAGGTGGGCCGTCAGCTTGTTTCTCGTCTGGTTGAAAAAAAAATTGTTACATAACTATTACATACAATAATTTGATTTTGTTTCGTATGAATGATAATCTTTTTTTAAATTTGACATTATAGACAATACATAAGACATAATGCCAATTATTTATTAAAATATGAGGAATAAAAAAATAAATCGAAATATATATTTTTCATCTAATATACAGTCCATTCATCTAAATATGTGAACATATGTTAAAACCCTAATACCGAGTACAGGAATTCAAGTTGCAGAGTCAAACGCGTTTGAGCTACGACCGGCGTAGCAACAGTAGCAACCGTAGCAACCTAAGCAAATGGAAATTATGCTACGAACTGTGTTTCACGACAATTTATTGTACTCGATTAAAACGATGAATAATTATGTTGTCATTAACATTTGTATAATTAAATCATACATATATTACTGAAAGTGATTATAATTTTGGTGCAATTTTTCATTAAAACTTCAATGAAAATACTTTATCGAAACTATGTATGATAAATTAATTCCATTTTGATAGTTAGTTAAAAATATTTTCTTAATTTTTGATTTTAACATTATTATAAATGTTTGAAAAATTACTTAGTAATTAAAATAATATAAAACTAGAAAAATTTCACGTCCTGAGGCGGGAATCGAACCCACGACCTTTCGCAATCCGGGCGACTGCTCTGACCACTGAGCCACCCAGGACTTGGGATACCCCTGTGAAATTCTTCTAGTCTATCTGTATTTGCGTTTATGAGCTAACGTCCACCCTTCAATGTCGAAATATTCTATTTCAACATCCGAAACGAGTATTTTTACAATTCGATTCGATTCCCGCCTCAGGACGTGAAATTTTTCTAGTTTTATATTATTAGTAATTAAAATTACTAAAAATATTTTGTTTAACTTGACATCGTAATTTCAGTTTCTACGATTAAATATGCCTTTAGTTTATCTAACGAGGCAATTGAGTGAAACGTGTTTATATTACATAATGATAAATAATTATTATTATCACTTAACTATACAAAAAAACATTCTTATCGATGTACTTAAGAAAGAAAGAAAGAAAATTATTCACTTGCCATTGGTACACTTACTTAAATAGCTTTAGAAAAAAAACGAGTAATACGTGTCTATAAAATTTGAGGTTTGCCCTCGTTTTCCCTGGGATCCCATCATCAGATTCGATCCTGACTTAAATATGACCGCCTCAGAAGCATACTATATCGAATAAAAAAATAGTTTTGAAAATCGGTTCACAATTGACAGATAAATCGGTGAACATACATACAAAATAAAAACTATAGAGTAGAACATAGAACCTCCTCCTTTTTTGAAGTGGGTTAAGATAAACCAATTCACTAAACTTACTTTCTAGCAAATAATAGTTAAGTATGACCGGCCAATATCAAGACGTTTGTACACCAAACACAACACATAAACGCTTTTATCTTAAGTGCTAACCATAAACATATATCAGTTTCATGCCGAGAATCACTGTGTTACCATCGCAAACAGTACCTATCTAGAGCCATTATTGCAAGAAATAATAAACGAGGTATCAAACACGCAAACACATCTCGAATATATCACGTTAATGGTCGTCCCATTACAGAAGCAACATTAATGGTGTACGCAAGCTTGCTGGTGCTTGACTGTCCTAGAAATCAATATCAAAAGCACCTTTTGGGCCGGCAAGGTGGAGGCGGCTAGAGCAGTGTGTTTACTAGGTGGTAGGCCCGTATGTAGGGTCATCTGGGTAGGTAACACCGCCTTTCTTATTTCAGCCGTGAAACAGTTCGCTGTGTTTCGGATTGAAGGAAAAGTTAGCCAGTGTAATTACTGGGCATGGACGGCACTTCATATTAGGCCCCAGGATGACAGCGCAAGTGATTTTTCCTTGTTATTGCAGGTGTCTATAGGCGGCGGTGACCACTTACCATCAGGTGGGCCGTCAGCTTGTTTGTCATCTAGTCGTATACAAAAAAAGTGTCTCAACTGCACCAAGATTGGTCCAACCCACAGATGTGGGGGCACTAGCTGTCTTCGCATATAGACTCTTCTTACCGCTTCACATCAGGTGGTGTTGGGTCATTTGCCGTGCTTTGCATAAAAAAAGCTTCTGCCCACGGCCTTACCTACGTCGCAGGATACATGTTTTTTTTTCAGAAACAAACATTATAAGCGGTTTTATTCCCTTTTAATAAAATATGCAATCTGACAATATCATGCGCGCCATTCTCCTCGTCATGTAGAATTTTCGAAGTCCTAATTGACTCTGTTTGGGAATGATTTTGGACCACTGTAATACAATGATATTATGTGTCTCGTAATTTTAATTGAAACCCATATGTGCCAATTTTTGAGTCCATCGATTGAGAGAATAAAAAGGTTTTACAGAAAATTTACCACTCATTTCGCCATCTCAGAAGTGAAATTTCGAAAAACCATTTCTTATGTTTCTATTCTTCCTGTGCCAAATTTCATCCAAAGCCGCTTAACCGTTCGGGCGTAATTGAGTAACAAACAAGCTTTCACATTTATAAAACATCCGTATGATAGTAGGAAGTTGTGTTTTAAATTCACGATGTTTTATATTTCTAGGGAAAATCTTTTGAAATGTTACTCTATTCTGAGAATCGAAGCACGTTTCAATCCCCGTGAACTATTCTTAACATCCCCGCATAGACATTACGTACGTATTGAATGCTCGCCGGCATTCAGCTCCGACCCCACACAATGAAGCTACGAGCGCTTGACGTTTTAAAAATTAAAAAAAAACAGGCTGTATACATCTCGTTGCCTCTGCCGCATCTCTTAATAAACAGCGGGGTTAAAGGAAAATTGTTGGAGTTTTTCAACCATTTAATGATGTGGTTCTTGTTATTATTGTTTTGTAATAGTAATTGTGTAATTGGTTGGTTGATTTGGTGATCGGTATTGTATCTATTGTTACCGCTTCTCATATGGTGGTGTAGAGTCTGTCATTTGCCGTACCTTGTATAAAAAGTCAGCCTTCTCTACCTGCCTATTTTGTGCTAAAACCACTCTAAAACATTGTTGACATCACAAAACGTGCGCCGAATAACACGCGCCAACAATTTATTATTCTTCACGCCCAGTGCATTCTTTTATTAATAGTGGCAAATAAAACTATTGCTACTTACTGGAATTTATATGATATGACGGTAGCAATGCATATAGCAGACCTGGTGTTTACGCTGGGAACGAAACGAAGCGATTCTAATGAGACTTTACATACATAAGCATGTCATGCTAGTCCAAAAAGTTCATCATCACCAGCCTATATACGTCCCACTGCAGGGCACAGGTCTTCCTACATGGTAGAAGCACGTGAGAAGTTTGGGACCAAACTCTACCACGCTGGCCCACTGCAACACAACGTCGCTGACGACGGATCCGCAAGGATTAAGGACGACCCGATGTCGTAAAAAATACACATGCAATAATTATTTCACTCGTTGTCTATGCATGTATGATAAAGATTTCATAGATATGGATTTCTTTGACATTTCACTCAAAAGATTTAAATGACTTGTATTTGAAAAACTCAAATATTGATTAGTTATTCCATTAGTCTCACAACATTACTGTCATATGTATATTTATTACTATATGTATTGTTATTTGTTATGTTATTTTACTATTATCTGTAAAAATCTGTTCATCAACTGGCTCATCATTGTAATACACATTTATGTAGCAAAGTTTGGGCACTCGTTGTCTTTTATAATTGTAATAAATTTAAGTGATTTATTGTAATGACTGCTTTGTGCCAAAATAAAGAGAAAAAAAGAATAAGACGGAGATTCGCACGTCCGCTATACATATATCTACTATTCTATACTACATGTGCTTGTGATAATCGGCGAAGAGATTGCTGTTCCATCCCGATACTGGTGATTTGACCTGAAGACAACACCGGCGCTGGAGGCCCATGATCGAGGTCGATTGCGAGCTGCCATCACACCACACCACAAGGCAAGCATAGTGCAGATTGGTCCAAACATCTATTAACCTGTGTCACCAGCCGTGTACTCTCTTTACATTACCTTCCTAACTAAAACCTACGTTTCAAAACCACACCTTACAGTCCACTTAGGAATTTCGATTCCACCCTTACGCCTCCATCTTGAAGGCTTCTTCATTTTGACCACCAGGACCGACGGTTGAACGTGCCTTAACAAGTCAAGTGCTCAAGAGCACGGAGGTCTAAATAACTGCAGAGGATTTTTCGAAAAACTTTCTTATAATTGTTGAGTAAAACCAAAAATCTTCAATAATTTCTTTTTTGAAAATCCTTTGATAACTTTTTAGACTAACCTGAGCGCAGAGCCGGTGTATCTTTGCCGGTTTGCCCCCTTGAGTGGGATTTTGGGATTTTGTGTGCCGGATCAGGGAACTCTGTTGCTCAAGCTAGAGGCCCGGGAGTAGCAGCGGTGCCACTGGGTACCCCACGCGACACCACAGAGACGCACAGAGAGGAAAAAGAGTCCGGAAATTGCGGGAACACTAGGGTAAGAGTGTCTGTTGCCTGATACCTGTATACGTGCGAGAGGTAAGGGGTACGGTATTTAGGTTCAGCCGATACCATCTTTGACGAAAGAGTCCCACAAAACCTTGCATTATTAATTTTCTCAACAATGCAGGATAGGCATAAAGGCCTTATTCCCCCACGATTAAGAGTCTATAGGAGATGGTAGCCACTTACCACCGTCAGCTTGCTGGTCATCTAGTCATATGAAAAAACTTCAATCATGAAAATAGTATTACGCTGAATCTACAAGTAGCTATCTGTGAAGTCATAATCAATATATTCTTTAAACAGTAATAGAATGGGGTAATCCTGTCTCCTCACTGAACCAACAATTGGGTCAATTTGCGTGAAATAAGCCTTTTTGTGTGGTGGTGTGAGGAATTGCGGGACGAGGCAGGAATCTGATCACATTGATTGAATTTAATACAATTTAACATAGAAATCGACTGCGAAATTCAGGCGCTTGCTCGAAAATATCTGGCGAGCCGTATACCTATTTTGTATACCTTGTTATTTTTTAAATTCATGAAATATAGGTAAGTAAAAATAATTCGTCTGATTCAACAATGCCGAAACTATAAAACTACTAAAAGTAGTTTCCTTTAGTGACAAGACATTCACTCTTATGTACACTATCATAAAGACTTGTTAGTTACCAAGTTGAATTAAACCTTTTGACTTTGAAACGATTGATATATAGAGAATGACTTAGGTCGGTGTTAAGTTGCTTCCTTTTTGTGGCAAGATGTCGTGCGTAGGTGGGTAAGTTACATGATTTACTCGAGTATTTATTGAGAACATCTTCTCAATTAATGCATTAGTTTAAAGTATTTTAAAACAAATGATTGGTAAAAGTTGAATAATGGTAAAAAATGTTACGGGAACAGAAAAATATTCATTGAAATCAAATGATGTCAAGAACATTTTGGTTCGTATTAAACACTTGTGATGAATTATGTATTTATTTTGATAATAAATAATATTATGTTTACAAAAACACCTTCGCAGACAATGCGCTATTTTAGAACTAATTAAAAACCAATAAAAGTTATAGTGAGTCAACCTTATAAGATAGATATGCCGACGCGGAGGTTTGTTAGAACTTTCAAAGTAAAACAATTCAGACATACTTGATGTTTAAGTAACTTTAACCGTTTACGCAGAGCACGCAACGGAAGCTATAAACAGGAATATGTTTTCCCGTTTCTGCAACATTATTCATGGATGCTCAGCTTCTACTGGTCGTAGTGTGATGTTATATTATAGCCTTCCTCAATAAGCGGACTATTCAACAAAAAAATAACTTTTCAAATTGAATCAGTAGTTCTTGAGATTAGCGCGCTTAACCTAACAAGCAAACTCTTCAGCTTTTTATTATTAGTATAAATCAATCAATAAAGATATCTACGGTAATTGTAACAAAATTTTGTCGCTGTGCGTTTGTAGGCTAGAAACTCTACTGCTGAGTCTGCGTTTACAAACTTTACTGTGCTACGGTGTTAACAACAAGGTTCAAGGTTACGCAAACTTGACGTTTTTGTAAATATACTTTATTAACTTCAAAGTTGGGTAAAAAAATTAAATATATATTTATTCAAGTAGACTCCTAAGATGCTCTTTCGAATCGTCAAAAATCACAAATTATATATATATATATATATTTAATAAATTGTCTCACAATATCATACTGTCTATCTGTCTGTCATAACTGAATTAACACCTGTTCCAAAAGTTGTACTACTGAGAAGACTCCGGCAACAAACTCCTGTAGTCATTCTTTTCAAAATATGAAGTTACAATGTTTGTCGTACAGAAAAAAAATAGTAAAAGAATATCAAGTTAGAAACGACATACAGACAAACTTAATAACAAACGTATTAACTTTATTTTAAGGCTGTCCGACAATGTACAGTCACAGCACAATATATATTATTAAATTAAATAAATTAAATATTATATATTATAAAATTGGCATATCTCATGAAAATTGGAGTACAGTTTCTTTCCACACAAATGGTCATTCACATAATTAATAATAGTGTAATAACCTTTAGTTTGGAGGGTGTTTTTGACTAATAATTTAAATTTATGTAGTGGTTGTTTAGTAATTGCTTTGGGAATAGTCTATAACTTAAAATAGTTAATTTATTCTTATTTCTAGTATTTATGTTATGAGTGTCACTGTTTTTTTCAAAAGTGTAATTTTTTCTGATAAATAAAAATTACAGTAATAAATGTATTGGGACGGTATTGTAATTATTTTTATTTCTTTACACAATTCCCGAAGTGAATCTCTAGAGCCTAACTTGTAAATTTTTCTTGCACGTTTTTGTAAGGCAAAGATAGTTTAAATGCCCCACAGTAATATACCGTAAGACATAACATTATGAAAATAGCTGAAACACACCAGTCAAGCTGTGTCAACATTAGTTAAGTTTCTAATTTTCCTAACAGCTTATGCAGCTGAGCTAAGCTTTCCTGCAAGAGTTTCTATATGAGCAAACCTTAGAATCTAACGTTAGGCCAATAATTACAGTGGTGTTTACTAATTCAAGCTCTTCATTTATTTATTCTTGAATAGGTTTGCTTATTCACATTAGGTAGAGAGAATTTAACATACTTGGTCTTCTTAGTGTTCAATTTCAAATTATTCAAAGGAAACCAATCTAAAACCCTCGAAAGTCTATTTACCTCGTCAAAACAATTCTTTGTCCGCTCAACTTGTTTAAGTAAGAACATAATACTAGAGAGTTTATGGTTATTATTCTTACCCTCAAACCGATCGAGGAGCTCGGCGGCTTAGAGATTTGATCGCTCTAGTTTCAATTACTAAAACAAAGCAACTTTCTCTGTGGTCGATGTTGGAATGAGTGAATCAAAGTTTTAATCTTTCTCTCTCTTCCGCACTTCATCGTGCACTTTATGCCTTGGTCCAGGTTGCTACTGCAACCAATTAATCCCACAAATCTGCCTTGGACCAGCGTGTGGTTTTATGCATTAGTTTGTTTGATTTTGTGCTATTTTGAAAACTTACAGATTGAAATAAATCAATGTATTTGGTCGTATAATGTACTTATTATTTTTATAATGTAACGAATTTTTATTTTATTTTATGTACAACTAGATTTACAAATATGATTTTATTTTTTAAACTAAATTTTGGATATTCAACTCGAAGTAGTTGTAATAACTTAGTAATTTTAAAATGTTTATTGTAATGCAATATGATTGGTAATTCATAAGTATGAATTGTAATTTTATATAATGCAGATTGTAATTTTTATTATTTCAATTGTATTTTAGATTAATTAGTAGTATTAACATTGATTAAGTTTTTTTTATTTAATTGTAAGCTTCTCTATCGCATTAGGTGGAATACATGTAATGATAGTTGTATGTTGCTCATAAATAAATAAGTAAATGTTTCAAGCCTCATGTGTTTCTCCTAGCAGTCCTGTGTAGTGCAGTGGGGCGTATATAAGCTGGTAATAATGGCGATGATAAACCTATTATCTCGCATAAAGCATAATTAGAGCTAAAACATTGGATACTAGACAACATACTTATATCATAAATTAAAACAGTAACTATGTCTGTATGTCTGTCTGTTACGTTGGCAAAATCTCTAAACCAATTTCGATGAATTTAACCAGTCAGATATAGACTACATCTTGAGAAAAGACATAAGCTACCATTTGACGCAACTAACCAATATTCACGCGGGAGGAGCCGCGGCCGGAATTATAATAATATATATACAGGTTGAGTCAAATCAATGCCCGCTGGAAGAAAAGTTTCCTAAATATTGAAGTTGGCAAATTATACTCCAAGGAAACATCCTTACCTATATTTAGAAATAACAATAACTGTATTCAAACCCACGTAATGTAGGAAATGATCATTTGATTATGATACAGATCGATAGCCCATCGTAGGGAACAAATCTCTAAGGAAAACATCCACCTCCTTAAATTTCATTTTGGATTTTTGTAGCATACTGTATATGTATATAATATACTAGCTATGCCCGCGACTTCGTTCGCGTGGATGTCGGAAAATAACAACAGTAGGGCAGGTTACATGATTTTACTTTAATAAAAAATTTAATCATGTTTATAAAACTTTTTCGCCATTTTTGCATTGATCGCCCCGCCCGCGCCCGCCTGTCTTGGAAATCATAAATGCGTGCATGATACTTGGTCATTATTTTGTTGCGGAGTTATTTTAAAACTATGATATTTTTTAAGATATTCATTGAACTCAAATAAATTTTGTTCACAATCAAATACTTGTGGTGAATACTGTACTATTTATTTTGATAACGAATAATATCATAGTTACAAAAACACCTTCGCAGATAGTGCATTATTTTAGAAAAAAAAACTATTACCGAAAAATTGTTATAGTGAGTCAATTTCAAAAGATAGACATATGCTGCCGCGGACTTTTATTTAGAACTTTTAAAGGAGAACAATTCCTGCGTACTTGAATATTTTTTTCCCGTTTTTGCAACATTTTTCATTGATGCTCGTCTTTTATTAGTCGTATCGTGACGTAATATAGCCTATATAGGTATAATACCTCGATAAATGGACCAACCAACATTAAAAGAATTTTTTAATTTGAATCAGTAGCTCCTGAGATTAGCGTGTTCAACCAAACAAACAAACAAACTCTTCAACTTTATAATATTCGTATAGTTTCTGATTATTATAGAACGATGTCTTCAAACACCAAAAGAAAAACATTTCTTGTACACAAGCCTTTATCTTTGCAGCAAGAAATAAATATACCCCTCATTTTTTATTAGGGCCATTTATTTTCATATCTGCATAAGGACATAAAGTTTTAAAAGTGTTTTGATGCAAATGGGAAAGGTTGGAAGAATCTTATGCCAATGCAATAGAGCTCAAAATACAAGCAGTTATGTTTAGGAACCGATTTTTCTCTTAAAGGCGTGCACACATTTTGAATATTCTATTGTTATAAGTGCTGTATCAGTCTGTGCGTTTTCACTCCTAAACCATTACACCGACTTAGGTATAAGTCATGGTCATTAGTATCCTACATATAAAACACTTATTTGTGGCAACCATTATCACTGAAGAGCATCCAAAAAAGTGACTAAATTAAGTCAAAGTGTATTATGACTCGTCCAAAGTTTAGCTGAGGAACTCGGTGGCGTAGTGGTTTGAATGTTCTGGTTTCGATTACGGAAACAAACCAACTTCCTCCATGGTCGATCCTGGGATGGGTCAATTAAAAATTAGTTATCTCGAGCTCCTCCGTGCTTCGCCGTGCACGTTCAACCGTTATCCCGGTTGTTACTGCAACCGCTTCAACTCATCAACCCGCATTGGGCCAGCATGGTGGTGTTATGGCCCAAACTCTGAGTTTCTACCATGAAGGAAGGCCTGTGCCCAGCAGTGGGACGTATATAGGCCGGTGCTAATGATGAAAGTACAACTAACTGTAAGTTCATAAAAGTCATCCCATCCCTTTCTTACTGGTTAAATAAAAGAGAGGCAAACTTAAATTAAGTAGTTTTAGACAATAACAACAAAATTCACTGTGTTGGCTTTTATAATACTGTAGTCAGTTTCCGCCTTCCCTATTTCGACAGTAAAACTGTTCACTGCGTTTCGAATCGAAAGGAAAGGTAGCCAGTGAAATTAATGGGCATGGAAGGCAATTCACATTAGGCCTCGGGATGACAACGCACCTGCATACCAAGTGATGTTTTCCTTGTTATTTTAGGTGTCTATTAGGCGATAGCGGCTACTTACCCCCCGGCTAGTCATACTTCCAATCGACCATATTGGATTCTACAAAGTCTACCTCAAATTGAATAAAGCTCGTACTCAAGGGTTGGTTATCTTGGCGATGAGCCAGCACCATTTGCGACCTTGCTATTTCAGTGGACAGAATCGATTGGGTTATATTCGATGATGACCTATTTATTTGGTAGAGATTACACGTGACCCTAAAACGTACAAGGACTGATCGGTATTATCTGATTTGTATAACAAACTGAATATAATGTTAGCAGGGTTAAAAATAACATATTTCGATGCGACGGAAGTATGATAATAAGTTGGAACGCTTGTATAACCTTTGTTTACATTCTTGTATGTTCTTTCCATTAACTATGTCTATTCATTTTGTGCGTATGTACACAAATTGTCAAATTAATTAACAAATACGTACGTGTCAACCAACGCATTAAAAAGTAAAGAGAGCCTATTATTTACCAACGAACGATTTTATGGTCACGCGTCACTTTTTGATATTAATATGATAAAAAATATCATAGGTGCGCGTCTGCGTATGCGTGGACCTGTGATCGTCTTTGATTTTAAACTAAAAAGGAAGAATACAGTATTTGTGCTCAGAAATACGCGTAAAGGCGTGTAAGTAACAAAGAAACCGTATACCAAGCAGTTCCATTGCCAAGTGATCAGTATCTTCCCGTTTTTGTTTCTATCAATGGGTATAATCCTTTGTTCAGTCAGCCCTCTGTGCCTTTATATTTCCTACGTCGCCGACGGTTTGGCTCGGCTAGATTCGGAATGGTCTCATTGTTTTCCTATAAAATCAGGAATTGGGCTTGTATTGAATTTTTGCCGGGAAATTGTATTATTGGTGAAGGAAATATTTATTGACGTGTTGGAGAGAATTCGATATTACTCTATAACACACCAGTTCATGTCCTAACATTTACACATTATACCTTTTTGCCTAAATGGAATTTGATTCTTTGTCTTTGATTGAGAAAAACAAAATGAATGTGCGCCATTTTAGAAGTCAGATAATTTTGAGTCGCAGTACGGTTCGGACTGCGAGTCGTGCACGTATCCGGTATCATCGAGCTGACTTACTAAAGTAATTATGACGGTCTAATTTATACTACTGCGTTGTTATTTGTCGGGATTGTGTGCAGGGGCGCGGGGAGCTTCAGATAGAAGACGTCGGAATCCGTTCTGGGCTTACTTAGTTACAGATACTAATCCGGCTGCATCCTGGTAATCACGTGTTATTTCCATCACGTGAAAGTTGGTAAGGGAAGATAATCTATTTAATTAAATAAAGCAACCTTTATTTTACTTAGCAAGCGTACGGTTCGCCTGGTGGTAAGTGGTTATCGTGGCCTACAGACGCTCGTAGCACCTTAGGCACTACTCACGCGTTGTCTTTGTAGCCTATAGACGCTCGTAGCACCTTAGGCACTACTCATGCGTTGTCATAGTAGCCTATAGACGCTCGTAGCACCTTAGGCACTACTCATGCGTTGTCATTGTAGCCTATAGACGTTCGTAGCACCTTGGGCACTACTCACGCGTTGTCATAGTAGCCTATAGACGCTCGTAGCACCTTAGGCACTACTCATGCGTTGTCATTGTAGCCTATAGACGTTCGTAGCACCTTGGGCACTACTCACGCGTTGTCATAGTAGCCTATAGACGCTCGTAGCACCTTAGGCACTACTCATGCGTTGTCATTGTAGCCTATAGACGTTCGTAGCACCTTGGGCACTACTCACGCGTTGTCATAGTAGCCTATAGACGCTCGTAGCACCTTAGGCACTACTCATGCGTTGTCATTGTAGCCTATAGACGTTCGTAGCACCTTGGACACTACTCACGCGTTGTCATAGTAGCCTATAGACGCTCGTAGCACCTTAGGCACTACTCATGCGTTGTCATTGTAGCATATAGACGTTCGTAGCACCTTGGGCACTACTCACGTATTGCCTACCATGTAAAATCTCAGTGAGCTCTGGCGACACTGTAGCTCACTGAATTTTGTGAGAAAAGAGAGTATTTCACTTATATATCTAGATATTATGATACATATAAGACTTTTAGCCACGAAATTCATATCTGAACTCATTTGACAATTGAGCTTAGTAACTAGCTCAAGTTTCTATTCCCCTTATAATAAGGTCTACTTTCAAAACGACCATTAGAATTATGTGCAAACTCGCCTCAGAAACAATCTTATCCCTTATTCTGAACTGAACGAAAACGGTAAGAATAGGGTTTTATAGGACTATAAAATAGTAACGCGTTCGCTTCCTAAGTAAATGGTTTATTTTCGTTACACTAGCGTTGACGAAATATTTTTATCGACATATCGATGTTAAGGTCATCTACCCAAAAAGATAAGTAGTACTCAGTGGCATGTGAGTTGTCGTCTTTTAGTGCTTCGTCTTTTAGTATTCCTTTGACGGCATCATATCATACAATAGACAATTAAAATTAAATTGTATTTGGTATACCGTGTAATAAAAAGAGAAGGAAAATCTTTTTTGTTTTACTGTTTTATCAGTGACAGTAATTATGTGACACTTCTTAAAACCAAATTAGTTTAAATATTTAATGACTCGATGAAATTTCACGAGAGAACATTTTGATAAAAAAATATATGAAAATAAAATTCAACGAAATTCTAAGGCAGACTTTTATCGATATGCTTATATAGTATCGATGCTGTAACATCACTTTTCTAAAGGTCGAAGGGTGTATTGTAACTCCATAGCATTGAAATAAGGTTATACTGTTATACCGTTACATTAGGTATCAAATATTTATAGCATACTACTTATTGTCTGCGATTTCGTCCGTGTATTTTGATTCAGTGAAGATATTAAATTTTTATATACAAATGATAAGCAGTAAGAAGAATCCATATGAGAAAAGACCTAGTACAGCATAAAGAATCTGTTCTAGCCAACTAACCTCAATGGCACATTAGGTGCCTTTTCACGACACTTTTGAGGAAATCCACTTAATAGGAAGAATCCCTACCGCCTATAAAATGGGTTTCCTTGGCCAGTATAATAATATGTGCTGGCAAAGAATCCCAAGTTTCGGAAGGACGACAAAAACATGAGTAAATGAATAATAATAATTATTTTTTACTGATTTTTTTTTTATTCTAAACGAAGTACCTAAGTAAGGCCAAGCCTGCATCTCACCTGATGGTAAGTGATGACAAAGCCGACGATGGAAGCAAGCTACACCCGGATTCCTCAGCCACTGAGGAACTGGCTATCTTACTGCCGGAACACAACTATGCTGTTAACTTTATTGATAAGGCGGCAGACTTAGGTAATATGATGGTAGTTAGCCAATTGGACTTGGGAAAGCACTGCCACCAACCAAAACGAGCAGCAAATTTTGCCGCGACGGGAATTGAACTCCGGACCGCCAGATCTGGAGTAAGTGGTCTGGACCACAGCACTACAGAGGCGATTTTTAATCAATCACTCATTTATTGAAACTTTACTGATCATTTTGAGGTACAGTTGACAGCACATCAAGCGTAACAGTTTGACCTTGAGACCGCCCATACTACTCTCGTAATAGAGGTGGCTTTCCTAGTATAACTGTTACACTTAATGTGCTCTCGTGTGAACAATAGGCGGGCTTAATGTCAAGCCTACTTGTTAATGATGCGTTCTTTACCAGTCTAAAAGATATTGGAATCCAGGAAAATTAAAAACGTAGTGAAAAATAGACATGAAAACTTAATTTAATTATTAATAGATTTAACATAAAATAAACAGACGTGAATAGATCAATTGGATCAATTTGTCAAGTCGACACGGTAACATATTATTAAGAACGGAATAAGGCCCGTCATATCAAACTATCTATCATTTGCTATCTACAAACTATTTATTTGTACAAAATATTTATTTTTATCCTCATTGCCCCAATAACATTTTCAAAAGTACCAGGACATCAAAACTAACTGAGAGCAACTTTTATGAGCAAGAAATTTAGAATTCTCTTTTCGAAATAAAAATCTACAAACACTTTTAGCGATTCTTGTACTCCTTGTAGTTTAAGAGTTAGGTTTAAATAGTAATGTTTGAATTTTTGTTATAAAATTGACTAATTTACCTTTAATGTCATGAAAGATGCAAAGCGTAAAACTAATCAATAAACATATTGATATTGATATTGAAAACATAATCATAGACAGATTGTTTTTATTTATCATGCCAATAAGCAATTTGATAAACCTATTACAAATTAGACCTTGACATATTAAATACAAATATCCAATCGGCGATACTCAGTTAGCAGGCTTCTATTCATAGCAGATGAGTAGATTTTAATATAAGTATTAATTTTCATTGTATATGTTTAATTGACGACCGTCTGGTCGAGCAGTCTGTACCCCCTGCTATGCAGGCTACTCGGTCAAGAGGTCCCGGCTTCGAATCCCGGTAGGAGCAAATGTTTGTATGATGAGTACGGGCATTTGTTTACGAGTCATGGATGTTTATATGTTTATTTAGTATATTTCTAATATTTATATACATATTATTATCAATATTTATCCGTTATCTAGTATCCATAACACAAGCTCTTAATGATGCTTACTTTGGGCTAGATTATTATTATTATTAATCTTGCAAATCTGTGATAGTTTTGTAATTTTTGCTTACATTCCTTACAATTTTTCACTTCACATCGGAAAGATTTTTATCATCGTTTATCAATCGAAAACTGAATGCAAACGTGAATTTTATCAGCTAGCGTGGAAAGAGTGTTTAAAATTCCAACCTCTCTATTTAATAAGTTTCTATACCGCCTGTCCACTGCTAATACATAAGTACTTACTACATATCAGTGCCTGTGCCCAGCAGTGGGACGTCGATAGGCTGGTGATGATGATAAAATCAATTCCAATTACGTTAAATTTAATCAAATTTAATTGAAATATAATTTAATAAAGGAAATTTTATCACGATTAAAATAAACAATAAATTACAACAATTACAAATAAAGAAAGAAAACAATGAAAAAATAATATGCTCCAGGCGGGAATAGAACCCGCGTCCTCTGATGTTGATGATGATGTGACGTCTTTCTTTATTTGTTAATTTCAACGCATTTATTCACAAATTACAACTTAAAATTCTTATTCATTAATAATTTGTTCGTTAGTCAGCACATGCACCATGGGGCAATGATTCATGTACTGTCAGTCAAACCTATAACATATTCAAGATTTTTTTGGGGCTGCCCCGGACCCTGCGCACTCACTTCGCACTGTTTCGTAGCCAGCTTTCGGAGCCAGCTTCCGTATGGGAATTCAAAATCCCGTTCAGGAGCTGGGAATGAGAAACACTTCCGTAGCGTCAAACAGTCAACGCGCCTCTCAGCAAACATTGCCAAACATCGTCGCAGTATGATAGTGATCTAGAATATAGATAACCATCTTTATGTGTAAAATACTATGCCCTATGTCTAATGAAATTATATCATCGACCCTGTGACACACATTTGTGCATGCTATCAAAAACCTTAAGTTGGTAAATATTTTAAGACCTCAATAGCATACCAAATAACTATTATATAATAGAACTCATGTACAGTTGACTACATATTGTGTGAATGTATAATAAGCATATTACTTAAAGCTAGATGGGTGGCCGTCAGCATTTTCGTATTGGTTGTCTCTTAGTCGCTGGTTGAAATACATAAAGGTATTTTTTTACCTATGGTTTGACTAGCCATTTGACTTTTCTGTTGTTTATTGAGGAGTTCCGTTCTTCATTGAAATTTTTCATCAAATCCAGACGAAGTTTTAATGGAATCTACCTGATAATAAACTTATAAGAACACAAAAAAGATCTTCACTACACGGACATATGAGCTAACTATGAAAATTAATAGAACACACACACAGACAAACGGACATTATGACATTGTTAGCTAACGGAAATTCAGACATGTTGACAGACAGACCGACAGACAAACATAAGGGATTTTTGACGAATCGAAAGAGCTTCTTGGGTTGCCTAATTGAATAAAGATATTTTCATTTTCATTTTCAAAACTTATTTAAATGAAAACCTTTTTTGAAGTCCGAAATTTTATAAAATGTTTATGGCAGGTCTGTTTGTTTCATGTCCATCCTTTTGATAATATGTCCTTAGACTCGAGGTCTTCTCGTGACACTTATCTATTAAGTCACTTTAATGTCACATCCCCGTGAAATTGCACCAGCGTGACACCAGCGCTCATCTGAGCCGGTAACTTATTTAGTATGCTACGTTTATATCTAAGGATACAACGTATTTTATCGCAAAATAAGCCGAGCGTCAAAATAAGGTTACTTTGTGGCAATTTGCGACAAGCGGAGTGGATGAAAATGAGAAAATATAATGGCAAAGTACAGATACGGGCTAGAATACCACTTTGGCATCTGTAATTGGTTGCAGATTTCCATTTCGTACGGATTATCGGTAGAATATATTGCCGCTGAAAGCTGAAAATTATTTACGCAAACCGACTTCCACAATGTACATCACGCACTACTAAATGTACTAACTCGTTTCTTTGTCTGACTTCCAAAACTTGGAATTGTTTGCTCGTATACGTGATCCTTTTTTCCTGTAACGTAGGCCACGTTACAGGATTACCAGGTTACCAGGATTACCAGGTTACCAGGATTACCAGGTTACCACGATTACAACGTTACCAGGATTACCAGGTTACCACGATTACCAGGTTACCAGGATTACCAGGTTACCAGGATTACCAGGTTACCAGGTTTACCAGGTTACCAGGATTACCAGGTTACCAGGCTTACCAGGTTACCAGGATTACCTCTCGCGTATTCCTCACCCAGTAAAATCAAAGTAGGACGTATACAGGGCGGTGCCATCAATACGACAATAAATTAAAACATGGGCTATATTAGTTCATAGAAATGGTTTGACACTTTCAAAAACACCTTATTCGTTTGATAATTTCATGACATTTGTAATAATATAACATTGGCTGCATTATTTCATAGAAAAGTCATGAAATTATCAAATTAATGCGATGTTTTTGAAAGTGGCAAACTATTTCTATGAACTAATGTAGTCCATGTTTTAATTTATTGTCATATTGACGGCACCACCCTGTATATACAACCCACAGTACATCTAACCCGTGCACCAACATTCACTTAAATGAAATCATAATTAAAGTTTCCACTACCCGGTAAATGAAATATGAGTCAACATTACCCAGAAGCTTCGTATGAACCAGAATTTCTTGTAGGCAATAACTCCAAAATTTAATTCCGTTTATTGCTAAACGACTGAGGCTTGAAGCTGCGGTTTGGTGTGTTTGACAAATAAATTAATTCACTCGTGCTCTATAATTTCACAAGTAATTAAAAATAGTGTATATGAAAAATAATAAAGGTAAAATAAGAGAATGAGGGACATAGAACAGCCTACTTTGGACATTGCACAAAAGTACAAATTTTGGTATGACACCATAATTTTTCAACTACTTTTTTATACAACTAGATGTCAAACAAGCTGACGGCCTACCTGGTGGTAAATGGTAACCGCCACCTATAACAAAGAATAACAGGGAAAAAATCACTTAGTATTACAGGCGCGTTGTCTCCGTGAGTTCTAAGATGTAATGCCTTTCATGCCCAGTAATTACACTGGCTACCTTTCCCTTCAATCCGAAACACAGCGAACTGTTTCACGGCTGAAATAAGAAAGGCGGTGGTACCTACCCAGGCGACCCTACATATGGGTCTACCACCTAGTACTACCTGTACCTACAAGTATAACTTCTATGTTACGCTCTAGACTTCGTCTGCGTTATCCCATGGGATCGTATCCCGTGATATAAGAATCCTATGTTTTAATCCAAAGTCTGCACGATTTCGAAATAATTATATTACCATAATTGAGCGAGTATTTTTGCAAATACCTCCATTTCAGTTCGTAGGTTTCCTGGAACGTGATTTATGTAAGGTTTATATGAGCTAAAATTCAAATTTAGAATAATAAATATACCTACTGTCTAATATGAGGAATCGTTATTTACCGCTTGACTCATATTCCCATTACATAAAATTTTCATATTATTATGTGTTGAACTACGTATCATATAATCTAAATTATCAATAATTTTTTATTTAAAAATAAACTGATTATTTTCAATACTCATATCTCATATAGATATGAGTAAATATGAGTAGATACGAGTATGTTAAAATACTCAGTTTATTGTATACCTATATTTTTAAGGGAATCCTTAACTTGAAATTAACCAAATCTAAAACTACAAGTTACGCGTGAAATTTCTTTGGTATTTTGGCAGTATCAATAAACAGAGCTGCTCAACTTAAGTGGTCGTAGGTAGGATACATTGCTTGTAGAACTGATGGCCGAGGAAATCAAAAAGCTTCTGGCGACCACGATCGGTCAAGATCGCAGAACCAGGCAGCCGTTGGATAAGCGCTGCGTAGGATCGATCATCGACATAATCTTTGGGCGAAACTTTGTCCAGCAGTGGACTTCTTTCAATTGAAATGATGGTGATAAAACTATGATAATTATTACGTTCGACAAGTTTAGTTCTTACGCTTGCTAGCGACAGCTAGAAATAGAATCACCCAAGACAGTCGCCGTAATTACAAAATGAATCGAACGACCAATAAAACTCCGTCAGACACAAAAGAATACGAACACCAATTACAAAGTGGAGCAAGGATTGTACAGTCAGCACAATCTATTAGAGAAGTTGCTTTACAAAAACCTGCCCTATCCCCGCCTGTTACGATCTGTCAAAAGTTACAAGTGAACTGAACTTGTAAGAAAGTCTCGGAGTAAATCACAATTCGAGCTCCGTTATAGATTTACTTTTGTTGCGAGTTCCATTTTTATTTGCTCTTTTTGTTCGGTTTATTTTTGTTCGTCTTAAATCTTGGGGTGTTGATAAAATTGCGAAAAATGTATTAAACAAGAAAAAGACAATATGTCTCAGCGAAGTCATAAAGCGAAAAGTAAATATTTGTAGAAGAGCCGCTTTTGTTTAAGTTTTCAATGTTACTCCATTAGCAAAATCGTTTTGAATTGTAACAGAGTGGCTCGCTAATTAATTAGTGAATAATTCCCACCCACATAATGCTTATGAAATAATCCGCCTGTTTGTTAGAGCCGTTGGATTTGGTATTTCAATATTGTACTTAAAGTACAGTGTTTGTACACCATCAGTGTCGTATGTACATACGGTAGCTGTCTCCACATAAAAAAGGTACGGACCAAGAGTCCGTGAAATTGAAATTTATAAAAAATGACAGCCGTATTCCATACATGATCAAACTTGCGCTTATGAATGTCTGATTGTAAGTACTAAAGTACAACGTAGATTCATTGACAGATTCAAAAAACTAGACTTGTGTCTCTTTATTACGAAGATTCATATAATAGGTTCGCAGTCTATAGGGAGCTGAACGTGAAGCAATAACTTTGTAGCAAGTTGTCATTAAACGATGTCAGCACTTTATGATCAGTTAGGTATGTTTATGTTATCAGCTGTCTAACTTACCCTCAACAAAATTAATATTTTATTACAGCGAGAATTTTTGTAACCGCCACTTTTGTCATACGAAACCGAACTCCATAGGTAACTATAGATTTTTAAAAAAGAATATATTGAAAAACGTACATTGAAAAAAATAACAACTAAACTTTCGACTATCTGTAGCTCAAAACAGTGACTACATAATTTAGTAATTAAAATATAATAAAAAATAATAAAAATAGAAAAATTTCACGTCCTGAGGCAGGAATCGAACCCGCGACCTTTCGCAATCCGGGCGACTGCTCTGACCACTGAGCCACCCAGGACTTGGGATATCCCTGTGAAATTCTTCTAGTCTATCTGTATATGCGTTTATGAGCTAACGTCCACCCTACAATGTCGAAATATTCTATTTCAACATCCGAAACGAGTATTTTTACAAACAACAAACAACAAAAAAAAAACAATAACAACACATAAAAAAAAATAAAAAAAATAAAATGTCAACCATGACCACCATGTCACCGTGTGTGTGTGTCATGTTGTGTGCCTACAATGTCGAATATTTCGACATTGTAGGGTGGACGTTAGCTCATAAACGCATATACAGATAGACTAGAAGAATTTCACAGGGATATCCCAAGTCCTGGGTGGCTCAGTGGTCAGAGCAGTCGCCCGGATTGCGAAAGGTCGCGGGTTCGATTCCTGCCTCAGGACGTGAAATTTTTCTATTTTTATTATATTTTAATTACTAAGTAATTTTTCAAACATTTATAATAATGTTAAAATCAAAAATTAAGAATACATAATTTAGGGTCAAAATTAAAGTTGCATTGATGTGTTACATCTCGCTAAATTTCGCATATAGTGTTACCAAAGTAGTTTGGCTAAATATTTGTTTTAGTAAAACATTAAAATATCGTAGCATTTTTAAGAATTTCAGAGATAAAAAATCATAAATTAACAAACCCAGGAATCTAAGCGAATTTTTTGTTTCATTTTCGGAGAAGCAAATTTAATTGTATCATATTTCATTTTTATCAACAAAATAAAACCATTATTCTCAAGTTTATACGCGTAAGAAATTACAGGGAATAATAAAATAATGCTCAAAGGAGCGGTTAACTTAATTTTAGCGAGTATCTCGAGACACTCACCTCCTTCATAATTTGGTACGAACAAACAGAGCATTGTTTTGTAAATGCAATTAAGACTTTTTAATATTTTTATTGTCGAGAGATGTAAGTCTCATTTATATTTGAAATTTTATCTTTCCAAAAATTCTTTCCACAATCGTTCTAAACGAGAAGTAAAGTAAAGAATCAAGTAGATGCATTATACTGCCTGAACAGGAAACACTATCTAACGCAGAAGCTCCAGAATCTAACTCACCACGGGAATAACAAACTACAGAAGTAAAAAAATCTTGATTGCAATCTTTGAGAAACTGTGATAAGCAGAAAAGCCGAACAAAATAATGTATCGTTCCCAATTGTAATATAAGTAATGTATCTGCCATACCAAATACTCGTAACATTCATAGTAATACAATTGAAATGATCAATGTGCCACTTGTAATATTTACTGTAGCCAATAAAGAAAATCATAAACTACCGAGATTGCTGCCAGGCACTCTGGGGATATTGTTCCAGGAAAAGCATTTCCAATTTTACGAAATTTATACTTCTATTGATTGTGAAGCCTTAGGAGACCTGATACAGTTGCTTGCTTATTTATTTTTGCTTCCAATGCAATAAAAAAAGACCATTCATTTTAACAAAGAGCTCCAATGAAACAAGATCTCGTAAAGAACCCTTGAATGGGAATTTCTACTCCTTTGCAGGATTTCTCAACAAAGTGTCTCAGAATTGTATTGTGTCTGACGACTCGTTTCTTAACTCTTTGAACTATAAATATAAGTCCTAAAAACCTAATCCCGATAAATAATTTGTTATAAAGGAAGCAAATGATAAGGTTCATCGATCAGAATCTAATAATTATATTCGATTCTAATCGGCCAATTCACCGATTGCTTTGTGATTAAGCCACAATATTGCCCATAACTATCGACCTGCCTAAGAGATGAAATAGATTTGCTTTTGAAGTAAGCTTTTCAGTTAATATAAATAAAAATATTATTTTTCACTGTATCTTTTTTTTTTTTTTTTTTTTTTTTTTTTTTTTTTATACAAAGCACGACAAATGACTCAACACCACCTGATGTGAAGCAGTAAGAAGAGTCCATATGCGAAGACAGCTAGTGCAGTTCAGACACTACTCTAGCTGCCTCCACCTTGCCGGCCCGAAAGGTGCTTTTTCACGCCTCTTTTGAAGGACCCCATGTTATAGGAAGGAGGAAACACATGTGCTGGCAAAGAATTCCAAGTTCTGGAAGTTCGACAAAGAAAAGAGCTACTAAATTTCTTTGTACGTGATGTTGAGGTGGAGACAGTGAATTGATGACTCCGAAGACCGGCACGCGTGCTCCTGAGTAGGAAGGGGGAAGGTGGGATAAGGTCAAATAGCTCTTCAGAACACTCTCCGTGATATAGCCGATAGAAGGCGCTAAGCGACGCAATGTCTCGACGCAATTGCAGAGGCTCAAGGTTGTTGGTGACCTCTACATCGCCAACGATACGGACAGCACGACGCTGCAATCTGTCCAGGGCATCGAGTAGGTACTTGGCGGAGCCATCCCACAAGTGCGAGCAATATTCCACGCAAGACCGGACCTGAGTTTTATACAGCAGGCATAATTGGTCAGGCGTGAAAAATCGACGCACCTTGTTCAGGACACCGAGCTTCCGTGAGGCTGTTTTTATCACGGTTTCGATATAGTTCCTGGAATTCAGATCGCAACATATCTCCATACCTAGCAAGTTTAGGGAGCCCTGTGCCGAAAGAGTCGTGCCCTGAAGAGACGGAAGGGGAAGGAACGGCGACATTTTGGCTGTAAACGCGCACACCTGTGTTTTCTTAGCATTGAACTCAACAAGATTGTTAGATCCCCATTCAGATACGAGGTTCAACACCCTGTCGAGCTCAATGGTAAGATTCTCTCTCTCTCTCTCGGTTTCAGCGCGCCCAGCCCCTGGGCGACCGTAATATCCCCCATGAACTGTACTGTCATCTGCATAGCAATGAATGTTTCCTAACGGAATCATGTCATTGATATGAAGAAGAAAGAGTGTGGGGGATAGAACAGAGCCTTGTGGTACACCAGCATTCACTGACATGAACCGCGAAGTGCATCCATCTGCGAGGACACGGATTCTTCGCTCATGCAGGAAGCCGGCGATCCAGTTACAGAGCTGAGCGGGCAGACCGTATGCCGGGAGCTTGGAGAGAAGAGCCTTGTGCCAGACCCGATCGAACGCTTTGGCAATGTCAAGGCTAACTGCCAGTGACTCACCACGTTTGTCAATAGCTTCACCCCAGACATGCATTAAGTACGCTAGAAGATCACCCGTTGACCGGTTCGGCCGAAACCCGTACTGTCGATCATTAATTAATGAGTGATCTTCTAGGTATCGGATCAGCTGGTGGTTTAAGATCCGTTCCATGACCTTGCAAAGAACTGAGGTGACAGCTATCGGGCGGTAGTTAGCTGGGTCTGATCGGTCTCCCTTTTTGGGGACCGGTTGCACATTGGCCTCTCTCCAAGATTCCGGCACACACCCAGAAGAGAGAGAAAGACGGTATAGCCGCGTTAAGACAGGAGACAACTCCGCTGCGCAGTTTTTCAGTACTATCGCTGGAATGCCATCAGGTCCACTAGCTTTCCGGACGTCGATTGACTGAAGCTCCGCACGTACATCACATTGCCTAATACGAATATCGGGCATTGTGTGGCCACACTGGGAGAGTGTTGGTGGCTGTAAGTTGCAGTCATCGATTCGGGAGTGAGCAGCAAAGAGTTTTACCAAGAGATCGGCTTTCTCTTGGGGCTTGTGAGCTAGCGAGCCGTCAGAACATCTCAACGGGGGCAGCGAGGGTTGACAGAAGTTGGATTGCACGGCTTTGGCCAGACGCCAGTAGCTACGGCTTCCCGTAGGATGCGTAAGAAGTTCTTGGCCAACTCGTGCAACGCGCTGTGCATCCGCTCTGATGAAGGCCCTTTTGCAGGACTTGGTGGCGTTGTTATAGACTGCTTTCAGTGAGTCAATGTTGGGATCCCCACAAGCTCGGCCCCTGATCCAAGCGCGGTATGCCGACTGTCTGTTTTCAACAGCTAAGGCACAATCGCGGTTGAACCAGAGGTTACGCCTACCCCTACTGATGAGATCAGAGTGAGGGATATAGTACTCCATCCCTAACATGATCTCATCAGCAACAGCAGTAGCGCTAGCGTTCGGGTCCAGCTCACTGAAACAGCGCTGCCTCCAAGGGACAGATGCGAAGTAATCCCGCATACCGTCCCAATCTGCCGACGCATAGTGCCAGATGCGGCGTTTGGCAACCATAGGTACCGGTGGCGACGCCCGTGGCACCCCAGCGGATACCAGGCAGTGATCCGATGTTCCTAAAGGAGCACGAACCTCAAGCCGATATCCATCCGGGCGAGTCGTCAGCAGAAGGTCCAACAATGAGGGCGCGTGACCGACAATGTCTGGAATCCTGGTGGGCTGGTTTACCAGTTGGGTCAGGTCGTGCGTGAGAGCGAAAGCGTGGGCAGTTCTACCAGCATGGTCAGTTTTATAGGAACTTAACCACGACTCGTGGTGAGCATTGAAGTCCCCTAAAAACACCAATTCCGCGGTTGGAAACTGCTCCTGCGCAACATCTGCCACCCGACTAAGATGTTCGAAAAGTCGAGTTGTCTCCATGTCACCGCTGTGGGATCTATAGAGGCACACGTAGATTCGGCAATGTGTGCCCAGGTCCACATGCACCCCAAGAATAGAGTAGGAAGGGTCCTCCAAACAGCGCAGACGGCGACAGCAAACATCCGCCCGGACAAACAAGCATACCCCGGCCTTCGCTTTGAAGGACTCTTCAAGAGCGTAGCCGGGGTAATCCAAGTAGCTAGTGTCTGCCGGGCGGAGTATTTGCGTCTCCGTCAAAAACAGCATTTCGGGTCGAGCCGTCTCGAGATGTTGGTGGACGGCATTGAGGTTAGCATGGAGCCCACGGATGTTAGTGAGCCCGACCTCAAACAGCGTGGTTGTGGTGGGGGTGTGCACCGCTGAACGACCGGAACTGTTTTTGAGCGCTGCCATAGTTGAAGATAGAAGGAGGAGAGGCGTGAATTGGGGGACGTTGCCGCGATATATACGGTCAAAGCGTGAGGCCTGTTTCCCCAGGTAATAGCCGACAGTAGAGAAGCGCTGACCCGCCGAACGGAAGGGCCCCCGAACCCCCCCGGGAATGGCCGCCGGGACCCCACCACCCGGTCACCAACCGGCACGACGGACCACCCCAAGATTATGCGTGGCATGATAGGGCAGCCTCACGAACTGGTTAGGTTCGCTTGGGCCCCTGTACTGTACCACGGGCGGCCAGCGGAACAGCCGTTTCTCCGGGTCTCCCTGGTCGGCGGGTCAATGCAGTCTACCTGGCTCTGGTTAGACGGAAGCCGTCACTGACCGCATCCATCGCCGCAACGTCTCCCCAAGCTCTGGTTGTACGCTGACTGATCCCGGAACGCGACCACAAGTGGTCACTTGGCGGGTTTTACGCCATGCGTACGGTGGTCACTAACCAGACGGGTGTTCAGACCCTACCACCAGTCGAGCAGTTGGTAGCTCGGTAATCCCTTAGTCGCCTCTTACGACACCCACGGGAAGAAATGGGGCGGTGAATTGTATTCTTAATCCGTCACCGCACGGACGACACATCTTAATATCTTTGCACTGTTAAAGCCTCTCATAATTTAATAGTTGTATTAACCTTACATAATTCTACAGTGTCTTGGTTCCAATCCCACATGTCATAACAACGAACGTGATGGAAGTCTGTGTAGAAATGGTTTGGTAACTGATCAGACTCCCCGCCAGTGGGGATACTAAAATAAACGTACTTCGGGGCAAGAAACCGTATCCAACGCCCAAAAATTGGTGAGTCCCATCCGTCAAAATATTCAATATAAAAGGCGGTGACATAAACTAGCAGTAAAAATCAGATGAAATAACAATTTTGAAATAAAATCATTGCAGCTATTTAATAAAGTCTCGAAAACTCGGAACTTAAGAGTGAACTGGCCGAGCTTCACATAAAATATTCAGAAATTGCTGATCAATGTGTCCACTTGCAGGATAAAATAAGTTCTTTTAAAGAATGCAATGACACTCACGAGCGGGCACTGAGTCGCATCAATGACCTAGAAGTAAGTTTATCAGAGGCGCACAAGACTGTGCTAATATTAGAAAATAATAGCAAGGTTTCAGAAAGTGATGCTTCCCAGAGTCTGTTTAGTGAGTTAGTCAATTGTGATTCGGGTCTACTCAGTGAAAACACAGTTAATGTAAACTCACTGTGCAAGGAACTGGTGTCTACACAACATTTGTCAATGAGTAACAATAAATTAAAAAAATATTTTCGTATTAATAAATTCATAAAAAAAACTAATAGATTAATTAAAAGGCAAAATCAATTCAAGAAGCATTTATTATTGAGAAAAGAACGTATATTACTGATAAATAAATTAAAGTCATTTAGTAATAAAGTTCAACAAAATCATTCCTCACACGATTGCACAACCAAATTATTAGAAAATAGATTAATGCATTTGGAGCATTCACTAAAGGACATGTTTAATGATCAACTTAACATGTATAAAAATATGATTGAATATCAAATCTCTGCAAGGCATGATATGATTGACTTGTGTAACTACAGTACAGAGAGATATGCTTCTTTAACAAATAAACATTGCTCATATTCTAGTAACAATAACAGTAATCATAGTAGAATATTAACAAACAATGAACCAGTTCCTTTGCAGCCAATTCAAAGTGAATTTTTGCCTGTGCCGCCAGTATTAGAATGCTCTAACACTATAAAAACTAAGATGACACAAAGTACAGAGTACACTTATATTTTTTCTGATAAATTAGGACAAGGGCTAGGGCACTTACTTTTAGATCAAACAGATCAAATTGTGTTTAATAATTGTTCACCTGGGCTCCACTTTGAAAATATTATAAATAATGTTACTACGTGTGAAAATTTAAAAAGTAATAGCAACTTAATTATTCTGTGTGGTGATAGTTCAGGAGTTAGGAAAAATCACATAACAAGGTGTATAACCAAGCTATTAGAATTAAATAGCAAAAAAAATTGTAAAATTACTCTGTGTGCATTTCCGTATGCTACAAATATGGATTTTAATTATAACAAACAAATTCATTATTTGAATGAACATATGTACAATTTGACGTGTCGTCATAGTGACGCGCTTTTATTTTTTGATTGTAACAAATTTGTTACTAACTTTACACTGACCAGAGATACATTGTATCTGTCACCTAGATTTAAAAGACAAATTGCTACATTGTTAGCATATAATATAAGGAACAAGGTTATGAATACCATAACTAAGAAAAATAAAAACAATACCATATTTTCTAATGAATTGGTCTCACCTAATATTAATTCATTATCTTTAAACTGAACCATAAGACAAAAGCTAAGCCTATGTTATTAAATATTGTGTACCAAAATTTACAAGGATTAGCTGGCAAAGAACTAGAACTTGAATTGTTTACAAAAAGTCAAGATATTCATGTGGTATGTTTAACTGAACACTGGCTTAAAGGTTTTGAATCAGTGTCTATTGACAATTTTCAGTTGTCAAGCAATTTTGTAAGGAAATCTGCAATTCACGGTGGGTCTTTAATACTTGTTAACAATAAAATGAAATGTAAAGAACGTAAAGATATCGTAGGTCTTTCAGTCGAGCGTATAATTGAATTGTCTTGTGTGGAATTAGAGAGTTATGTTATAGTATGTGTGTACAGACCACCTTCTGGAAATTATAACACATTTGAGTCCATAATGGAAGATGTACTCAAAAAAATAAGTACTAAAAGGAAACATATTATTATCTGTGGCGATTTTAACGTTAATTTGTTAGAGAGCACACCATCATGTACTCGTTTACTTTCCGTTTTTAAATCCTTTGACTTAGTTCATCAATTTCTAGAGCCTACTAGAATCACTTCCCACTCGGCCACCTGTCTTGATAATATTTTTTCAAATAAAGACCCTGTTTCAAAGTCTGTTATTACCAATCTTACGTCTGATCATTGTGGTTTGCTGATTGCTTTTGTTGATAACTCATTGATTGAACCAAAATATTTAACATATAGACCTATTACGAAGAGTCGAGAAGACATTTTTATGAATAAATTGGCTATAAAGGTAGCCACACTGCCACTCACACATTCCAGCCCGGACGATCAATATACTTATTTGTTTCATGTAATAAAAAATGAGTTCGAAAATACCTTCACAAAAAAGACAGTTAAATCTTCAAATAATAAAATGAAATTTGGTGACTGGGCTACAAAAGGTATATATAAAAGTAGAAATAAGATGTATGAATTATACGCACAAAAGAAATACAATCACAATAAGGACTTTCATGAGTATGTAAAGAAATATTCCAAGACTTTCAAAAAGATATGTAACCGCGCCAAATCGATACACATCCGAGACAAAATTGAAAAATCTAATAACAAAACAAAAACTACATGGAATATAATAAACCGTGAAACTGGTAAAGTCAAATCACAAAACACCACGTTCACAATAAATGTAGATAATCAAATTATTAATTCTGACCACGAAATAGCTAGCATATTTGAAGATTACTTTTCAAAAATACCTTTGATTACAACATCTCATTTAGATTCTTCTTCTCTTGAAGCAAGTTCCATCCTGAGGCATTGTGTGCCCGAGTGTAGCGAGACTTTCCAATTTACCCATGTTGTTCCTCAAAAAATCATTAAAATTTTTAAATCCCTAAAATTGAAAAATACAGGTGATTTATGGGATGTATCTGTGAAAATAGTTAAGAATATCATTGATATTATTGCCCCTTATCTCGCGCAAATTTTTAATAACTGTATAGATGAAAGTATTTTTCCTAATTTAATGAAATACAGTAAGATTATTCCGCTATTTAAATCAGGTGATAGAGAGGATCCTAGTAATTTTCGTCCAATTTCTATTTTACCAGCACTTAGTAAAATATTTGAAAAAATTATTTTGGAACAATTGATTAAGCATTTTAATTTAAATAATCTTTTCCATAGTGCGCAATATGGATTTACAAAGGGTCGTTCTACTACTGATGCTGGTGTAGCTCTGTTAAGGCACATATTTGATGCATGGGAGAGTTCACAAAATGCTGTTGGTATATTCTGTGACTTATCAAAGGCATTTGACTGCGTTGACCATCAGACGCTAATTTTAAAATTACAACACTATGGGGTTACAAATTCAGCTCTAAAGTTAATCACATCTTACTTAAGTTATAGAACTCAAATAGTTGACATCAATGGAACAAAATCTTCAGGGTCTTATGTCAAAATGGGAGTTCCACAGGGTTCAATTCTAGGGCCTTTTTTATTTTTAATATACGTAAACGACTTGCCTTTCTTTGCTAAGGAATTTTGTGAGATTGTGTTGTTTGCAGATGATACTTCTTTAATTTTTAAATGTGATAGAAATAAAGTTAACTTTGACGACGTAAACAATGCGCTATCTCAAGTAATGAATTGGTTTACTGTGAACAATTTACAACTGAATGCAAAGAAAACTAAATGTATTAAATTTATTTTACCTAATGTTAAGGAAGTGGATACAAACATTAAATTAAATGATCAGTCGCTAAATTTAATTCAATCCACCACGTTTTTAGGCATTACAATCGATGCGAAACTCCAATGGAACCCTCACATCACAACACTTTGTAGTAGACTTAGCTCCGCGGCTTATGCTATTAGAAAAATAAGGCAATATACAGATATTGCCACGGCGCGCTTGGTTTACTTTAGTTACTTCCATAGTATTATGTCGTATGGTATTCTTCTGTGGGGTAAAGCAGCAGACATTGAAACAGTATTTATCTTGCAAAAACGTGCAATTAGAGCAATCTACTGCCTTGCTGCTCGAACATCTCTTAGAGACTTATTTAAAGAAATAGATATACTAACAGTGGCTTCTCAATATATTTATGCTTGCATAATTTTTGTACGTCAAAATTTAAATTCCTACTTAAGACACAGCGATGTACATGCATTAAATACAAGAAATAAAAATAAGTTGATCTTACCGTCTCTAAGACTGCATAAAGTTTTTAATACTTTTATGGGTCAAAGCATACTTTACTATAACAAGATTCCTAATAACGTACTAGACTTGCCATTTGACAAATTTAAAATTCACATTAAGAAAATTCTAATGTCCAAAGGTTACTATACTATTAACGATTATATAAATGACAAAAATGCTTGGTTATAACTTATAATGTCATATAGTTATTTCCACCAATAGCATTTCATTGATTTTGTGGTTGCTGGAAGATGTCATGCTCTCTATAAGTTTCTGCGGTGGTGGCGTCGTGTGCCGGGTCGCTCCGTTCCCTATGATATGGTTGAGCGGAGCGATGGCTGGCACATGCGTCATACTTGTGAACAGGTGCCACTAGTGGAAATGGTCATCTCTAAGCTTCCTTGATTTTGTAATAATTTACCTACATATTCATCAATAGTATAATTTTTGAGCGATTTTTGAGGTATATGGCATTATAGGATATTATATATAAAACAATACAATTATTATTGTAATGACGTGCTCAGACAAGTGTTTAAAATTAATGAAAGATGTTTAGCTTTATTAGGTCTTTGTATATTAATTGTTGACCTTTGTGTATTGTAATACCTATATTGTGATGGTGCATTTTTTTTTTTTTTTTTTTTTTTTTACACTTACACCTATTATCTAGCCCAAAGTAAGCATCATTAAGAGCTTGTGTTATGGATACTAGATAAAGGAGAAATAATTATAATAATATGTATATAAATACTAGAAATATACTAAATAAACATATAAACATCGATGACTCGTAAACAAATGCTCGTACTCATCATACAAACACTTGCTCCTACCGGGATTCGAACCCGGGACCTCTTGATCGAGTAGCCTGTATAGCTAGGGGCACAGACCACTCGACCAGACGGTCGTCTGCATTGTCGGACAGCCTTTAAATACAGTAAATATTCTTATCATTAGGTACTTATTGGTACTTTAATATACCTTTTTTATACTCTGTGCGACACTGCGCTACTAAATACTATTACTGTGTAATTAAACATTGTAACTTAATGATTGAAAAGAGTGACTACACGAGTTTGTTGCCGGAATCTTCTCGGTAGTTCAACTTTTGGAACCGGTGTAAATTCAGACAGACTGACTGACAGACAGACTGACTGACGGACAGACAGACAGACTGACTGACGGACAGACGGACCGACGGACCGACAGACAGACCGATAGACAGACTGACATAACATTCTTAGCTTACGTAGATCCAGATAAGACAGAGAGACAAACATTATGAAATTGTCAGTTAGTTAATATTATTTTTATGTGATAGACTTAAGGGTTTTTTTGTTGACGATTCGAAAGTGCTTCTTGGGGGCCTAATTGAATAAAAATATTTTCAAAGGTAATTTTATTTGTTAATTGAAATTAGTACATATCGAAACTCAAAAAGACTATAACCAAAAATAATATTTCTAGTAAAACCTCAGTGTGCAGCACGGCAAGTCGTTACAGAAGAAAAAGTTCACAAATCTCAAAAGTAACGTATGAGACATATCTAAACAAAAAAAAAAAACCCATTGTCAATGTTGTCTTATTCCATCGTACATCTAACATTACTTCTCTGAGGTTAGATACAAATTATATTACCTCAGTGCTCCAGTCACGAACTCATAATAAGAGAGCATAAAACATAAAACCTCCTTTCGGCTTGTTCAGTTTCGTGAGGCCAAAGATGAATGAGATTTTTTATGATTTGGAAAAACACTGAAACATTTCGAGGCACGTGACAAGCTCAAGATGTTTTGAAATGATGGATTTAGAAGCTAAGAACAATATTAGTAGCCCCATGGTGCTAAGAATCTCCGATCTAGTAAGAATCAACGGTGAGGACCGTTACTGTGTCTTGTTGATCATAAGGATATTTTGACATAACCACCAGGTTTGGCAGCGAGTTCGGTACTGCGGAGACATTATTCGTAACTAAATGGGCAAAGTGGGAGAAAATAGAGCTATTTCTGAATTGTAGCTTATTAATCTGTCAAGCGGCGTAATTCTGGAATCTGATGTTTGACGGATTGAGCCATCTCAAATTGTGTTGGTAATCCAATAAAGAACTAGAGTCTTCAATAAACCAATAGGTTAACAAGCTGAATCGTCTACTTTCCCTCAAATCGCACGATTAGCTGCGATGGACCACATTTTTCCTTACATTTGTCGTATGCTCTCTTTATTGTCAGTATCCATTCGGTAAGTAAAGTTACCAAAGCACAAAAGCATTATATTCAATCAGAATCCGCCTCGAGTTGACGCAAGCAATCCCAATTTCAACATGACAACGCCGAAGAGACAGATATATTTAATATGTCCAAAATCGAACTCATTTTCTCCATACACCCACGTAACATGTTCTCAATAGCCGAGTATAATATCCAATATTAATTTCATATAATATATAACAGTTTGAGCGCGTTAACCTTCTGCCCTTTTATTGGGAAGCTTTTGAAAACTTCACGGGAAAACAACTTATTATCTCAAGAATTTATGTCTTCTTCAGAAACTGTCGTGCGCAGCTCCTTTGAAAATTTCTAAGAACACATTTTGATGTAAAGTGCTGAAAATAAGTGGTTACCAACATACATTGAATGATATTAGGCTCATAAACTTTTTAGAATACGCTGTATTTCAAAGGGAAAAGCTTTGCCCTTACTATTTTGTACATAGCATAAAGCATCTTATACACGATCTATCATGAGAGTACTTCGCGGGATGTACAACAAGATGGAGCATCTAGGAGACAATTATTACTTAATACTCTTGATTGCAATTCAAAAATTACAAATACATACATAATTCATAACGTAAGTTAGCAAAGGTGGACTTAACTCTATATGAAATCTCTTCCAGGTAATGTGTGAGACATATTGGTGAAATGTAGGCAATACGAAGTAAGCGATTATTAAGAGTTGTCAAGTTCGCAGACTAGGATATCTCATAACATTTTTAAATTCATGATAATTATCTGACGGCCCACCTTGTGGAAATAGACTACAGTTTCCTATAGACCTGCAATAACAAAAAAAAACACTTGGTATTTCAAGTGCGTTATCAACCTAAAGCCTAAAAAGAAATGCCTACCAAGCTCAGTTATTACACTGGCTGCCTTTCCCTTAAATCCGTAACATAAAAGCGAACTGGAGACAGAAGTGGAGACCTTCTTGATGGATAAGGTATCTGATGAAAGATCTGATCAGGACAATCTTCCTGTAAATATTATATGCGCATCAAAAGTCCTCCAGTTGAAGTGGTAACGCAAATATTGAAAATGCACATACAGATGAAGTATGGTGCTGCTTCTCGCGAGAGTCCATACACTTTGCCAGTCAAATGTTCTTTGTCATTCAAATTACAGGGAAGAATGTACACTGGACATAACACTGCTTCACTTTCCGATTGTTATAATATTAAAAAATTGTGTGATACACACTTTTAAGCAAAATAGTATTTTGTTTTGTTTTTGAGAGTGGGCACCGGGGGCGGTGGGATAGTTAAGTGAGAAATGTTGAGTTGAGCTGTGAATCTTGAGTCTGTGTCATATTTAGAATATTTTATAACATTAAGTTAATAATATTAAACTGTTGCAATAAATCAAGATCTTTTACTTAGAGACAATCTCAGCTTAAACCTCTTTGTCAAGTTAATTATATCCGATTATAAATCCCTTTTATTCAGACTACGCTTTATGAGCCATTATGCTAAGATCATCACTTCGCTGAAGTTTGCCTCCACTTCTGGCTTAAAACGAAGGGCGAGCGTTGACCTGCCCGATGAGCGATCGATGGACCTGGCACGAAGCCAGCCTGGCTCCTTGCCACATCTGCAGCCCTAGTACTTCGGTAGCTTGTTGATTATTATTCGGCTGTGTTTTTACATGCCCTCACATAGTGCTGGTGAATTTGCATTTTACAAGATAGCGCTGAACTCCTTAAAGCTAGTTTAAGAGATGAAATGTGGAATCTAAATAGTCGCTCAAAGCTCTCGGCACGTTATTAAATTTTGAGAACTGATCACGTCAATGCCTATCTTTTCCAATATTTCTCATTAGTTTTGTGTTCCTCTTCCTCTATGGCTACGGTAACAAGGTAGTAGTGCCCAAGGTGCTACTAGCATCTTCTGCACTTTTTACAATCAGAAAACATTGTACCTTTGCAAAAAGCTCAAATTTATTTGTACTCTTTCGTCAAGTCAATTACTGTTACCTGAACCAGTTACGATTTTGCCGTCTAACTTAGCGGCAACTTAAGGACTGAGCGCTCTAAGTATTGGGTTAAGTTTAATTACGTCTGTTTTGTTTGTAACTGTTTCTTTCTATTATTTTTTATTAAATTGTAGACGCAAATTTAAATGAAATGAAACGTAAAAATATTTATTGGCCAGCCGTAGCTCCGCCCGCGTGGGGTTTGATTAGATACGGGATCTTAGGCCCCACAATAAGGTAAGCTAAGATCGATTGGTGACTTCGACCCATTGGGATATTTTGTCCATCCTCTGATTTTTTTTAATGTTCCTGTGTCCAGAATATAGATTCCATATCCTTACTGTACCCCAGGAAGACCCAGTATTCTTCTGACTTTGGATATGCCACTGCCAGAAGGCTCATTCTGGTTTTGTCCAGGGCATCACCATGACACAAGAGATGTTTTATTGACTTGCATTTTGTGTAGCATGTGCGAAATGCCCTGAGAGCGCCCGAATAGCGAAGGGAACTTGTATTCTACCGTTTGGATGTATTTACTCCAACCCCTACCTCTTCACACTAGGAACGATTTGGAATCATTTAATCTTCAAGATAAGACACGGCCTTTGTATGTTTTTATGTATATATACATTTTCATTAAGAACTTCCTCCATATTGAAGTCGGTTACAAAACTACAATGATGACACAGCTATATAAACAACGGCTTAGTATTAGACCCCGCATTTATGATCTAACCAAAAAACACAATGTGTTTTTATTCGGAAAACAAAATGAATACCTTCACTACTCCGATATTCCCAGCCTATGTTCAGAGCAGACCCTAATAGCGTGGATGTAACCCACCTCGACCTCGACACATGTACCAAATGTACGAAAGGTTGAGGCAATATCCAAGTTTTCACCAGCGATTTTAGCGCGTCACTGCGTACACGTGTACTATTGGAGTTTAGTACAAGAATATAGTATAGTACTACTAGTGGGTGCCCGCGTAGATGTCGGCTATCGCAGTTTTTTTTTTATTTGAGATAGCGTTCATACGCCTATGGTCGATTAAAAAAATTAAGTAGTTTGGTTTTTAAATCAAAAAAACTGGAAAAATTAAGTCGTCTACATATTATGCGAAGTTGCGGATATTTGCTTTCCTATTAATTTTTTTAGTGAAATGATACGATATTAGAAAACAATATAAGCTCACGGTCACCTATCTAGCTTTGACCTTCAAAAGTTATCACTAAAAATTATGAAAAAAAAATTAAACAAAAAATAAAACCGACTCCAAAAACCTGAAAAGGATAAAATAATTAAATTTTAGTAAGTAGGCACTCATCCCCTAGGAACATATTTTTGGAGTCGGTGCTTCACTATCTATGGTTTCTGGAAACAACTTAGCAACACTTTTTTTTTCACAATTTTTAGTGATAACTTTTGAAGGTCAAAGCTAGATAGGTGACCGTGAGCTTATATTGTTTTCTAATATCGTATCATTTCACTAAAAAAAAATAATAGGAAAGCAAATATCCGCAACTTCGCATAATATGTAGACGACTTAATTTTTCCAGTTTTTTTGATTTAAGAACCAAACTACTTAATGGATTTCCAAAAATTTTTTATGGGACCAAATGAGAACTATTCCGCATCGTACAAAAAAAGAATCATCAATATGGGTTCACCCAGTCAAAAGTTCTGAGGTAACAAACATATAAAAAAAAACATACAGACGAATTGATAACCTCCTCCTTTTTTTGAAGTCGGTTAAAAACATCTTGTATCACATTTAAAATGTTTGATTTTGTACATTGATAGCGCTTGCTTAATTGTAATTGTAACAATAACAATAAAGAAAGAAAACGATGAAAAAATTGTACGCTCCAGGCGGTAATCGAACCCGCTTCTCCTGAGGGTTTTTTTAATACTACTAGATGACAAACAAGCTGACGGCCCACCTGATGGTAAGCTGTTACCGCCGCCTATAGACGCCTGCAATAACAAAGGAAAATCACTTGATATTGCAGGTGCGTTGTCATCCTGGGGCCTAAGATGAAATGCCGTCAGTAATTACAGGTCCGGCCGTTTGTTACTACCACGGAGAAATGAGAATGAATAGGTAGAATCGGCTGTCTATCTGTCCGTTACCTTTTTACGCTTAAGCGATTCAGATGAAAAGCGTGGAGATAGTTAAAGACCCCGGGAAAGACATAGGATACTTTTTGGAGCGAGGCGTGGACGGCGATTAGTAATATTATAACCCTATTCAGCTGACTAACACGTACTCGAACATTGTCAAGGCGATCTTCCCCATTCTCGGCCTGTGTCCAAGCGATCTCTGACACGAAGCAATCAGGTCTCACACTGTCAAACACGCTGTCAGACACTTAGGTAGATCCACAATGGAGCAGCAATTTATTTGAACAATTTCGGGACTCTCTATTTGAAATTGTCATCTCTGCGATATTGGAGAATCGATAGAGGAATTGGTACACGTATAAAACAACATAAAAACGTCATTTTAACGTAACTGTATATTTCGAGGGGTTCGTTAACCGACGCGAAAAGAAGGGTATTATACTGGGCAGTGCCTTCAATACATGGGCTTTATCAGTTCATATAAATGGTTTGCCACTTTCAAAAACATCCTAATAATTTGATAATTTCTAAACATTTGTATAAAGTAAAACATTGGCTGCATTATTTCATTTCATAGAAATGTCATGAAATTATCAAATAAATAAGATGATTTTGAAAGCGGCAAACCATTTCTATAAATTATTCATGTTTATTTATTTAATAATCCGCGCTGACAAAACATAGATAAAACATTGCAATTCAGTTCTGTCAGTTGTTGAAATACAACTCTACGTTGCAAAATGTTTGGTTGAGCGTTGTATTCTTTTAATTTACCAGCAATGAACACGTGGAAGCAATTTATTTTTAATTTATAAATGCTCTCACATAATAAGAGGAAGCGTTTTAACTTGAAATCCTCCCGAATCCAATGTTAATGTAGGCTTATTTTCAAAGGTACAATCGCTAGCACAACAAACAGATTAAATTCTTACAAAAGTAACTCTTATTGCGTCTGAATACGGTATGTCTATAGCGCTACTTTACGAGCGGAAAGCCAAAGAAAAAATATATTTTCTTACACCTCAACCAAATTAATAAGAGCTCTTAAAGGTTGTAACTCACATAGTAAGGAAATAAGCGAGTAATGACCGCTTTAGGCTCTACGTTAGCTGGTTTTCTGTCAGGGGATATTTGAATATGTTTCCCTGAGATTAATCTATGGGTTAGGGTTTTGCAAAGGGTCTACGTTTAGTCTTAGGTCGTCCGCATAAAACAGATTCTCAGAAGGACTGACAGAAAGTTCCTTTATCTACTCACGCAACTCTTAAAGTACCAGGCGTGAAGAACCCACTGAGACATACTTTCTACATTATTTTTTTATGATCAAGCTTTGTTATCACAACAATAACTCTCAGTACGTGCTTTGTTCCTGGTACCCACCAACAAAAACTTAAAACGAAGGATGCGTTCTAGTATCACCTTGTATATGAGCGTAAAATGCACAAACTTCATTAGACATCCATTCTATCCTTATATCCGATAACTTGACATCCACTATTCTAGTAGATGTCAAGTTATCAGCGTACAAAAAGATGGATAGACGTTCCATTTGCTATGCATAATACATAATAAAACTATTTCTTTTCTTTTCACAATCTTAAATCTTTACAATCATCCCGGATTTACTTTCTAAGCTTGACGTTGATATTAAGCCACGTTATCGGACGCCTATAACTTTTTTCCTTCACGTTTATAAAAATAACACATCGTTTTACAAGTCTACTGTAAGAATGTGCCGTATTACAATGCTTCGAGACAGAAATGTCCTGAGTTGGATATTTTTAATTTCAAACCAGGAACTTACTAAAGGGTTGTATTCAGATGCATTACTGAATCAGGTGTCGATTGATTCGGCACTCGGCAGTTAAATTGAAATTAATTTTAAGCGCAATTTACGTAGTATTAGATTGGCTGTATACACTTGTTTTAGACTTTGGCTAGTTTATGAACCTTTTATTATGTAATTTTTAGTATATATTAAGAAATAAATAAAAATACAAAATTAAAAAATTTAAGTAACCCCCGGCGTCATTAATCATCTATCTAACACACTCCCATTGAGACTATTCATAAAAGCCCAAAAACGCTATATCTGCTGTAAGTTTCGCAGACTTTTTGATGGTATAGGATAGCTCAAGTTTAGTACGTCAGGATAGTACGTCACTTCGAAGTGACAGTACACCAAATTTCAAAATCTGTTAAAGTTAGTAAAACCCTATTATCATGTAGAAAATGAACTGATAATCATCAAACGCCTGAACTAATCTTTATAAATTATAGCTAAGAACCATTGTAGTCACATCAGTTTTCAAACAAAAAAACCGAATCAAAATCGAACCATTCGTTTAGGCGCTACGATGCCACAGACAGACACACTGATACACAGACAGATACATCAAACTTATAACATCCCTCTTTTTTCGTCGGGGGTTAAAAATAAATCTCAATATGTCATAAATTATAGTTATATTGTGAAGAGTCTATTACCTGAAACAGGTTCCAAAGGTTACTAAGGCTCTGCTGCAGATAAAGTAAATAAACAGTGATTCTGATGGGTGATTTGATCTAGAAAATATTTAATGAAGCCATAATTAATTATAAAAGAAAAATGAAACTGAGACAATACGGCCAAAGATTGCAGGTAAACCTTTTAAGTAGTTTCGGTAATAGCAGGTATTTTATTGTTAGTAAGGGTCTTGTATGTATGCGTGGGTGTGTGTGTTCATATGAGTTTGTCCGTGTGTTTGTGTATAGGTTTGGGTGTGTGTGAGTAAAGTTACAGTATGTGTGTGAGGAGGAGGAGCTCGGTGGCGTATTGGTTTGAGCGCTCTGGTTTTGAATACGAAAACAAAGCAACTTACGCCATGTTCGACCCCGGGATGGGTCAACCAAAATTTATAATATCGAGCTCATCCGTGCTTCGTAAGGCACTTTAAGCCGTTGGTCATGGTTGTTACTGCAACCACTTTAACCCACCAACCCGCATCAGGCCAGCATGGTGGTGTTATGGCCCAAACTCCTCATGTGTTTCTTCCATGTAGGAAGGCCTGTGCCCAGCAGTGGGACTGATGTGTAGTGATGATGATGATGATGATGTGTGTGAGTATTTCAGGGGACAGTATACTCAGGGAGAAGGATCAGAGCTCAAATAATAACCGTCATAAAGGTACTCGTCTTTTATGCTTTCAACATAATGCTTTCGATTTTTTTTACAGGTCTTTGTAATAAAAGCATGTTTATACAACCTTGTCAAACAAGAGTACGGCCCAGTACCTTTGTCACTTGTCTACCCTGTATATATGAAGACAAAGTGAAACACCACCCCCAAATATTTTGGAAACAGTTTGCCGCCATGAGTTGTAGCGACCTTACCACCACCGGCACACAACAATAAATAGCGATGGCTGGCACATGCGTCATACTTGTGAACAGGTGCCACTAGTGGAAATGGTCATCTCTAAGCTTCCTTGATTTTGTAATAATTTACCTACATATTCATCAATAGTATAATTTTTGAGGGATTTTTGTGGTATATGGCATTATATGATATTATATATAAAACAATACAATTATTATTGTAATGACGTGGTCAGACAAGTGTTTAAAATTAATGAAAGATGATTGGCTTTATTAGGTTTTTGTATATTAATTGTTGACCTTTGTGTATTGTCGGACAGCCTTTAAATACAGTAAATATTCTTGTCATTAGGTACTTATTGGTACGTTAATATACCTTTTTTTATACTCTGTGCGACACTGCACTGCTAAATACCATTACTGTGTAATTAAACATTGTAACTTAATAATTGAAAAGAAAAGACTACACGAGTTTGTTGCCGAAATCTTCTCGGTAGTTCAACTTTTGGAACCGGTGTAAATTCAGACAGACTGACAGAAAGACATACTGACTGACTGACAGACAGACAGACAGACAGACAGACAGACAGCCAGACTGACTGACGGACAGACGGACCGACAGACGGACCGACAGACAGACCGATAGACAGACATTATAACATTCTTAGCTTACGTAGATCCAGATAAGACAGTGAGACAAACATAATGTAATTGTTAGTTAGTTATTATTATTTTTATGTGATAGACATAAGGGCTTTTTGTTGACGATTCAAAAGTGCTTCTTGGGGGGCTTAATTGAATAAAGATATTTTCATTTTTCATTTTCAAAAGCAGTTTTGTTTACCTGCAATCAACACAATACACGTCCTACTACAAAGGTGTTAAGTTTAAAAATTCCGCCATTTGTAACCAAACATCAATTTTTCAAACACCATTTCGCAGAGTACTCTTATGTGTATAACCTATATAAAATCGTTGTCACAGCCGCTTAGACAGGCTTAATTTGACAAGGGTTCACCTAACACAGGCTCTCGTGTCACACACGACCGTGTCTATTTCAATAGCACTTGGATTGACAGGTCGCTTACACTTGCTTACACTGAGCTGTGTAATATTTTATAGTTCTACTTATGTATTGATTTGGGACTACTTTACTGTGATAATGGGAAAACAGTTTGGGAAAAAATATTTTTTTGTTGATTGCTACATTATTTTACATACATAGGATGGCAAATGACCCAACATAATAATATGTATTTATTGACCATCAACATAACAAACAGATCAAAAGATTGCACTTACTGCTACAGGTACAATTTAATTTTATATATATATTATACATCTGCGACTGAACTAGGTTATTAAGTAACCTGTATCTCAGACAACAGCGCTCATCTCTTATTAAAACTAACAAATTTACAGCTATTGTGCAAAAACGTTAACACTTATTAAAAGAGATATACATAAATAAATTTACTAGGAAAGAGCCTCCTGGTGTGTAGAATGAGAGTGATTGTATGTGTGTAGGAGGGTGTGTATTATGTTTGAATTTAAATTGTTATTGTTACTAATATACTTAAATTAGTTTATTTATTTAATAGATTTTCCGTTTCCTCATATTCAAGTTTTTTAAGAAAAGTAACTAACTTAAATTTACATTCCTTTTTGCTTAGTGGATATATATTAGTTTCTTTATTTATTTTATTATATAAATAGGGTCCCAGAAAGCAGATGAACTTATTTGTGAAAATGTGCTTAAAAATAGGCATCATCTGATGTGAACCGGTAAGAAGAGTCCATATACGAAGACAGCTAGTGCAGCTTGAAACACACTGATCTATCCACCACCTTGGTGGCATATAGGTCCTTTTCACGCCTTCCATGCACCAAGTCGGAGTCTGGTTTCGATTACGAAAACAAAGCAACTTTCGCCTTGGTTGATTCCGGGATGGGTCAATCAAATTTATAATCTCGAGCTCCTCCGTGCTTCAGAAGACACGTTAAGCCGTTGATCCCGGTTTGTTCCTGCAACTGCTTTAACCCACCAACCCGCATTGGGCCAGCGTGGTGGTGTTATGGTCCAAGCTCCTCATGTGTTTCTCCCATGTAGGAAGGCCTGTGCCCAGCAGTGGGACGTATATAGGCTGGTGATGTTTATGATGATGATGCACCAAGTAACAAAACATGCCGCGAACAAGCATCCGCATAGGTCACACAGTCGACGAATAGTGAAGGAAGTAGCGAGGGAAGTGGGCAGGGGCAACAACGTCAAAGTCCATTGCAAGGCGAATATTGTAATGCGAAGCAATGTCGCGAGTGGGGGAGTATGTGGCTGCTAGACGAATATTCGCGGCAGCGCGACGTCGCGAGTGGGGGAGTGCGTGGCTGCTAAACGAATATTCGTGGCAGCGTGACGGGCAGGATGAGGAGCAGTGCGATAGCACAGCGTTCCTGGGGCAAAAAGAAAGCGCCATGTTTACAGTATAGGAGATGAGACAACATAATGCTTTCTTGATAAGCTCTGGTTACCTTACTCACTGCAGGAGCACACTACTAGAGAGCAGCACTATTTAGCTGCGATCTTCTGCAAGGTAGGTACTACCCCAAGAAGGCGCCTCAAATTGAAAAGAAGATAAAAATTGAAAGCGGGTACTCATCTCATAAAAAGGTATTTTTGTCCACGGTGCTTCACTTTTTATTGTTTCTGGAAACCGCATAGCACCAACTCCAAAAAATACCTCATAATGAGAAAAGCACTTGATTTTTTTTTTTATTTTTTTTTTTAGTGTTGAGGTTGTTGTCGTTTTTTTAAATACTTTTTATTGCTCAATTTTTTAATTTCTATCAGCAGTAATGTGATGCCATAAACAAGTGACCAAGGACTTCCGCCCATTGGGATCTTTTGTGCCTTAGTGCATGCAAACATTGTTATAATATGCATAATAAACAAGATTTATAGTTATGCTATTAAACCACAGTGACTGATACACACATAATTCTCATCTCAAAAACTGCTGAACCGACATTGCAGACACTTGTACAACGCACTAACTTGGGGCACTGTTTAGCTAAAAATGAATTCCTTGGATAGATACTAAGGGCCGTATTACATACAGAACGCGGCTCAAGCATCGTTGGAACTCGAATCACTCAAAACTAGTTTTAAGTGTAGATCACTACTTAATTGCCCAGCTTATTACAGGTTGCGTTTTAAGACTCAATTAGCTGAAACTAGAATCAATAATTGACAAAGCAACAATGATAAGTACAGAAAAGCGACACTGTCAAATCATGGGCGAATATAACCCGACAGATTATAAAACAATATAGCGTTATGTCAAGCATATTGAACTAGCATTACAACTCTATTTGGGAGTATAGTACGTGATCCGTTCTCAAGAATGGTGTCGACCATACTTAGCTAAACAAAGATCAAATCTTTACTTAAGCGCAGATTTTGACGTGAGTAGGTATCGTTCTAAAATAGGCAATTACTCAGCTGACAGTTGAACAATGTATAACGTTTCAAGTAAAGTTCTAAATTTAAATTTCGTATTAAAATTTGTTTTAAAACTAGATTCGTTACTGAGAAATGTTCTGTAATACGGGCCTAAGTTACAATCGATCAGGTAATTATATTACCAACATACAGAACAGATATTAGTAGTATTAGGTACCAATTACATAGTACATAACGTACATAACACGAACTTTGTCACGTTAATGTCTACTGGAGTTTATATAACACTCACCTCGTTAAATATCAAATATCGACACTTCCAAACAACAATACACCTTACAATGTTCACAACAAAGTTCAATGTTGCTTTGTACCAATTTCCTATAGTGTCACACAATGTACGCAAATCAAAGTGGATTATGGATTCGTTTCAAAGGAAACTGGGCCGTATCACAATGGAATATGGTTGAGTTGGCATACTTTACATAGTCGGATAAGTGATACGGTCGGTACAAAAAGAATATTTAAAAATATTACATAATCTGTGAATCACATGTCATAGTATACATTGGAATAAAAATATCAAGACAGTCGCTTATTCATGGGGAAATGTACACAGGGTGGTGGTGACAATAAATTGAATCATGGGCTATATTAGTTCATATAAATGGATTGGAACTTTCAAAAACATCTTATTCATTTGATAATTTCATGTCATTTGTATGAAATAATATATCATTGGCTACATTATTGCATAGAAATGTAATAAAATCACCTCGAACCTATCAATCAAACAAACAGTCTTCCTAATTCACTATTTTCACAAATATTTATAAACTTTTTCACTTCTAATTTCTATATTAATTCAATTAACTTTCAAAGCGGCGCGTCGACGATGTGCCCGTTTGTGGGCTTCACATCACTTAGCCGCTTTGGCGAACTCCAAGTGCTCATTCGATGCAGCTTACTTTATTTCAGCCGTATCGAAATTCAGCTGAAAGCTGAACGCGAGGTATCAAAGCGAAGTTTTTCAATCCTGCTCGCTTTTTTGTAATACGGCGTAATATACAGTATGTCTGCGACTTATACACATTTTTATTATTTTGATAGTGTCATAAAACGTTGTTAATAAAATAAAACGTAATAAATACCCATTTGTAAATTATATATTATTCACATACCTTAATTTATTCTAATATCGCCGAGCCGCCGACCAAACTGTGAACAAAAATATATCCACATTAATATTTATTTCAGTCAAAGTAAAGAATATTTCATGAAAGGAGTATTAGTGATGGATGCTAAAAGCTAAAGAATTATATGATAATAATCCTACACATAAATATAAAATTTGTTTTCATTCGGGCGAATAGAAGCGCGAATATTCGCTGCGGCGAATTTCCCGTGGCCTGGCCGTTAGCGGCTGTGGTAACAACCGGGACCATCCGAAGCACGGAGGACCTCGAGATTACAAATTTTGATTTTGCCATCCACGATCAAAGTTGTTTTGCTGTCATAATCAAAACCAGGGCGCTCCAAGCACCGAGGACCTTAAAACACATTACCTATTAAAGTCATGAAATAAGGAAAACTGTAGTAGATTGGAAATAAATTCATCCTGATTATAGGCTTATTCAAATTCAAATTTAAAATCCGCGAGTAGCTGCATACATTGAATAATAACAATCAATAATAATTATTCCAATAAATATTTGATGTATATTTTTTTCATATTTTTTGTGTATTTATTTTTAAGAATTGCGAGCATCAAGTGGTAGTGGGCAGGCCACATTGCAAGGAGGACTGACGGACGTTGGGGCGGAAAGGTCCTTGAGTGGCGGCCGCGTACCGGGAGACGCAGTGTTGGCAGGTCTCCCGCCGAGTTGGACCGACCGACGATCTGGTGAGGGTCGCGGGAAGCCGATGGTTGAGGGCAGCGCAGGACCAATCAGTTTGGAGATCCTTGGGGGAGGCCTATGCCCAGCAGTGGTTAGTCTTTAGCTAAAACGAGTAAATCCTCAAATGAAAAATTATTAATTTTAAAAACTATGTGAATCTTTTGATAATTTACCGCAGTTAATAATATTAAAACGTTGATTATATAATGTCTCAAGATGCCCCATTTTCTCTACTATTGATTTTCCCTCAATAAGCCTCTTCTTTACTATTTCGCGTAGTCAATCGTTTATCAATCAAGCTTCAACTGATTGATAGTCCTCCGGACTCCCCACGGTGATAAAGTTACGCAATCTATAGACTATTAAGGCACGTGTACCTTAGAATGAAGGTATTTTTTACCAAAAAAATGTTTCGAAAAGTCACATGCCGTCTCACTTTGACGCATCGTGATAAAAAGTGACAGGTATAGATTTTCCGAAATTCGAATCTTTTTCTACAGTTGTGAATGAGGGGGCTGCGTGGGGCTCGGTGAGGAGCTCAGTAACGCCTCTGAAGAATTGAAGAACGGCGGCATTTTTGTTGTTTTGTTCACTCAAAATTTTTCTTTCCAAATTCTCAAAGGAGTAGCTCATGGCCTTATCACGTGAGGGTAAAAAGATTGATAAAATAACTAAATTCTAAAATCTTTTACCATTGCATTGTCTTACATTTTCGCGAGCACTAAGTACTTACACATCTATACTAATATTATTAAGCTGAAGAGTTTGTTTGTTTGTTTGGTTGAACGCGCTAATCTCAGGAACTACTGATTCAAATTGAAAAATTCTTTTTGTGTTGGATAGTCCATTTATCGAGGTATTATATAGGCTATATAACATCACGCTACCACCAATATGAGCGGAGCGTTAATTAAAAGTGTTGCAAAAACGGGGGAAAAATATTCCTTTTTAGAGCTTTCGTTGCATGCGCTGCGTAAACGGTTAAAGTTACGTATAAATCACTTATGCAAGAATTGTTCTCCTTTAAAAGTTCTAGAAAAAAGTCGGCGACAGCATATGTCTATTCTTTGAAATTGACTCTCTAGAACCATTTTTTGGTAATCAGATTTGTTCTATAATAATGTACTATCTGCGAAGGTGTTTTTGTAAACATGATATTCTTCCTTATCGAAATAAATACATTAATGACCACAAGTATTTAATTTTGAAAAAAATTGTTTTTGACATCATTTGATTCAATGAGTATCTTAACAGATATCATAGTTTTAAAATATCATGCCCGCATTTATGATGTTCAAGGCGGGCGGGCGCGAGCGGGACGAGCCATGCATTAATTGCAAAGGTGTTTTATAAACATGATTTAAATCCTTAGCCTACCTACCCCACCGTTGTTATTTTCCGACATCCACGCGAACGAAGTCGCGGGCACAGCTAGTTTGAAAAAAAACCAACCCCCGTGTCTTCCCGTGACCACGATCGCTGTAAAGTAATCGAAACGTCAGGTCTATAATAATAATGTAACATCTAATTGAACGCGAGTTAAGTCCGGTAAATTGGTTTTATTTCAAATCCTTTTACCATTTTTCAAACCAAATAAAACAACAAACATATGATTATATTCGCATAATTTCGATCCCTGATTCATCAAGTTATCTTGTTATTGATTAGAGAAGCGGGAATAATCAAGGAAAAAGTGCGGTTTGATTAGACGAAATTGGGAAGAGCCTTCCGGGGGATACACAATACTTTATCCTATGATGTCGTAATAAAAGTCGTTTTTCAAATAAAGCTTGCACTCTCTTTGCTGTGCATACTCTGTGTAGTGTAGTGTTTTGGACTGTGGTGAAGAAATCAACCCTATTGCCACTGATTACGGTCTATTTTAAGTACAAAGTGATGATTTCAATGTGGTCTGAGCTGTACGATAGAAATACATTAACAATGACGCTTTTAAGATTGGATCTGTTTTGGTCAGTGTGAATTCTTTTATGAAACAAACAGATAAGATAAAAAGGACTCCTCTTAATTAGTGCAGGATCATTAGAATTTTGCTCTGTCTGTGGTCCTAAAACAAAGAAGAATTTCACTATGTCGTGTCCTCCAACAGTAACGAATTTAGCAAAGTTTTAAAATTTCTCCTGGGCACGGAAAGGTTGCGGAATGAGCTCTCGGCGTTCTGGGGTTCCTCAAAAACCCAGGGTTTTGATCAAAAACAGGAATAAGACAAATTTTAAGACTATTGTTGGGAGAACATAAATTATAAAAGACATCTCATACATAGTCATATTATTCATATTCTAATACAGTGTCTCATATTTTTTTTCTGCATCACATTCACATTGCAACCTTCTCACATTATTGTCTTGAAAATGAATTGAAAACTCGTTCTGAATTGCATTACGAGTTACTTTAACAACATTACGTCAAGATAGCTAAAACAGACGTACTAAATAATAGTTGAAATGTTTCTAGAAATTCCAACGTTGTAATATAAAGATAACATAGAGACCAAATTTAATAACGATTATTTGAAGATTATGGTGAAGGCTGATCCGTCTTAAAGCAGCTGTGTCAACAGCGGAGTTTAATGATACTAATGATGCAATTCATGAAGTAGAAAAAAAAGCGGAGTGACTTTAAACGGTATTATTTGGCTTGGTCTGTTTGTTGGTTTATTTATTCATTTGTTTGTTGGGTTAAAAAGTAATTGGAAAAAAAGTGTTAAAAATGTATGGAGACCCGGCCAGGTCTATGTACACTATACTGAAAAATAGGTAAAAATAAGCAGAACAATGTTCAATTGTCCGTTTTATTTTTATTTGCTTTGTTGCGTGGTACAAAACAATAATTTATTAGAAAAAACTGCAACACAGTCAAATATTCATCATGGCGCGTAAGTCACTTTGGTGACGTTTACTTGACTTCTATGGCGCCCGCCATATTGCCATACTGAATAACGGTGAAATCGACTAAAATTTTAGTATTTTTCCCGGTTCAGAAGATTTTCTTGATTTTTTGAGATAGTGTAAATCCAAGATGGCCGCTTCTGCAAAATGGCAGATTACAATTTTTTCACAACTACTTTAATATTAGTATCAAATGAAAGGGCTTGACTAGTAGAATAGTAGCTTAATATAAATAAAATGCAAAATCAAATATGGCCGCCAGAAAAATGGCGTATAAAGTACATATTTTAACAATTTAATTTGTTTGTTTGATCAATGCCCTAGATTGAGGAAGAGAGTGGTGTGCGAAACAAAAAAGCGAAAAATTTATCATTTCATCAAACGAAATGAAAATACGGCAAATAAAACAGTGGTGAAGTGAATGTTCGGAAACATAATACTTCGATCAAAGGTTATTTTGGCCGAGAATAACTTAGGTAAGTTTTGCGACGAAATAAAACATCGGAGTAACAAAAAAGTCCAATTGATAATAGGTCAACTGATATGGTGGCAAATGTGATTTCGACGATGTAAAAAAAGTCGGAATATTACATTGTAATGTCGAGGATAGTGTAGACCAGTATTCAAATGCCTGTATAATATATATTGGAGACAGCAGTTTTTGTAAAAAAGAACCCTGAATTGTTTGCAAAGTTTGTCCGAAACAAGACACAACTCGACCAGTAGTCACCTCAAACACAACCTGTGTCCAACAAAATGTAAAACTGCTTTATTAAAAAAAAGCATCATGGGCATGGCCCTTAAAATATATAACGAATTGCCAAAGGAAATAAAAGAACTAAAATTCAATTTGTTTAAAAAAAATTAGCTTATTTATTGATTGAAAAATGTTATTACAACACTAATGATTTTTTAATTGATATGACTCTGTAAAGTAATTTAATACTTTTTTATATATACTTGACATTTAATCCAATTTCTATCTTTTTCTCTAACTATTAAGACAAGCATTTAACTGTAACTCTTTGTAAGACAATTAGGATTAATAATAAGAATTTTAAGAACTGTGCTATGTAATTTAGACTTTTACTGCATGGATTCTACTTTTTAAATTTGTATGCATAAATAGGCAAAACATAGTGGATTTAAAATAATGACAGAACTTTTATATTAACCTATGTTTGACAAATAAATGATTACTGATTAAAAAAAATAGTCAAAATGTCGGTTACATGAAATTCGGTAAACAAATTTTAGAACTTATGATCGGTAACCAGATATATTCATCTTGGGGAGTTGTGTGCTAAAATAAAATTAAGAGAATATTATCCTTGTCGTTTGAATCTAAAGCCCATTTTTGCAGAGCTCTACTCCGCAGTAGGTTTAAAGAATGATTGATACGTCGCCCAAGCATCAATCAAGAATACTTCCGCCATATCTTCTGGGCGGGTGTAAGGATATTCGTCGTTCTAAAGAGATAATCCATGGCATTTTGTATGGGACGCTGCTTATGTAATGTATGGAGAGGTTACATACATGCTGTCCTAATAAAACTTTTTAGAAAATTTAAGTCGCCATTTAAATTGCAATTGAAATGGAAGCAAGCTACACCCGGATTCCTCAGGCACAGTTCAATTCAAAATTATTTCATCTTAGTCTGATTTATTGTTTATTTATTACTAGCGACACGCCCCGGCTTTGCACGGGTGCAATGCTTATGTAAATATTATGCATGTATTATACATATAAACCTTTCTTAAGAATTACTCTATCTATTAAAAAAAACCGCATCAAAATCCGTTGCGCAGTTTTAAAGATCTAAGCATACATAGGGACAGACAGACGGCGGATAGCGACTTTGTTTATTACTATGTAGTGATAGTGAACTTATGTATGTTCCTCTAACAACATAAATTACCGTTCGGTCGTATCAAACTACTATATGTCTCAACACATAATATTATTATACCTATACTAATATGCAGATAACTTCGGGTATGTGAACAATGCATTAACAATTATTACAGTGAAGATTATGCCGCATAACTCAAGTCATCCGTCAAAACGTAATGCCTCGTCCACACCGCAAATATTATTTACAATATTTTTGTCAGTAATGGGCCTAATTCTCGGAACACACTTTAATTCTAAATTTAAGTACAGTATATCTCTTTATCGCAATAAGTAATAGGAAAAAGATAGCAAGAATCTGTTTAGAGCTGTCACTTAAATTTATATAGATTTCATAGAAACCATAGACAATTTTAGACGGCATGTACGGAGGTGCCTGCTAAACACTGCATTTTATCACGTTCAATAAGGTCTAAAATTGAACGCACGTTTCTAAATGTCAAATTATATGACAGCCATCCTTTTCGTATTCCTTTTGATAGAAAGAAATGCACTGAACTCAAATTTAGACTTAGCATGTGTTTACCAGAATTAGGGCCAATGTTTTCTTAAACTATAGGTAGGGGATAAAAGGAAGAATTTCTAATTAATAAGTAGTGGATTTCCGCGGCTGGAGGTCGGTTATCGCCAAAAGTATTCTATGTCTTTACCAGGGTCTGAAGCTATCTCCATATCAAATATCATTTATATCAGTTTCGCGGTTTAACCGTTAAAAGGTAACAGACAGAAATGGTAACTTTCGCATTTAAATAGATAGAAGATGCAATAAGCTTTGTTGTAAGTCAAAACTTACAAATAAACCATAAAGTGTAAAATAACTTGTACAGGGTTGGTCTTATCGCTAAATAGCGGTCTCTTCCAGATGGACAGGATGTACAAGAATACAAAAAATCAATGAATTCATGTATGTTTGTGTTTATTACTAGGTGGTAGGCCCGTATGTAGGGTCGTCTGGGTAGGTACCATCACTACTCTATTTCGGATTAAAGGGAAAGGTAGCCAGTGTAATTACTGGGCATGGGCGGCATTTCATCTTAGACCTCAGGATGACAACGCACCTGCATTGTCAAGTGATTTTTCCTTGTTATTGCAGGTGTCTATAGGCGGCGGTAACCACTTACCACCAGGTGGGCCGTCCATGGTTTGTGATCTAGTTTTATAATAAACTATATAACATTAGTATGGATGGACAGGGTTTCGAAAAAAAGTTCCCGGTGTGCCCGAGGCACTAGGTATGTCGCTCACACTCCGCCATTGATTATAATTAAATTAATTTGCTTCGAGCCACTCGTCGCACTTTGGGTAAGTGCACCCATTTGAGGCTTCTTATTGTATTAGTGCTGTGTTCCGGTTCGATTCTATTTTTGGGTTCCATACCCGAAGAGTAAATCGGGACCCTATTACTAAGACACCGCTGTCCATCCGTCTGTCACCAGGCTGTATCTCATGAACCGTAATAGTTAGACAGTTGAAATTTTCACAGATGATGTATTTCTGTTGCCGCTTTAACAACAAATACTAATAAACAGAATGAAATAAATATTTAAGGGAGCTTCCATGCAACAAACTTGATTTTTATGCTTGTTTTTGTTTGATATTGATAACGGCAACAGGTACACACTTGTTTATAGGTAATGTTACGGAACCCTTCGTGCGCGGGTCCATCTCGCTCTTGGCCGGTTTTTTTTATTATAATAAGAATTACTTATGAGGCCAAGTCATTCTATATATTTTAAAAAAATCTACTATTGATACGGTAACTTTTGAAATAGACAAGTCGGTGGCAATCGAGTTCTATGGACACCCCCGGTTCTGACTTAAATAACCGACTTGGTGGACCATAATATCACAAAACATTTTTGGAGTTTAACAATTGCGTTGCGAGACTTGCGGCTTTTTACATGCAATGTTTTTGATGGGATTATTTCGTCTTAAAGGTCCTTATTCAAAGAAACTTGTAAACCATAGCTATTTAAAAATAATATAATAATATATTCATACACTCACACCTATTATCTAGCCCAAAGTAAGCATCATTCAGAGCTTGTGTTATGGGTACTAGATAACGGAGAAATAATTATACTAATCTGTTTAAGTATAAATATTAGATTATGGTTCCAAATTCATTTTTTTTGTTGCTGTTAGATTGGCACAACTGTTTTCCATTTTGGCGCGGAGTTTGAGTTGCATCTGTTATTTATATTAAAAACAGTGCGGTTTTGAGTTATATCATATCTTGTGTTCATTGCGAATTTCAGAATGGACAAAAACATCAAACAAACAGTTTGTCTTAAATTTTGCATCGCCAATGGAATTTTGTGTTCGGAGTCACTGAAAATGTTACAGAAGGTTTACGGTGAATCGACTTTATCAAAAACACGTGCTTATGAGTGGTACAAAGCGTTCAAAAGCGGTCGAGATGTGATGGAAGATTTGCCTCGCTCTGGTAGGCCATCAACCTCTGCAAATCTAGTTAACATCGCAAGAGTGAGGGAAATAGTGACTGAAAATCCTCATTCAACTTTGAGAGAGATAGCCGGCAAACTTTCTGTATCTCACGAGTCGATCCGTACCATTTTAAATAATCACTTGGGTATGAAACATGTTGCCGCTCGGCTAGTCGCAAAAGACCTGAATTATCTCCAAAAACTTGGATTGTTTTCTAAAATAAATAAAAAAGCGTCGGTAATGTGACCAAGCCTATACAGCGATAAACACGCTTGAGCAAGTGAGGCAAGTCTGAATAGTTATCATAGATTATTAAAATAAAAAATAACATTGGCTGCTTATTTCATAGAAATTTCATGAAATTATCATATGAATAAGATATTTTTGAAAGTGTCAAACCATTTCTATGAACTATTATAGCCCATGTTTTAATTTATTGTCGTATTGAAGGCGCCACTCTGTATGTTATTTTATTATAACTACCTCGATTTATAACACGTACACGTGTGCAAACAAAGTTTTGAATCGATGCCAGAGTTAAAGAAAGTTTCTTTACTAATTATAATCATTAACAGAACTAACATTTTATTTGGGCTTTATTAAGTAAAAAGCTGTCCACACGTTATAATATTGAACTTAATCATTCAATTCACCGGCCATTATATTGTGTAATTAACTAAATTTGTCGGCATGCCGTTAATAACACGTTGACAAGTTAATTAGTCAGTATCGGACTTTCATTACGGGCCGACGGAACATCCAATGAAATGCCAATAATATCAGAGGAAGCCTGTAAAATTAATTGGAAGTGGGAGTCTGTGTGTGTGTGTTAATGTAGGTGTATATTCTATTGGATTCGTATGTAATCTGCCATTTTATAAAACGCTCAGCAATCTGTGTGTCGCAGTCATCTATTCATTGGCCATCTAATTGAAGACCTAGGGGGAGCCTTGTACTGAATTCTTCTTAGCCTTTCGCGGAGGTGGTTTGCGGTCTGCGAAGCAAATTCACCAGACTACCCCCAAGCGACCCGGGCTTACGGCCTGGTTCTGCGCCGATGAAGATTGCCCAGAGTTACTTAGTGCAATCTCAGACGTGGCGGCCTTTGTATTGCGCGCGTGGGATGCCTTGGTAGGTGGTAGGTCATTTGTTATAAGTGGTCATAAAACCACTACCACCACCACCCTTAAACCTTAAACCACTAAACACCAAAATCATTTAGTTGAAAGTTGGTATCTAGGAGCTCCCGCCCATAGGTGGCAGCAGTACTCCATATGGAGCCTAACTTGAGACTTATACAGTAACAGCCTTTGGCCTGAAGAAAAGTACCGCCGCGCTTTATTGACCACGCCATGTTTCTTGGACGCCAGCTTGACTTTATCTTCTGAACCCGGTTACCTAATCGTTATTTAAGTATTATTGGATTTGATATGTGGTCGTCTGTACACTGTTAATAATAAAATTGAGGCCCAGACAACATTATAAGCAACAGAAAGTTATCACGTTTCAATCTTTTTGCATAGCAACGGCTAATAAAAATGCCAACAATTGTCGACAATCTGCTTCAAGTGACGACGAATTTCCGCGAACCAGCCTCAAAGCATGACCTACTTGTACACTAACAGAAAGGAAAAGCATCACTAATTGCTCTCTTGTAAAGTCTATTTTGAATTAAGACAAGGTTTTAACTTTCAGACATTTCTGAAACGACCACCAAATTAGGTCGTGTGGGTTGTCATAAAGCATGAATGAGCCTGACAGAATTAAAAAGGTGAGGTTTGAAGGCTATTTGTCTATTCGTTGAAAAACTACTTTTTATTTATTTATTTTTAAATTTAGAAGTCGATGTGGAGGCCATTGTTTAGCACTGGCCATCATAGGCTGATGTACTAATTTTTAAATTGATTTCAAACTGATTAATAATAAATTCAATGCCAATTGTTAATCCAAAATGTCATTAATAAAAGACGTGGACACAGTTCACATCTGCTGCCTGAAGAAAACTTTTATGGGGATTAGACAAATATTTGGCATTCTCTTCGTCTGAGGGAATGAAAGGGACAATCGCAATTATTTAATATTATCCTGATAAGTGGACAATAGTAATACAGAGTGATTTTCTTGGCGGCCCGTGCCTCAACCTGATTCAGTATCTTCATTTTCAAGCCCAATCAAAAATAATTCGAACCGCACAATGCAGTTGGACTAGAGGAAATTAACAGGGTCATCCCACGTCCTCGGTAGCTCAGATGGTAAGAGCAGTCACCCGGATTGTGAAAACTTTCACAGGGTCATCCCAAATCCTCGTCAGCTCAGATGGTTAGAGCAGTCACCCGGATTGTGAAGACATTCACAGGGTCATCCCAAGTCCTCGGTAGGTCAGATGGTTAGAGCAGTCACCCGGTGAAGACATTCACAAGGTCATCCCAAGTCCTCGGTAGCTCAGATGGTTAGAGCAGTCACCCGGTGAAGACATTCACAAGGTCATCCCAAGTCCTCGGTAGCTCAGATGGTTAGAGCAGTCACCCGGTGAAGACATTCACAAGGTCATCCCAAGTCCTCGGTAGCTCAGATGGTTAGAGCAGTCACCCGGTGAGACATTCACAAGGTCATCCCAATTCCTGGGTAGCTCAGATAGTTAGAGTAGTCACCCGGATTGTGAAGACATTCACATGGTCATCTTAAGTCCTTGAAGACATGATTTTTTTCTTATTTCAATACTTTTCTAAGTCCCTGTTTTTAAGAATCAAACTTTTTCTTCTACCTGAGCTGAACATATTTTCTCACGAAATACTATACTTAATATATGCAGGGTTAGTGTCTATATTTAAGTAAGAAGCGTTTTGTTTAATGAAGTCCAAACTATGCGTCTTTGAGCCCCAAACTTGGCTCACTCCGCTCAAACTACTATGTTTGCGCTCAACTAAACGGAAACAACAAGTTAGTGTCAGCCGTCTTTCGATACAAGGCCGGGGTGTGACGGCACAGGTATGAACGGGTAGCTACCTCTTTGAAGCGTATTAGGTAACGCTAAGTTATCGAAGTAATTTGGTTTGGTCTACATTTGATCTTATTACTTAAAATTTGTTTTTTTTTTATACAAAGCACGACAAATGACTCAACACCACCTGATGTGAAGCGGTAAGAAGAGTCCATATGCGAAGACAGCTAGTGCAGTTCAGACACTGCTCTAGCTGCCTCCACCTTGCCGGCCCGAAAGGTGCTTTTTCACGCCTCTTTTGAAGGAACCCATGTTATAGGAAGGAGGGAACACATGTGCTGGCAAAGAATTCCAAGTTCTGGAAGTTCGACAAAGAAAAGAGCTACTAAATTTCTTTGTACGTGATGTCCATAAAAAGAGGTTAATCCAGCTCTTCATATTGCATGATTGAATAAACTAATGATGTACTAAGTAGGTATGTCTTTTCGAAAGTGAAATTGTGAAAAAATTATTTGAATAAGCTAGAATTCATTTTTACCAATTTTCAAAAAATACCGTTAATTTTAAGGTCCGGCCTCATTAATCATCTATTAAACACCATCTCATTGAAACTATTCATAAGAACCCTATCACGCTATATTTGCTGTAAGTTTCTGAAGAATTAAGCATGCCGCAGACTTTTTGATGGTATAGGATCAGCTCAAGGTTAGTATGTCATGGGAATATCACCGAAGTGACAGTATACCAAATTTCAAATCAATCGGATCTGTGAAAGTTAGCAAAACCGTTTTATTATGTAGAGAATAAGCTGACAGTCATCAAACGTCTGAACTGATCTTCATAAAATACAACTAAGAACCGTCACAGTCATGTCAGCTTTCAAACAAACAAACAAAACAAATTTAAATCGGTCCATTCGTTTAGGAGCTACCATGCTACAGACAGACCAATCAAACTTATAACACCCCTATTTTGTCGTCAGGGGTTACCAGAATTTCCTACATGAAAGTAATATCATATTTTTTTACATTCAAAATCTCAAATTCTCACTCAAATAATCAAGCTTCGCCCCTGACATGACAACGTCGGAAACAAGAGCGGAGGTGTCACAGATGTCGCCCGGATGGCGGCTGACGCTATCGGATATGCGGTGCCGGGGTGACTACCAAATCCAAATGTTATTGTACTCATAATGTGAGGGTTCACTCATAAGTGATACTAGCTTCTGCCCCCAGCTCCGCCTGGAAACAAACATTTTAAGCACCCTCACTCCCTCTCAATCTCCAAACAAAACATTAACCACGAAGTTCTCCGTTAAACTAATTTCTAGGAGTGGTACTTTGATGTACTTTCTCTTCTAATTTTAATTTGTCGACCTACCCAGACGACCCTACATATAGGGCCACCACCTAGTGGTAGTGGACTTATTCTTGATTCTATAAAAAAAATCTGGATGGAGCAAATCATCTGCAGTGTGATTCACAAACAAAATTATTCGACATCGAGCTTGACGTCTGACAAGACGACGAGATGCTTGATTGATTTTGACGTTTGCGCACTGCGCTGCGCGAAAGCGTATTTACTAATCTCTACGTCGGACTCATGGCTGTGTATGATTGTCTCTGTTTTGTTTATACGACATGAAGTACAATCGATATTTTATGATTTCGTTTTTGTTGTGTTAAAATTGTATCGCAATGACTTCAATATTGTGTTTTACATAAAGATATAAAAATCAACAACTTATTAGTTCCGGTTCACGCCGTGCTAGTCTTTGGAACGCTGATGTGTCGCCAACGGTTGTCAAACAAACGCCCAAAGGCATGACAGCGCTGCCGACAGCCACGAATTCATGGCTGCTGATTTTAAAGAATCGCATAGCTGGAGAGTTTCGAGGTGAGTACATCAGTGTTGTACCTCGAAACTCTTACATATCAAGCTCAATAAAGATTTTAAGCTGTTGAAATGAACTCGAAATCACTAGGCTAAGAACTGCTCACATCACTGAAGCCTCAACACATTAAAGCACACGTAATGCACATGCGAAAATGATTCTTGAACCCTTGACATTAAAGTCTACCAGCTGTTACCGTCAATATATCCGCCGCGTATAACGTTGAATCAAACATTTCAGATCAGGTTTAATATTGAATATTTTACCAGTCCTTCGCAGCTGACTATTGAATATTCAGACTTATGTAACGATTTGTCCAAGCAAAAATGGAACAATGTACATTCTGATTGATTGAGAACTATATTGCGGTGGTAATTCTTAGAAAATTAACGTTGGACGTTTTGTCTGAACTAGTTTAAGTTTTATTATTTTGATTTCTTATTTAATAACGATGAAACTAAATCACCACTCTAGGTGCTAAATTATTCGATGTTCAAAATTAATTTATATTATACGCCAATCGAAATTACTATTCTATTTTTTATTTTACCATGCCTTCACCATCTCAAGATCTTTCTTGTGACTATTGAATTCATCATATTCCACACACAATTGATGAATGGACGGCATTTCATCTCAGGCATACCAAGTGTTATTTTCCTTGTTAATGCAGGTGTCTATTAGGCGGCGGTGGCCACTTACCACCAGGTGGGCCGTCAGCTTGTTTGTCATCTAGTTGTACGAAAAAAGATTTTTGGTGGTAAGCATATACTTTCTTGTTTGGTTATCTCTGTAAGTTGAATTACGAGATTTTTAACGCATTTGAATGGAAAGGAATACATTTATTCTTTTCTATTCTAAATTGGCAAAAAAGAGTAGATCGCCTGATGGTACCTTAGCGATCACCAGCTATGAATAACCTTTTTTTAATTCTTAATGGAGTAACTCTTTGTCATCTTCTTACCTAATGGTAAGTGATGTAAGGCCGACGTTGGAAGCGAGCTACTCCTGGATTCCTGAACCACAGAGAAACTGGCTATCCTACCTCAACTGCCGGAACACAATGCTGTTAACATTATTGTTATGGCGGCAGACTTAGATAAAATGGCGGGAGCTAGCCAGGCGGACTTGAAAAAGCCCTGGCAACAAACCGAGCAGAAAATTTCTTACCCCACGGGAATTGAACTCCACACCTCCAGATCTGAAGTAAATGATCTCAGCCACTAGAACACAGAGGTTGAACTTGTCAAGCCTTGTAGGACTCCCGAAAGTCTCTTGATATAGTCTTTTTATTTCGTTTGGGTCCAAGATGTAAACAAACACAAAACTTAGCAATCCACTACTCTAACGTTACACACATTGCACTTTTTTACTGCTGATTTGCTATATTACACGCGAAATAATAAAAAATCACAAAAAACACTAAATATTCGTCAATAAATAGAGGAATTCATTGGAAAAATGTGACAATGTCTGTCAAGCTTTTTATTTTTAACCGACTTCATTAATTTGATCATAACCATAGTGTTGGGTGTTTTTAGTTCAAATGTTCAAATAATATGATTTCATGAGTTGTTTTTTTAAACAACTAGATGAAAAACAAGGAAAATATCACTTAGTTTTGCAGGTGCGTTGTCATCCTGAGGCCTAAGATGAAATGCCCAGTAATTTCACTCGCTATCTTTCCCTTCAATCCGAAACACAGCGAACTTGTATTGAAATTGCGACTTTAAAATATAGACATGTAAATTATTACATTAATCAGGAGAATATTTTACTCTCCTGATTAAAATATTCTCCTGATTAATGTAAATTAATCATTTTGCTTCCTTATCTTTATTATTAGGGATTTTTTATCTTTTTCATGAGATGAATTATATTATAATGTATTATAAAAAAGAAAAATATTTAGAATTATATTTATTATATTATTCAATAACAAAAATGAAAGTTGTTAAATATGTAGGGATCAATGGACAGCATCGTGACATAATCGTGTATAGAATATTGAAGAAAAAAAAAACAAATAATTGATGATGAGGTGTACACACGTAATTATCTGAAAAATCGTCTACTCTGATAGACTATTACTTTTGTATGTTTTAAATTATTATTAAATCATTTAAATAATAAAAATGACAATAATGTAATTGGTTGTGCAATTAGTATTAGCCCTAGTCACTAAGTTTTAGCGTGTTTTATTGTAACAACTGTTGACAAACCAAAATAAAGAAAAAAAAAAATGTCATTTACTAATATTTCTGTTTTGTTTTTTTTTCGTCTTTACTTATTGTTTGTAACTGATATTTTCAGTTACAAACAATAAGTAAAGACTATATTTGTTATATTTGTTCGAAGTAACTATTTCAGACATTTCCAAACTAAAGCTTTTCCCATCCCTAGCTGTGTCATATACGTCATAGTCTCTAAATTTGTTTACATCTTGGGCCCCAGCGAAAAAATAGGGTATAGTTAAAATCCAATTGTTTTTAAAATTCGTGGCTTGACTAGTGAAAATTATTCTTAATTGATAATAAATCGAAAGCAAGGTTTATTTTAAGGAATTTTCTAATGTTCAGCTGCGTATACAACCACATAAATGCTATTATTTTCTTACAAGACTCTAATTTGTCAAAACTCCGAATAATGAAAATCGTCCCAATACCGAATCGGGAATTCTCAATATATTACGAATCATACATTTCTCCTTTTATCTTTCGTTCAGGCTTTTATGCGAGTACTTAGAATACTTTTCCAATATTATTATAATTATTTTCCCGTAGGCTTTCCATCTCACAGTTCGAGGGAGAATATTCTTTAGTAACATTCTGATAATGAATGGAGTCAGAAAAAATGATTAAGTAATATCAACATTTCAATCACGTAAATTTTCTTTACAGTAAACTTGTCAAAGGAATGTCATTCAAAAGTCTAGTTGAAGTAAAAAAATTCGTGGTAAATTAATCTCTGATCGAAGCTTTACAATTTTCTCTAATCATACGCTTTGGATTTATAAAATTCAAAACTGACATAAGAACTGCGAAAAATAATATTGGGCATACAGACATCAGCATTATTTCAACATCCTCAGAGGCAGAAACTTTCTACCGGTTTGGTAATTCGTTGGGCTTTTTCCTAGTCCGCCTGGCTAGCTACCACTATCTTACCTTACCTTACCTAAGGTAAGATCCACCTGGCTATCTTAAATCTGCCGCCATAACAATAATGTTAACAGCATTGTTGTGCTCCGGCAGTTGGAGGTAAGATAGTTCCTCTGCATTCGAGGAATCTTGGTGCAGCTCGTTTCCATCTTCAGCCTTATTATGACGAAGGTGAGATGAAGTTCAAGACTTACCCCGTTCAGAATATAGAAAAAGATAATTTCTTAAAAAACAATATAGAGTTACTCTACAAATCTACAATTATGTGTGTTATGAAAGTAAATCAATTAATATGGTTTTCGTTATCAATGAACGCGGCGACGATACTGCTATCTGGACGTCAGATAGCGTCTGATAAACAGGTCGATACAAACAGACGCTTATGACATACATGTATAGACTGTACTGAATATATATGTAAGAAAAAAGTGTACACACTGCGCTTATTGCAAATTAAATTAGCACCATACAATGATGTTGAGAATTGAACTCAAATCAGATTCAGACAAAAATTTGCGCGAGATTTTCCTAGGACCATATCTATAATAATATAAGATAAAAATTTTAAGTAACTCCCGGCCTCAATCATCGTGTATCTGACACCTTCTTACTGAGACCATGCTTATCAGCTCTAAAATACTATATCTGCTGTAAGCATCCCGCAGACTTTTTGATGCTATAGCATCAGTCAAAGGTTGGTATTGGTTGGTCTTATAATACCAATGAAGTAACCGTACACCAAATTTCAAATCAATTATATCTATGAAAGTTATTAAAACCCTTTACAGTACACCAAATGTTCAATCAATCGGATCTATAAAAGTTATTAAAGCCCTTTACAGTACTCCAAATGTCCAATCAATCGGATCTATGAAAGTTATTAAAACCCTTTACAGTACACCAAATGTTCAATCAATCGGATCTATAAAAGTTATTAAAACCCTTTACAGTACACCAAATGTCCAATCAATCGGATCTATGAAAGTCATTAAAACCCTTTAGATAAGTAGGAAACGGCAAATCATCAAACGCTTTAACAGATCTTTATAAGTTATAGCAAAGTAGCGCTATGACGTAGCTCCTTCACATAAGTATATAGCATCTGCTAGTACTTTATTAGATACGCAAAGGTTGATATCACCCAAGATATCGTAAACATTGGCTTAGAAACTCAATCTCCGGGTAAATCCTTTTATGGTGCGAACAGAACACCTAATCAGTTACTATGGATAACTTAACATGACATTGAGATGACATGGAGCGCTTACAGCTTTTTAACCGACTTCAAAAAAAGGAGGAGGTTATCAATTCGTCTGTATGTTTTTTTTTATTTTTTTAATGTTTGTTACCTCAGAACTTTTGACTGGGTGAACCGATATTGATGATTCTTTTTTTGTTCGATGCGGAACAAAAAATGATTTTTTTTTGAAAATCCATTGGGTAGTTTGGTTTTTAAATCAAAAAAACTGGATTAATTAAGTTATCTACATATGCGAAATTGCGGATTTTTGCTTTCCTATGAATTTTTAGTGAAATGATACGATAGTAGAAATCAATATAAGCTCACGGTCACCCATCTAGCTTTGACCTTTAAAAGTTATCACTAAAAATGGTGAAAAAAAATGCTTCACTATCTATGGTTTCTGGAAACAACTTAGCACCAACTCCAAAAATATGTTCCTAGGGGATGAGTAACTACTAAAATTTTTTTTTTTTATCCTTTTCAGTTTTTTGGAGTCGGTTTTAATTTTTGTTTAATTTTTTTTTTGAAACCGCTTCCCGTACTTACATAAGTTTCGCAGAATTCTTTATACTAATTTGTAGGTGACACAGGAGGTCTCTCTGTCATTTTATGGCTTTGTATGGCTTTGAAAAAGTAACTGTCACCTAGTAAAGGTTTAATAAAACACGAGCAGGTATTTCAATAGTATTACGCGAGTGTTGTAATACCAAGTTATATGCAATAAATCACTTTTAGCATCAGATTATATTTATAAATTGATACTATTTGATTTAGACAAAATGGCGCCAAATCTCCATTCCACATTCAATTCACTGTGATAGCGCTGCGCAACTGTTCATACTCAAGTTTTTGGTCATGTCAATTAGCATTTTCAAGTGTCAATTAGTAATTCAATATGGCTGTCTGAAAAACTTATGCCATAGGTTTTTTATTTAAAAAAAAATGTTATATGACGACGATATTTAATAATATACAGGTAAAACACCGGTTATATTAGTTTATAGAACAATTGAAATGGTTTGCCACTTTCGAAAACCATCTTATTGCTTTGATAATTTCAAGACATTTGTACAAATTAATATATATAACATTGGCTCTATTGTTTTATAGGAATGTCATGAAATTATCAAATGAATACGATGTTTTTGAAAGTGGCAAACCATTTCTATAAACTACTAAAGCACATGTTTTGATTTATTCTCGTATAGACGGCACCCTCCTGTATGTTTATTTCACACGACAGCAGATCAAGTGTATCAGATGCACTACGAAAGCCGCCTCTATTACAAACGCAGTAAGGGCGGTCTCAAGGTCAAACTGTTACGGTTGGTGTGCTGTCGACTGTACATTGGCTGCATTATTTCATATAAATGTTATAAAATTATCAAATGATTAGGATGTATTTGAATGTTGCAAAACCTTTCTTTGAACTAATATAGCCCATGTTTTAGTTTATTGACGTATTGTTGTCACTATCCTGTATATAGGCTATCAACACAACGCTTCTTCTCGCACCACTTTTGACAGTTTGTTATTGCAAAAGATGTTGAAATTCCGTTATTCGTTGAAAAACTCGGAACCGCCCTTACGCCGATCATAATAACGGCGGCATTAGTTCTGCATCTCGGAAGAACGACAGAAAATATATTTAGTGACACTGAAATACAAACTGAACACACACTCCCTACACTTATTGTGCTGTTGTCTAAACATGGTCTATAATAACACATTAGCATTGTTACAAACCTCTATACGCTACGGTAGCCGTTTACCGTCAGTGCTTGCTATCCTTCAGAAAGTACAACGAAAATAAAATTGAAATTTCAATAGATCAATCAGCTGCACAGCTTACGCAGCTAAACGTAATGTTATATCAATTATGAGCACACAATTAATTATCCTTGAGCAAACAACTCGATACCAATGGCCGGGTCCATAATTAATGACAATAGTCCTGGCCTATATCGGGTACATCTATCACTGACACGGAGCAAAGAGGGTCAATATTCAGGCATTGGGTTATCGTATACATTCAGACACTCAAAAGCGAGCTTTGTATTACTTACAATAAAGAAATTTTAAACAAAAACCGACTGTTTAAAGGCAGAAATAACTAAATTTAAGTACTATCATCTATAGGCCGAGTATGTTTTTTGAAGTCGGTGCTTCACTTTCTATCCAAAAAAGTCTAGAATAAAAAATACCTAAATCAAATAAATAGTAAGCTGACAGCGGGGAAATCCGTCTATGGGGCAAGTCCGTATATGTCCGGATAAACAGCGTTACTTATAACTAAAGTTGGTTTACCAAATCATGATGATAATACTGATATAATTAGATTTATTAAGTATCAATGTTAATCCAAGATGGTTGACGCCTCAAAATTGCGAATTACATATTTTTTTCAACGCCCTGAATTACTTTTCGACATAGTAGTATATAGCGTCGAAAATATTCAGCGCAGATCAAGCCTAATCATCATTTACAAGAAAAAGCTAAGGCAAAATATAAGGGCTTGACAATTACAACATAGTACACCGAAATACGCTATACAATTAGGCAATATGAGAAGTGTACAACCTTTAAACCCTTCAGGGGCTCTTTTCACGGGCTTGATTTATTAAACGGGATTCTAACGTTCAAATATCTTTACTGCAGCCTAAATCGGAGACAAAGATTTACATACATTTCTTAAACTACTTATAACTAACAGAAAAAAAACTCAACATCTGTTGGGTACAATAAGAACTAATGCTCCTACAACATCAAACAAGAAGTGTATAGTGGCTCTGATTTGGGAGCATATTTCCATCTTTTATATATCACGTAGCATTCATACTATATTCGGCTATTTTTAAATAGCGCAGGTGTAGGCCGCCCGCCACGATCCGACAGAAGGCGTAATCTAATTGATGGGATTAGGGTGTTATTATTATTTTAATATAACCTAATATCCTCAAGCGTTTTCCCATGTGGCCAACAGATGATGATGATGATCTGATATTATAAATGTTAAAGAAACTCTGTTTGTCTGTCTGTAAAGATTTTTTTAAGTTAACACTCCCAACCCGCAGAATCCATCTAGATCAAATTTGGAAAGGAGATAGTATTAGATTACGAGCTGAAGACACGTAGGCGGAGCCACGGGCATTCACTAGACTTGTATAGATAACTAACAATGTTATAACTATTAACCAATGCATAGAACCATCACAAAAGAATTGTGCTTACATATATAATAATATTATCATGACTCTAGAAGTACGCTTAAGTTAGGGCTAAATTTTTATAACCTTTATCTTACAAACGTCAGCTTAAAACCTTCATATATCCTTTTCTGATTCAATTGGTATGAAATAGGTGCATTTAACTTTTATTTAGTTACTTTTAGTACATCAATAAAATAAAAGTAAAATAATCAAAACACACTTTAATCTCGACGAGACTCTTAATCCGTTGGGAATTGAGGAGGATTACGTAGTGCAACTGTAACACAGAGCTGTCATCTATACACAGAGAACAGTATAAGCTGAACCCCAAACAAAGATAGCCATGACGATTCATGATAACGACCTTTAATCTGACATCCGTGACACACGTCACGTGTCAGAACGGGGAACAGTTTAAACGGAGTTTAAATCCGCACTGAAATTATGTGACCTATTTATAAATATAAAATTTGCTTAATGGACCAAATGTATGCTTAATAGTAGCGTATCTGTGTAACGCGGTGAGTATCTACATTCCCGGTACGCTTAGTTGCTGATCAATAGACCGCGATAGTATTTTGTTATTACAAGGGTAAACACATGTTTAATTCATTTCCTATAAGAAGTATTTACAAAGTATTTCAAAAAAAGTTTGTATGTAAATCCACGTTGAGGTATTACTATGTTTGTGCATGGCCAGCTAGATTTAGATAAAACAATTCGAAACAAAAGACGGTGCATGCTGTTCTGTTTTTTCACTAACAAACCAATGTATGTACGAAAGATGTGTGTAAGCTCTTCTGATACAATTATATTTTATTTTACGCAACGAAATGTTTTTTTTTTTTAAAGTGGATTAACGCAACTAGTTTATTGTGTTTAATCACACACTATCAAGTGGACCGTGCATTTATGATAAGCGGTAACCGTAACCTATGGACGCTCGCAGCACCTTGGGCACTACTCACGCTTTGTTACCGTAGCCTATTAATGCTCGTAGCACCTTAAGCGCTTCTCACGCGTTGTCACCGTAGCCTAAAGATGCTCATAGCACCTTGGGCACTACTCACACTTTGTTACCGTAGCCTATTAACGCTCGTAGCACCTTAAGCGCTTCTCACGCGTTGTCACCGTAGCCTATAGATGCTCATAGCACCTTGGGTACTACTCACGCTTTGTTACCGTAGTCTATTAATGCTCGTAGAACCTTAAGCGCTTCTCATGCGTTGTCACCGTAGCCTATAGATGCTCATAGCACCTTGGGCACTACTCACGCTTTGTTACCGTAGCCTATTAATGCTCGTAGCACCTTAAGCGCTTCTCACGCGTTGTCACTGTAGCCTATAGATGCTCATAGCACCTTGGGCACTACTCACGCTTTGTTACCGTAGCCTATTAACGCTCGTAGCACCTTACGCGCTTCTCACGCGTTGTCACCGTAGCCTATAGATGCTCATAGCACCTTGGGCACTACTCATACTTTATTACCGTAGCCTATTAAAGTTCGTAGCAACCTTAAGCGCTTCTCATGCGTTGTCACCGTAGCCTATAGATGCTCATAGCACCTTGGGCACTACTCACGCTTTGTTACCGTAGCCTATTAACGCTCGTAGCACCTTAAGCGCTTCTCACGCGTTGTCACCGTAGCCTATAGATGCTCATAGCACCTTGGGCACTACTCACGCTTTGTTACCGTAGCCTATTAACGCTCGTAGCACCTTACGCGCTTCTCACGCGTTGTCACCGTAGCCTATAGATGCTCGTAGCACCTTGGGAGCTCCTCACGCGTTGTTCCGTAGTCTAAAGACGCTCGTAGCAACCTTAAGCGCTACTCACGCGTTACTATCGTAGCACACAGACGCTCGTAGCACCTTCGCTATTTACGCATTACCTACCCTGTAAAAATCAAGAAAACGCTTCATACATAACACCTTCTTGATGAGGTTTGGTGGCAAGGACAAGTGAATGCATCCCTTGTCGTTTAAGAAAATACGGACTAAATACGGTGATTGTATAAGTATTTTATGATATGGATTTATAAAATTTTAAACAAAAATTAAAACCGACTTTAATACCTACTTAAATTTAATTATTTCATCCTTTTCAGTTTTTTGAAGTCGGTTTTAATTTTTGTTTAAAATTTTTTTTTCACAATTTTTAGTGATAACTTTCTGCGGTCGAAGCTAGATGGGTGACCGTCAACTTATATTGTTTCCTACTGTCGTATCGTTTCACTAAAAAGTCATTGGAAAAGCAAAAATTCGCAATTTCGCTTATGTAGACGATTTCATAATTTCAGTTTTTTTAAATTTAAAACCAAAGTACCCAACTGTTTTTGAAAAAAATTTTATGGGACCAAATGGCAGCTATTCTGCATCGAACAAAAAAAGAATCACGTAAATCGGATCAGTAATCTCGGCGTAATCAGTGTACATACATAGAAAAAAAAAAAAAAAAAAAAAAAACATACCGGCCGAATTGAGAACCTCCTCGTTTTTGAAGTCGGTTAAAAAGAGGAACAGCGACTTCAATGAAATATAACCTTTAATGACAAAATAATATTCTAAAGAAACACATTTCGCTCACAAAAGAATGAAGCAGAACGTGGCTTTGACTTGGTAGAGACAGCGTTTTCGTCTCAAAATAAGAACATTCATAATTCACATTCCGCGACAAAAATATCAGAAATATCATTCCCGCTGCAGCGCAGCTTGTTAGTACAAAAACAACAGCTCCGAAATATCTGCTCCGAAAATATACGAGGATTTTCCTGCAGATTTTAACCGGGGAAAAGTTTTGCCTCACGCGTGCCCCGGACGAATAATTTTCGGGATTGTGTCACAAGCCCCAAAGTTTTTTTACTGTGACAGTTGTCGAATGTCAGCTGTGTTGTGTGACTGCCAAAAGTTTTCGAACGATTGGATCTTTTTGTCGCGGCTTAACGTCACTGTGGCGTATATGATACATAGCAGTGATTTAAACTTATTCGGTAGGTATTCAAAATCAATTCTTCACAAATATTGACATAGAAAGATTCAAAATTAAATTATTTATTTGCGAACATGGGTCATATACAGGTGGTACTCAAATACAAATAAAGGGCTTATACATATTAAGCCTTTTGGCAAGCAAAATATTACATAGGTGTAGATTAACATTTGAATCCATTATTACTAGTATGATAATAATAATAATAATAATAATATTTATACACTCACACCTATTATCTAGCCCAAAGTAAGCATCATTAAGAGCTTGTGTTATGGATACTAGATAACGGAGAAATAATGATAATAATATGTATATACATATTAGGAATATACTAAATAAACATATAAACATCCATGACTCGTAAACAAATGTTCGTACTCATCATACAAACATTTGTTCCTACCGGGATTCGAACCCGGGACCTCTTGACCGAGTAGCCTGGGGTACAGACCACTCGGCCAGGCGGTCGTCGAATTATTATTATAATATGATTAGAATAATATTGTCAATATGTATTCAACAGCTCTGAAAACTAAAGATTAAAATTAACATTAGTATAAAACGGGCAGGACACTTTGTGTTATATTTTGAGCGGTCCGAATTACGCATACGGAGCTCACGGTGTCAGTTTTTTGGGCAGTGTGAGGACGGGCTTGGGACTTTATTATTCGAATGATGGGATCCCAAGCTGGTGGTACACTCCAACCATCTTCTCTATTGAAATTAGGTTGTTTGAAGTGACGGTAGTTAACTTAAAACTTATCAAAGACAACTGACATCTTCAGTCTTCCCGTGACCACGATCGCTGTAAAGTAATCGAAACGTCGGGTGAATAATAATAATAATGTAACATCTAATTAAACGCGAGTTAAATCCGGTAAATTGGTTTTATTTCAGATATCTACTACTTTGAAGAAATTTCCTATTGAATACAAATTATCGTTTACCAATAATCCTAAGTTTTCTTACTTTTAAGAGGACTTTTCGGATGTCAAATTTCAGCGACCTATGACATTAGTTATAAAAGTGCGATTTTTTTCAATGTATCGCCTCAAAGAATCGACCCATCTTTTTATACGGAACCAACCCGATATGAGTAATGAATCTTACATGCAATATTAAATTCTACTCGTTTGAAATAGCGCTTATTTCCATCTGTAGCCCGTTCGCCTTGGCCTAATCTCCGACATAATTTTTTCACACATCAAACAGCCCTTTGTAGAAAGAGTTGCTCCAAAACTCGGAGGAGATAAATGCGCCGGCTTAGCCGACTGAATTATTGCTGAACTTCTTGGGCCAGCTGTACATGGCACGAACAACGGAGCTCTAGTAGGGTGTTGTACACCGCAGAGGTTTGTCAGCAGAACGGCCTAGTTTGGATTTGGGTCATTTTAAGTGATGAATGCTGGAATCTCTATGGGTAAGATTTAATTTGTGTAATAGATACTATCTGAATAGTTTATGCTAATATTTTTAAGTGTCTAAAGTTTGATTTGAAATCTGTTTAGAAATATTTAACTTGTGACAGCATAGGAATAGTAAACAATCGCGGTCTAAAAAGTCAGTTTTCAAATTAGATTCTCTGCCACACCGTGTGCGGTAAAGGCTAAAATGTTAAGGCTAGATACTTAATACTTTTTAATATTTGTGAAGCATCTATTCACTAAAAGAGTGTTTATGACTTTTTTTTTTCTTTTATTAAGGAAAAGCAAACAGCTACATTATAAATGCTTATTTCTAGTATTAGGTAAACCAATCTATCAATAATGCAGCCCACAGTGCTAATCACAGCTTACTAATATAAGTATTAATTATTAAGAATGCCACAGATAAGGAAACGGCCAGCAGAAAATTTGCAAACAAGTAATAAATTATACAATAAAAAATCTTGGAGCATCTTACAGATTAGAACGTAGGGAGAATTAATTAATTACTTTACTTCATCAACATCATATCAGCACATGATGTCCACTGTTTACTATACTAAGATAAACTAAACTGACAATTTTTCCATAATATTTTTTTTAAATTTGCATTCAGTACAGTTGAATATATCAATATCATCGAAATTTTTATTATAAGACTCTGCCATACGTCTAATAGGAGCGCGCTGTCCTGTGTTTGTATGACATGTGCCCAAAGCAAACAAGCGTCCAGCATGCACTCCTCGCTTTAAAACTGTTCTAGGAACTACATAACATAAGCTGGTAACCAGCTCAGTGTAGTCAAAATAGTTGTTAACAATCTTATACAGCGTAGTGGCTTCGAGGTACTTACGTCTAAAATCAAGTGTTAATAGGTTGTATCTGCCTAGCAACTGATCATATGACAAGTAACGTTTACAACACCGGTAGTGCATAGCACGTAGGAACTTGCGTTGAACTTTCTCAATAGCTTCAATGTATTTTTTGTAGAAGGGGTTCCAGATAGGCACCGCATATTCTAATTGGGAACGAACTAATGTTTTATATAAGTACTGGTAGGTTGAGGCATGTTGAAAATCAGTCGATGCACGCATTATGAATCCATACATCTTGAACGCTTTATTAATTATATTTTCAATATGCATGTCCAAGCACAATTTAGCATCCAATTGAACACCCAGATCGCGTACAGACATTACTTTATTTAAGTAAGAATTGCCAAGGTGGTATGAAAAATTAACAATGTGTCTATTTTTGGTAAAATTAATAAAATTGCACTTAGGAATACTTAGTTGCAATTTATTATTAACGCAATACGTTGTCAGCCTGTTCAAGTCCTGTTGAAAGGCTAAGCAATCGTCTATAGTTTTAATAGTTTTTGATGATCAAACTCATTTCTTAATATTAAATTGACACTTTTAAAATAAAAAATGCTTATGTTACAATGACATTGAACGATAATATAAGGATTGAAAATTGAAGTCTCAGAACAATATTAGCTAAAGTTTTCAGATTTAAATACAATAAAGTATATTGATTGCTGATTATTTTTTGTCTTGTTTAAATTTTGATTTCTTTCACAATGATCGTCGTGGCTGAGAAGTAAGTAAGTGGCCGCGTTTGCGGATGGCTTTTTTTCCGTTTCCGCGCCCCTCGCACGCAGGTGTCTTATTCTATGGCGTAGACAGTTAGTGATGATAACGCCGACGTTGGAGGCGAGCTACTCCCGGATTCTCCAACCACAGAGGAACTGGCTTTATTACCTCTAACTGCCGGAACACAACAATGCTGTTAACATTATTGTTATGGCGGCAGACTTAGTAAGATGGTACCAGAACCACAGACACCAACCAAACCGAGCAATCTGTGCCCCCATGGGAATCGAACCCCGGACCTCCAAATCAGAGGTCTCAACCACTAGACCACAGAGGCGGCTAACAAGTCGATTGTGACTTGTAGCGACAAAGTTTGTATGCATCAGCAAAAATATTCGTTTCCGTAGCATCCTTTACAGACCCACCATACCCCAAGCCATACCCCTGGGGGTAGGGTGGGACTGAACCATACCACCGTAGTGCTGTGCACTAAGTATATGAAACAATCGTATCCCTATACGCGTGCTTACCGGTGTTGAGTCCTGTAAATTAATTAGTTATTGAGATCAGATTGACTTTATTTTTGGTATAACTTTGTGTATCCTTATGTGCAGTGATTGAATAGACTTCTACTAAAAACTACCATCTTTTATTTGAACACGCAACCTTTCTGACTGTAAAGTGAATATACATCTCCACACATAAACTATATAAAACATAAATGACTTAATACAAAGACGTCACACCAGATTTCATTATGGCGGCCGTCTTTTTGCATAATTGTATATCCGACAGAAAAAGATGTCTAAAATGAAAATATTACATTTATTTTTATCACCTGCCACTTGGCTAACGCCATAACCCGATTAGCAGACACCCAAACGAGATTACCCGAATAAAGCCGACCGTCTCAAGTGTTAAATCTGCGTACTATAATCCAGGTCTTAACTTAGACCTTGAGGGTTAACTCTGACATATGAATGACGGTTGAAATTAGCTTAAACGTGGGGGGCATCCATCGAAGGTTCAGGGGATCTCTGGGGATTGATTGTTGATGGTTCACATCGTTAGCAGGGAGGTATTAATGCTCAATATATTGTTTGCCATTTACAAGACCCATAAGGGGTTATAAATACATAGCTACAGTTTATTTTGGACCCTGTCGGACGCTGCAAAGGGTAAGATTTTATTAGTATAGTATTTAATTTACGTTCGGCACTTGAATTTTATTCATTCATTTTATAATTTTAATGACGGCTATCACGGATGCAAACCAAGTTACGCATTGAAATGTTTAATTTATACTTTCTTGGGGTTTATTCTTCGTCTGTTCCTGAAATTTTTATATCATCGGTTGAGTAGTTTTGCTATCAAAGCAAAACAGAAAACCAAACGCGTGCGTTTGTTTTTTCGTAATTTTGTTCCCTTCTTCCCATCTTGGGTTCCTTTGGTTGAAATGAAATGAAGGTGGGGGCGGCTAGAACAGTGTGTACAAGCTGCACTATCTGTCTTCGCATATGGACTCTTCTTACCGGTTCACATCAGGTGGTGTGACGTCATTTGTCGTGCTTTGTATAAAAAACTTCATTCTTGCGGTAATTTTGACGTGTATGCAAAATGTGATCAATGTCAATCTCGTTGAATTTGCTCATTAAAAAATCATTTTAAATAAAATTTATTGCATCAAAAATAGCTCTATGTATGTCAGTTCCCTTTACCTTTCCTATATCGCTTCAAAGGACTGCTCGAAACGTCTTACAAAAGCTAACACACGCTACTCTATCTATACATACAACTCAATAGTTTAAAATGTTTGTGAACCCCTAGGACACAGCAAACCCGACCTCCATTTACGAGTATCAATCTCTTGAACACTTCTGATAACTCCGAAGCCTTTACAAATAACTTCAATACCCATAAATCGACCGAAATAATTCATAAACCGTGTTAGATCTAAGCGAGGCATAATAATGGCATTTCTAGACGGTTCGGAGTTCCTGTCAACCCTTGGCGACCTTTGCAAAGGTAGCCGAACGGATGTTTTAGCGCTTTACTCTGGGCAAATGAAAATCGTTTTTGGTACTTTATATTTTATAAAAATTCATAAAGAAAATTAAGTTCTTTCTCGGTTGACAAAATTGTAAATTGTATTTGATTTTAAAAGTAAGAAAATAGCCAGCAAAATGGTCTCCAAGCAATCAATCAACTTGAAACTTATCTAAGAGAACTTATTTTTTTAGTGACAATTCTGTAGTTGAGTTTAGTATCGCCGCCATTAAGTGTTTCCACTCCCAAGACCTATTTGAAGCTAAAATCTCCCACTCTCATTCTTTTGGGATGTTGCCTAAGTTTGAATATGGAGCTTTTTTTGACAAATTCGGAAAATATACGCTACTGCTACCGATAAAAACAATTCAAACTTAAAATATATGGATTATTGTTGAAGTTGTACTGATTTGAAAATTAAAAAAATGGTCATAATATTTTTTTTTTAATTTATCAAAAATATTAATGATATTAGATTGTCGACATCAATAAAAACAACTATTATTATGACAACTATTGATAAAAATATACTTAACACATAGTTATTATCAATTTTGTCAGTATGCCAATACATTTTTTAGTAATATGGGAACATGTTGAAGAAAATAGAATAATTGTTTGTAAAATTATAATGGGAAAACGCTTTTATAGAGATGACATTTATCGGAAACAAAAACCAACTGACAAACTTCAATAAACAATAAAAATATTTAAAGAGTTTCTAACACCCTCTACACAAAAAAAAGAAACAAAAACAACTTCATTCCACTTCCAAAGGAAATAGGCGCTGTATGGGTCGCACACATATACGTCCGTCCTGTGTCTTTATCTCTGCCACCCGTGGCCATCCATCCACCCCTTCAATCAATCTTTTGATTCTTCCGAGCGGCCAAGTTGTTCTCTTTGTGCCATTTTCCAAAAGAACCAAATCGCCGACCTTCAATATACGAGCAGCCCTCCGCCCGCGATGAACCAAACTGGCTAAATATTCTTTTGTGAAACGCCCTTTTAAATCAGTCCTCAGTTTCTGCACAAATTTGGCTCTTGACCTCAAATCTTTGGCCTCTATCTGATTTAAATCTGTCATATCATTCGAGGGCAACTCCTGGAGGTACAAGGAAGGTGTTAAGGGTACTAATTGATCTGATTCCCCAATATAAGTCAGCGGCCGGGAATTAATCACTGACTCGGTATCACATATGACAGTTAGTAACTCTACATAATTCAAACGTGAACTGCCCAGTACCCGTCGTAGGATGCCTTTCACTATTCTGATGATGCGTTCCCACCAGCCACCCCACCATGCTGCCGTAGGAGGATTAAAAATCCATCTTATCTGCTTTGTTGCCGTCTCGGTTTCTATCCTTCCCCAATCTAGCTTCTTAAATAGGTTGCTCGCCCCTACAAAATTAGAACCGTTATCTGTGTATATGGTGTGCATACGTCCCCGCCGTGCGACGAAACGCCTCAATGCCATCAGGAAAGCTTCAGTACTTAAAGACTCTACTAGCTCCAGATGAACAGCTCGGAACACCGCGCACGTGAACAACACGATGTACACCTTCTCGCCGGACTTTAAATATAACGGCCCAGCCAAGTCAATGCCAGTGGTTTGAAATACAGCCGCATTAGTGTTGACTCTGTTAATAGGTAAGGGCACAAAAGGCGAGTCAGCCGGTTTTGCGGTAAATCTTTTACACACGACACAACTGCCTATTATCCTCTTGGTTAACCTTCTCACACCACATATCCAAACTCTGCGTCTAAGATTTGCCACTACAGTTTGTACGCCAGCATGAAGTAGCATGTGATGGTAGTATCTCACTAATAATTCGGCAACAAAATGCTTACTTGGTAACAAAATTGGCTTCTTAAAATCATCACTTTCTTGTGTTAATAGTAATTTCGTATTTACCCGTATAACACCAATTTCATCCGTAAAGCAGTGTAAATTTTTATCCGAAAGCAGCTTTCCATTGTAATTATCTCGTTGCATTATCTTATATAACTGTATTTCTGCCTGACTGTACTCAACAAAATTTACATATTTACAAGTCATTCGATTGTTCCTATTTCTGCAATTAAAACAAAATCGTAAAACATATCCCATAACTCGAACTATTCTTGTATAACTACTCAATCTTGAGAAAACTTCCGTAAAATTGGTTTTGGTTGTATCTACATTCACTTCTAAATGTGTATTTACATAATCATTTACAATTCCTGAATCTTTAATGGAAGTAATAGGCCAAGTATCTTTACTCTGCTTCAACCACGATGGCCCTTCCCACCATCTAGACTGTAACAACGTTTCTGGATTACAACCACGACAGACAAAATCAGCTGGATTTAATGAACCTGGGATATGACGCCAATCACAGACTCTTGTGGTGCTTCTTATTTCATCCACTCTGTTCTTTACAAATCTGTCCCACTGTGCGTCCTTCTGTATCCACGTCAAAACCACACTTGAGTCCGTCCAGTAATAAAAATCACAATCTAGATATAATGATAATTTTACTAACTTGCCCAATCTGGTGCCAATCAAAGCTGCTAATAACTCTAACCGAGGAATTGTAACTAACTGCTTTGTGGGAGCTACTCTTGCCTTTGCTGCTGCTAATTGGACATAAACTCGGCCTTCGTTTTCTGTTCGCAAAAATATACAAGTTGCGTATGCTGACATGCTTGCGTCACAAAAAATATGTATACTTCTGTCACAGTCTTTAATGGATGCCATAGTTAGGCGTCGCGGAATTTTAAAATCTTTCAAAAAATAAGCCTTTTCCGACCAAGTACTAAATTCTTTAGCTAAGTCATCAGGCAACTGATCATCCCAATCAAAACTTCCTTGCCAAGCGTGCTGTAAAATCCTTTTAGGAATTAAAGACGTTGGCGCAGTAAATCCTATAGGGTCGAACAAACTATGCGCTACGGATAGTAAAGATCTCTTAGTGACTCTTCCTTCTCTAATAATCTTCAGGTTCTCCATATTGCACCCTAGCTCATCAGAGTCAGTGTACCACTGCATACCTAAAATAGACACTATATTTCTTTCCGGTTTAGTATTTGCTAAAGGTGCCGTTACCCAGCTTCTTAAATCAAATTTTCCCAGCCGCATTATTTCACGGGCTTCAGTAACAAATGCTTGTACTTCGTCCTCCTCTAAACTAGTTATGCAGTTGTCGGTGTAAAAGCATTCTAACAATCTTTGAGCTGTGGTCTCCATTTTACCGTTATAATTTTCAAGGTGATGTTTTATTGTACCAGATAATAGAAATGGGCTGCAGGTTAAACCAAACACTACCCTGCAGTGTCTAAACGTCATTATTTCCTTTTGGCTGTCATCTTTCCACCATAAAAATTTTAGGTATCTTCTATCTCTCTCTACCAGTGATATTTGCAGAAAGGCTTTGGCAATGTCAGCTGATATGCCCACTGCATGCATCCTAAAACCAATCAACAACTTTGGAATCAATTCTATTAAGTTGACTCCCTTCTCTAGACATGCATTTAATGAGTACGAGCTATTTGTACTCCTGGCTGATGCGTCAAACACTGGCCGTATTTTAGTCGTTAAGCTTGCTTCCTTTATTACGGCATGGTGTGCTAGGTAGTGACCGGTTCCGTCATCAGGCTCGACGTTTTCAACGATACCCAACTGCAGCCATTCTTTAAATACTCCATCGTAGGTTGTAAACTTGTTCAACTTATTCAAACGCTTTGTTGTTGAAAGTAGACGTTTTCCTGCTAAATCTCGATTAGAACTTAGAACGCCTTGATCATGCTTCCATGGCAAAGCGACCTCGTATCTCCCTTCACCATTCACTACCAAGTTAGCCTTGAAGTTTGCAAGAGTCTCTACATCACTTATACTCGTAGGTGTATCACGTATTCCAATCGTCTCGAGGTCCCATAAATCCGTCAAATTAACATCCGTCGTTGAAAATAGAACTGAAATCATATTAATATCTGTATCTACATTTGTACAATAAACTCCACTCTCCTTGCCTTGTATAGTCCATCCTAATTTGGTTTTAATAGCTACTAGCCCTTCTTCGACTTGAACAAATTCTCCCGTAACAAGGTGACTTGCAAAGTCTGCTCCAATTAATAGTCCAATGTCTTTGATATCACCACAATCGGTCCTGTCACGGTCGCCACTTGAAGAAAATAGAATAATTGTTTGTAAAATTATAATGGGAAAACGCTTTTATAGAGATGACATTTATCGGAAACAAAAACCAACTGACAAACTTCAATAAACAATAAAAATATTTAAAGAGTTTCTAACACATGTGACGTCACCTGCTCCGTAGATTTTCTATGGAGCGTTTTTGGACGTTGCGCCACAACACATCAAACATACCACTATATCTGTGAAACTATTGATCTTAGACATACTATTACTTTTGCAATATTTCTTTATGAGTTATAAACTTCTTATTTATGAAATAAATAAAAAGTTGTCAACTACCCTATTGCAATAGTTGTTGAGAATATTTCCTGGTTACCTATTATTTACACTCTTTATGCTTCATAGTTAAAAATGTATGTTTCAAATATCTTCCTAAAGCAAGCGACCATTTAACCAAAACAATTAGGTCCACGTTAATTCTGCAAAATAAAACTCTACCAAAGGAATTTATTGCTTCTTTCGCTACATTTGAGAGAGAAATAAATTCAATACTCTGTCGTCCTCACGGTAGGGCCATAGATTAAGAGAATCAATTTAATTCTTAACCAAATCTTTCGCGTCGTGAAACTGAACATCTTAAAACAACAGTTTATTTTTTATGAAGATTTTTAATTTGTAGGCGTACAAATGAAAAGTCATACGCAAAACTGCTACGAAAATTCTTATCTGTATAATGAACGACTAAATGACCTTGAATTACAAGTAATATTATAATTATGATATACTATTGGCTGTCCGCATCTCCACCCGCTTGGATGTCGGTTTTTTATACAATTAGATGACAAACAAGCTGACGGCCCACCTGGTGGTAAGTGGTAACCACCGCCTATAGACACCTGCCATAACAAGGAAAAATTACTTAGTATCGCAGGTGCGTTGTCATCCTAAGGCCTAAGATAAAATGCCTGCCGTGCCCAGTAATTATACTGGCTACCTTTCCCTTCAATCCGAAACACACCGAAATGTTTCACGATTAAAAAAATACCTACCCAGACGACCCTAAATACGGATCTACCACCTAGTATCGCGCCAAAATGTACCCTATGTCCGTTCTCAGGATGTAATCTATTTCCATGCCAAATTTCATATAAATCAGTTCAGCGCCTTAGGAGTGAAAACATAGCAGACAGACAGACAGAAAAAAATACTACAATTTATTTAATTTAGGTTAGGTTGAGGAAATCGGTGGCTTAGTGGTTTGAACGCTCTGGTTTCGATCACGAAAACAAAGCAACTTTCGCCATGGTCGGTCCCTGGATGGGTCAATCAAATTTATAATCTTGAGCTCCTCCGTGCTTCGGAAGGCACGTTAAGCCGTTGGTCCCGGTTGTTACTGCAACCGCTTTAACCCACCAACCCGCATTGGGCCAGCGTGGTGGTGTTATGGCCCAAACTCCTCATGTGTTTCTGCCATGTAGGAAGGCCTGTGCCCAGCAGTGGGACGTATATAGGCTGGTGATGATGAGGTTATAAACGTGCGTGACGTGAATGTTACAATTCATATAAAACGGCACACACCGTAAGTTCCCTAAGCAAAGGAAAAATAAAAATGACGAAAAAAGGTTTTTATTAAGATCCTACAGAGTTCCATTAGAAATTGTTAATTTTAAATCACGAAATCCTATATTTTCATATCAGTCTAGCATCAAAATTAATATTTATTCGAATTTTAATAAATTTTTAACTGTCAAAATTATATTTTTTATCAAATAGGTACTAGAAAGCTCCAATCTATCTAAATTACCTTATTTTGAATAAGAACCTCTTAATTTCACACACCATTATCCAAAAAGGATTTGTATGATGTAACCGCGCGCCATTTCGTAAGCACTCTCCATGTAAGCCAGCGGAAAGTGTTTACGGGTATTACCCTCGCGATTTCGGAAGTCTTACACCCCCTATCCCAATTGAGGAAGCATCGGTGTTCCCATCTCCGCCGGATTTTACTCGCACCGCCTCTGACAGAATATGTTTCTAGTACTTCTGTTATAGCACAAGGAAAATGTACGAAGTTTGTGTAATCAAAATGTTTGCTTTTTTTTATTGTTTTTAGTGTCTCAGTATAATTATTTGTGTACACTTATTATTGAGAAGGGCTGAGGAGCTCGGTGGTGTATTGGTTTGAGCGCTCTGGTTTCGATACGAAAAACAAAGCAACTTTCGCCATGGTCGATCCTGGGATGGGTCAATCAAAGTTTGTTATCTCGAGCTCCTCCGTGCTCAGAAGGCACGTTAAGCCGTTGGTCCCGGTTGTTACTGCAACCGCTTTAACCCACTAACCCGCATTGGGCCAGCCTGGTAGTGTTACGGCCCAAACTCCTCATGTGTTTCTCCCATGTAGGAAGGCCTATGCCCAGCAGTGGGACTTATATAGGCTGGTGATGATGACTTATTATTAGAAGGAAACAAAATTTGTCTTTTTTATTTATTTTTTATATAGCTATAACAGCTTGAAACACACTTTTCTATCCGCCTCCTCCTTGCCGGAGCAAAAGTGCCTTTTCACGCCTCTTTTGAAGAAACCCATGTAATAGGAAGGAAAAAGGCATGTGCTGGCAAAGAGAAAGAAACGAATCACAACTTCTATGTTAGGGTGATGACAGTGAAATGATGACTCCGAAGACCGGCACGAGTGCTCTTGAGAAGGCGCAAAGGGACGCAATTGAGGCTCAAGGCTGTTCGTGACCCATTGATATGGACAGCACCATCCTGTAATCTATCCAGAGCATCGAAGAGGTACTTCGGCCTAAGCCAATAACACAAATAACGTGAAAAAATTATTTCGTTCAAGCTGCATGAATATTTTAATTAATCTACTAATTGAAGTGGTGCAGGTTATATGTTAGCCAACAAGACATTCACGTTTGATCGTAAAAGTAAATTAGAACACTTACATGACAGTCATTCAATTATAGCAAACGGGAAAAATACAGAAACAAAAACCGATGAAAGAATGATCCGACTCACGCAAGGAAGGAACCCTACAGTACATAGAAAATTTCAAGGGTTACAGCATATAACTATGACATCATTAGAGCAATATTTGAACTTATTAAATTTATGCGAAAATTAATCAAAACTTCGTAAATAATAAAAGTGAGCTATTTACGGGAAGTGAGATAAATTTTGCAGAAATTCTTGAAGCTGTGTTATTCGGAACAATAACAATTTTTCCGGAGCTTAGCGATTTTTGCTCGAGTTTTATTTAGTAAAAAGCGGTATTACATACAATACTAAGGCACTTGTATGCGTATATATGACATTAAATTATAACGCATGGCAATTCCACGAAGTAGATTATACAATGGTAGTTTCCACTCGCATTTAAAGTATCTAGCTTGGATAGCAACTGAACTATTCAAAAGATCGTGGGTAAATATCATTAATAAGAATGAACGAGATTAAAGAATTATCTTCGCTGAACTTCAGTGTTCTTCTATATTCAAGTTCGTTAAAGCACTGAGTATTTCAAACTCACGTGAGCGCCGCGAAAAACATTTCGTGCAACTCCTTCGCCCTTCAGACAGCCTCCCGGTCTGCGGTACAAAACACTTCCGGTCCCCACTATTACTCAGTAGCCAAGGAAATGGGGTTAGCCCTTTATGACAAAGGGCTAACCCCATCTGTCAGTCTTTAACAGCTCTATGCACCTCACTACTCTCCGATTCCGTCAGGAAACAAGTACAGAGATTGCATATCTCACGGTCGTAAATGGTCTTCGTACTGAGCATTCCGCGACCACCATTCTTGCGTGGAATGTACAATCACATCACTGCCGATCTCGGGTGGTGCATTCTGTGGAGTGTCAAAGTTGAGCGGACTTTTGTATCCAGAGCATCTAATTCGTTCTGAGACCATCTGATCACGCCAAAGGTGTAAAGAAAGACAGGCCTGACCCAGCCGTTGAAGGCCATAATTTTGTAGACACCTTTGCCAGACATCCAACGAAGGCCTCTTTTTCATGCCCATTATTTCCACGCCGATATTCTGTGATTTACCCAGATATACAATGTTTTAGTTTCGGAGAGGGTAAGCATATCAAACCCTAGAAGGTTTAAAGATGTAGGTATCTCTCAATCGACCCCTATTCATATGAACAACCGCACACTTGTCCAATCCAAACTCCATGCCATTAAAGCCACTAAAAGCTTTAGTTACTCTTTCAGCAGCTCCGCCAATCTTTGGGCATTGTAGGCTAACAACTTGAGGTCAACCATGTAGAAGCGGTGGGAGAGTTTAGGCTCTCCTATCCAACATTGATTTTGCCTGTCCTTGAACTCAACGGATTCAAGGATAGGCAAAACTAAAGTGGAATCAAACAATCACCCTGAAAAATACCTTATTCGGTCTTCCGCAGCCGACAGTCGCACTCCAGATAGACTAAGCTGTATACTAGACTGCCCCATACAAGTTTGGAGAAAGTGTCGAACTGTACCATCTATCTTGTTCAGTCCGAGGACTCTCCTCAACTATCTGTGGGGGACCGAGACAATCGCTTTCTTGGAATCTATCCAGGTCCCTAAAATTAATGCCAGCATTATTATTATTATGATATTGTTGACGATTCAACAGTGATTCTTGGGGGCTTATTTAAATAAATTTCATTCAATTCTGAGCGGAGGCCATCTTGTTACTCCATCCTTATTATTGGGTTTACCTTTATAAATATTATGAGTCTGTTTGTATTATTCCCCAGTGTGCATCCAACCTAAAACTCGACTTCCTAATACCATATTGCTCTCACAATATTTATCTCATAAAACAAAGTAACAGCCCACTAGAATATTCTAAAAGTTATCGAGCTGTTGCGAGAAAATGGTGTTATTCTTTTACAGATATTTTACAATCCTTATTATGTTACAAACGTAATGGGTGTTATTTATCTGGAGTAAGATAAACTCCCTGTGAATTGGTTTTGTTTTTGTTGCTTTTACTGTATTAAGAATTAAGTTTCTACTCGGTATGAGAATGTAGATAGACGTTATATTCCAAGGAATAGGTAAACAAAAAAAGGTTTTTTTTTCAGAAACATTAGCATCACATAACACAATTTTTAAGAAACATTAGCATCTCTAGCGTTTTCACAAAGTTCCATAAGCACGGTAATTAAAGAGCACGTTTTTTAACTAGGCTGAATAGTATAAAATACCGGAATTACGAAACTCAAACTCTTTCCTAGGAAGGGAGTATGAACGCACGAATTGCACAGGACAATATGACATTGTTAGACCATTCCTTCAATAAATATATATAATTTGTGATTTTCGACGATTCGAAAGAGCTTTTTAGGTGCCTACTTGAATAAACATATTTTTGATTTTGATTTTTGACCTGAAACCGTGAATCCTGGCCATAAGGTTAGGTTGCCTCGGGGTGGGCTGGCGAAATAGCTTCGGCAGAGCTCAGCCTACCACGGTGAAGGGCAGTGGAGTTACTGGGGAGTTTTAATGGGTATTCCCAGTGCTGCTAGCGTTTGGACGACCCCCACACACGCCCGTGTAGCTGGCTCTGAAAGCTGGCTACGAAACGGTCCGAAGGCCGTCTCTTACCCAGCGGCGGGTAGGTCTGTAATCTGATTAATCCCCGAAAAAAAGGGAGCGAGGTATGAGGCTGGCGTAAATACGTCTATGAGAATGGTAGAACACAAGATCGCTTCTTAATTGGAGCGCTCACAAAGCATTTAACCACTGAACAAATGCTACACAAAATGTAACTCTCCCCATCACAACCTAGAAGGGCATCTGGTGAGTGCCAGGAATCAGTGACGCATCTCTTTTGTCAGTCTCATGTCCTGGCTAGAGCCAGAATGAGTCTGATAGAATTGGCATATCCAAAACCAGTAATACTACAGGCAATTTCTGCCCATGATACAATACGGCTAGTAGAAAAGAAATAGGAAGATTAAAAATAAAGATCGCAATGGGTCAAAGTGTACTATAACTAACTGGTCATGGCCCCACGATAAGATAAGATAAAGAATATGACAATGCTGACGACGATGACGAGCAAGTATTGCTGCTATCTTCAAAACTGGCTGCAATTTCAACTACAAAACAGAATAAACCCTCAATAGTATAAGCACTATTCACAGTGCTTGACTTTAATTAAGACCTTCTGCTCCAATTGATCTAGCTTGCTCACTCCTAGCCACTGACGTGACAAAACGCTAAAACGATTGGATTCTATTTGCTGGCCGCTGCTCTTGGCACGGAGATTTACGACTTACCCCGAACTCTGCGCTTGTGTACCGACTGATTTAATCTTGTTTGTTCCTTTTCGTACGTCGGTTTTTATTCCGCTTACAGCGTTAGGTCTGGTATGTATTTGAAAAATTTAGGGTTCGATATGTTTGGCTACATTTAGAAAAGATGTAAATATCGAAATCTTTAAGGATTTTAAAAAAACTTAAAGAATTATATTTCTAATAAATAAACAATTGAGAACATCACGCGAAGGACTTTGCGAAGCAACACATTACATCAGCTGCAAAGAAAACAGAAGCAAAACACATTACAATTTAAATTTACTCTACAAAACACAATACTTCAAATGGCATTAATACTTGAACTGTAACATATTCTCCCACACCTTACTCATTGTACAAACAGGGAGACTGGGTTTGATAGAAATTTTAATAAAGTTAAGTGAACAATTTAAGGGACAAATTTTGTATTACTTCTATGCTCTATACAAGTAGAAGAAGATATTCCATTTCCATTTGTCTGTTACTGTGTTAATGTGTGAAGGACCAAGCACAGAGAAATACTTTATTTGCTCATTTGCTCATTTGAAGATAATTTAACTTGAAATTGGTGTAGTTCTAATTATTCTAGCAAATTCTACATCAAATAACGCTGATGACCTACAAATTAGCAGCTGAAAGCCTGAGGTCCGTGAATTAATGTTAATAATTGCAGTCGCGATGGGACTGACACGTAAAATCATTTGCAAAACTCCCATAAAATTATAAAGAGAAAAAAAACGAATGCATGGCATGTCTGTATATCAACACTTCTTTCAATTATATACGTGAAACACAGTAGAATCACAAACATAACCCGCTATCACCGAAACGCTTCTCGAATGAGATTTTAGTTTCGGTTTCCATCAAATTCCCTTTGTATCTGTAATTCAAACAGCATCTTTGAAACGGACGTCTGTAACAATGACTACTAATTTCTGCACGCCTAACCATTATTCTCCAAGAACGTTCCCTAAAGTGTACTGTTTAACCGAGTTAACATAGCGAAGTTTATTCGAGAACTTTCTACAGCTTACGGACGACAGACAAAGGAAAATTAATCTGGAAGGGGCATTGTTATCTATAAAACATTACACTGGATTACAACTGGGTGTTGTTTGTGTCATTTACTTCGGGTTCGCCACTGAAATTGAAAGCATAGGTTTTGACTAGGCTAAGGACCCCTAATCCACAGCGATATATAAAACTCTAAATAAATCTTAAAAATAAATGGACTTAATATCTTACTAAGGGCTTTCTGTGCAAGTTCGTAGTCGCACAACGAGCTATGGAGCTATGTTAGGTGTTTCTCTGCGACATGGAACTGCGAGATAGAATCTGAAATAGGGCATCCACAAGAAAACCAAAGTCACTGACAGCTCATAGGATTAGTAAGTTGAGTGACAGCGGGCAGGGCACATAGCACACAGAGCAGACGGCCGGTAGGGTGTTAAAGTTATAGAATGGCGACCACGTACTGGAAAGCGCAAAGTCTGGTCGGCCTCCCACTAGGGACAGACGACCAGGTGAGGGTCGCGGGGAGCCGTTGGATGCTGGCTTGCAGAGCCGTTCCATTTGGAAATCGATGGGGGAGGCCTTTGTTCAGCAGTGGACATCATAGGCTGATATGATGATGACGATGATAATGATGAATATCTCTCTTGGGTATTTCTAATAACTGCAAAGTCACGTCTGAAAAGATAAGCGTTAGGTAGTCTGTAACACATCTAAAGATGAACTCTATTGTGGTAGCAATACAGTATTGTATACATATTTGTGAAGCCTCAAATGTATACATCTTTTTAGATCTGACTGTACTATGAGACTACAATATTCCTTTGATATAAAGCTTTTGCTTCATTTCAAAATTAACTAATACATACAGCTACGTTAATAGATTTGTCTCTACAGTAGTGTTCAATTCGTCTTTATCAAACATTATTAACCCCCCACAGAAAATAGAGGTGTTATAAGTTTGACATGTTTGTCTGTGTATCTGTGTGTCTGTCTGTGGCCTAAACGAATGAACTGATTTTGATTCGGTTTTTTTTTGCTTGATAGGTGACATGGCTAGGATGGTTCTTAGCTATAATTTATAAAGATCAGTTCAGGCGTTAGATGACTATCAGCTCATTTTCTACACGATAAAAGGGTTTTACTAACTTTCATAGATCCGATTGATTTGAAATCTGGTGTACTCTTATGTAATAAAAAAAAGAATGAACAGACATTCTTTTTTTATTCAATTAGATGACAAACAAGCTGACAGCTCACCTAGTGGTAAGTGGTTACCTTAAATAAATAATTAGTTTAATAATATAATTTGCGTTAGTTCGTAATGAGAATCATGTTACAAAACTTTTATTTATAATATTTTGAAAGTTGTCGAAGTGGACCGTATTATGTTCCAGTTATTTTATTATGAGCAATTTCTATAAAATGTTTGCCTTATTTATAGCATCCTAAAAATTTAAACTGCCATCGTAATATTTTTGAAGAAATCTATAAAGATTTTATATTCTTGAACATAAAATAGCGAAGGTGACTATGAGACAGATCTATTGGCTATATGTGCAATATAAGTAGAGAAGGAATTTATGATGGAACCAAGTACAAACATAGTTATATGTCATAATAAACACTTCGATAAGCGATCTTGTGATATGATAAAACTAGAGTTGTTTAAGCAAGCCTTATGTAGACCATTATTCATCATATACGTGCTACTAGTAGGCACACAGGCCTTCTTACAAGAGAGAAACACAAAGAGTTTTGGGTCATACCGCTACAACGCAGGGCAATAGGGTAGTTGAAACTTTTTTTTTTATTTCATAAATAAGAAGTTTATAACTCATAAAGAAATATTGCAAACGAAATAGTATGTCTAAGATCGATAGTTTCACAGATACAGTGGTATGTTTGATGTGCTGCGGCGCATCGTCCAAAAACGCTCCATAGAAAATCTACGGAACATGTTACCATATTATTACTAAAAAATGTATGGGCATACTGACAAAATTGATAATAACTATGTATTAAGTATGTTTTTATGAATAGGTAGCATAATATAATATTGATAAATTTTGCAAAAAAAATGACCAGTTTTTTATTTTCAAAACAGTACAACTTCAACATTATTCCATATCTTTTAAGGGTGAATTGTTTTTATGGGTAACATTAGCGTATATTTTCGGAATTTGTGAAAAATAGCGCCAAATTCAAACTAAAGCAACATCTCAATTCGAGTTACCAACCACCACCAATTAACTCGAATTGCTGTTACCAACAAAGCACGGCGAGCACGAGATTAAACGTACGTATACGTAAAATGATTTGTCATGGCATGTCACCCTGTTCAGAAACAGGTATAGATTTATATAAACCATTCATAACCTCCACGAGAAAACGTTAGTTGGATCTGACAGTTTGTTTATAAAGGTCCTTAAATTATGTAAAGAGGATATAAAAATTTTACAATACGAGTTTTTTTCTTACATATTTCTAATTTTTTACTATAATGTCTTCCTTGATATTTATATGGGATCACGTGCATACTCAGTATTAGCGTCAGTTCTTAGAGTTTGTAAAACGTCCTTCAGTAAGTATTCACAAAACATAACTCTCGTGAATAGATGATTATCACGTAATAATACACTTGCTTAATCTGTTTGACCAATCATAATGTTAGTTTATTTAATAACATGCTCGTCATTGCTCGTTGTTTCAATATATAACCCTTGTTCTAATGGTCAAGTGAATAATTAAAGTCATTGCCTTTACTAAAGAGAATATATTTACATAATGTTCTGATTGAATGCAAGAAAAGTTTGTACCGCGTAAAAATTCAATTTTGCATTCATATGAGAAAAAAGCTATCCCTTTTTTAAATGTAGATAAACATAATGAACTTTAAGTTGCTTGCAACAAACTGTATTCCTAATTGTTAAAAGCAAGACAGCCGGTTGAAGTAAACTCCGTAGAAAGAATAACGTTACATTATTCCACACTTCAAGTCTAGATGTTTAAGGCTCTCCTGATGCTAATGAGCGCAATCCTTACTCCAACAATGCGAACGCTTACATTACAGCGGCTGACGTAGCTCAACTTGCGACAAAATGTATTATGTGGGCTGTCGACCGTATAATCAAACACAACACGATGTACGACCGCATAGTCGAGTCGTAGTAAGATAACCACAATATTAACTACTGTAATTGTCTCGCTATGATATCAAATAGCTACTCATATTTCTCAAAGCTTATATAGTAGTTCCACTTCATGACAATAAAGTTAACAATTATAATTATACACTTTATACTTTCATAGTTATTACTCGTAATATTTGAATTAGAATTATATTAGGTATACTTACCATGTAATTTATTTGTAACGAGTTCCCGATATTAGTTGGTAAATATTCCGAATATAATTCTAATTGAAATGCTGCATGCCACAATGATGTTTCAATACATAAACTGAAAAATGAAGCTGATTATATTTTGTAATTTGCTTGCCATAGTTTTACACCATATTATAAAAGTAGTGCACCCAATATTGCTCCAATCGTATTAAAATTGAAAAAAAAAGTATTTAATTTGGTAGATATGAAATCTTGTCCAGAGGCGGAAATTTCATTTGATATTTTAATTCTACTAACTTTATCAATATCACGTCAGGTAAATTTTCTCTTGGTATTTTAAGCAACATTTTATCATTCAAATTAAGATTGTTTTGTTCTCGATGATAGAAAGATACAACGTGAAAATCAATTATATCATTGTGTCCAATTTCATTAACTTCCAAAAGCTTTTCCGGCGACCTTTTTATTTGTTAGTATTACTTTAAATATGGATGAGTAACCTTGAATAACAAAATCATTTTCAGAAGTCTGATGTATATTTTTCTTATTATTTAATTGAAATTACTTTCTGTACTTCTGAAGTACTTCAAGGTACCAATCTGAGTCCTCAGACAAAGCTTATTTAATTTCTTAATAAAAATACGTAAAGATTTACACTTATTTAAGATAAGTCAATGGTGTACAAAACATTAACCGGCTGTCGGTATCGCTGCAAATGTGTTTCCTAAATACGTCGGTTTCAGTCGTATCTTTACGGCTTGACGCCAACCCTCTTAGCAAGGATATTGTTAATTGTTTCCTCATTATTATCTGCGTCTCAAATCTAAGGTTCAATGCGGTAAGATCTTGAATGCTCTTGTTTATTTCCATTGCTTTCTTCTTAATGTAAGATATTTATTTTAATATTCTTTCAAATACTTTCAAGGGTTGATCTGATGCAGTTACTTATGATTAAGCATCAGTTTTAAGAATGTTGTCATTTTTAACTATTATATGTCTACATTTATGGTTTGTAGATGTAAATTTGATTTATAAGCTCCACATTTATCATGTCGGAAAAGTCTGAGCAAAAAAGAAGACCTTTGAAAATCATAAGTATGTATGTGAGCTTCATGAAAGGTCGTGGGTGCTCAACTAACCTAGGGAATAACTTTTCCTTTTTCTTAATGTAAAAAAAAATGCCAGTAACTTGGCATTCTTGCCTACTACAAAGAACTCTTTAAATTACTGTATGTGGTTCCGGGCTTAGAGATTTATTTTAGTGAGAAAATTCCTTAGGATAAAAATTTAATCAAATTAGAATTCCTACCCTACCCTCTCAATTCAGTAAAATTTTGAACGTTTCATCGGCCCTTTTTAATTAACCTCGCATTGATTACATTATCAAATTGTTTTCCTAAGGCTTTTATCTCAGTAAAATATCCAGAACAATTTTCCATTTACCGTGCACAGTTAAAATTTGCCATTTTGGTGACCAAACCCAAAACAAAGGTTTATCGAAGCTGAAAAAAGCGACTATAAACATAAAAGAGGTATTCGAGGTAAGCCAAACATTCAGCTTGAAATAACTAATTACAAGTCCCTTATCATGTGAATCTAATTTTGAAAACCACAGCTCGTGAGCGGTCAACATACGTTGGTATTTCATGCGTTTCTAGTAAAGTAAAACCTGCAATTAGGTATCTTAGTACAACGCAAAATTTGTCTTAATGTTATGGGATAAGATCTAGTTTAGCCTGCTGCAATTGCCAGCGCAATTATAATTTCACTACCCGTCAAGCAGACAACTCAAAGTTAGGTATTTCAATTTACGTAACAAAATGTAAGCAAGAGTTGAATTCCGCTTGTAAATACCATATTTTAATGAAATATCGCTTTTGGGTCTAGACTAGAATTCAAACTAATAATCTACAGTTTACCATTCAAAGTCATGGATCAAGGAGATGTCAGCAAAGATGACTGAGTAATTTTAGGCCTCGAAATAAGTAACGAATTAACAAGTAAATATTTGTAATACTGTTTCTAATAAGATAGCTAAAAGAGTATTGTTTGTAGATGTAAATTTGATTAATAAGCTCCAAAAATAAACACTTGATCATGTGGAAAGAGTCTGAGCAAAAAAGAGAATGAAGACTAAAAAACATACTCCTTGATTTTTTTTTTATACAACTAGATGACAAACAAGCTGACGGCCCACCTGGTGGTAAGCGGTTACCGCCGCCTATAGACACCTTCAATAACAAGGAAAAGCACTTGATATTGCAGGTGCGTTGTCATCCTGAGGCTTAAGATGAAATGCCGTCCATGCCCAGTAATTACACTGGCTACCTTTCCCTTCAATCCGAAACACAGCGGACTGTTTCACGGCTGAAATAAGAAAGGCGGTGGTACCTACCCAGGCGACCCTACATATGGGTCTACCACCAAGTAAATTATCCTTGATGTATTATTAACTGTAAACATTTTTGCAGAAAATGCCCAACAATAAATAAACTAACTAGTATTGTTAGCGTTTTGCGGTTGATTATATTCTTTTTTTTATACAAAGCACGACAAATGACTCAACACCACCTGATGTGAAGCGGTAAGAAGAGTCCATATGCTACAGCTAGTGCAGCTTTAAACACACTATTCTTGCCGCCTCTACCTTGCCGGCCCGTAAGGTGCCTTTTCACACCTCTTTTGAAGGAACCCAATTTATAGGAAGGAGACAATACATGTGCTGGCAAAGAATTCCAATTCTTTGACTAAACTCAAAAAATGTCTACCTACTATAAAACATATAATGATACATAAGAGCTAGGAAAATGAATAACGTTATTATTAAGTCATAACTCCAATTAAAGAAGATACATTTTTATCTATCGATTAAAACACAAAAACAACAGCTGAACTTGCTTTTTGGATAATAAAAACTAAATATTTCTAGTTTGAATTCCAGCCCAGCTATTAAAGAAAGTTCCATAAAAAGAGGCAAGGCAGCAGCTGCTAGGGTATGTCGCACTAGCTGTCTTTGCATATGGATTCCTCTTAACCACTTATCAGGAGACGTGAAGAGAATATGCCGTGCTTTGTAAGTATAAAACACACACACTCACGTATGCAAGCACATTAAGCTGACAATGATGGAGCAAGTCAATGAATATTTGGTATGTTCATAATGTCTACAATTAACTATACTAAACATAATAAATGCGGTAGTAAGCAACAAAATAGCGTAAGAGGTAAAAGAAACTAACAACGAAATACACAACAACAATATCAACTCACACACAAGACACAACAAACAAATAACAATAGCATAAAAGTAATTTTGAAGACAATGATACACGTAGTTGATTCAAAAAGCTTGAACGAGACTTTTCTCTGTTATTAATCGTGGATTCCTCGACAGAAACATTTTTCCAGAAAATCTGACAGACAGCGTGATATGATCTCCCAGGGATTGGTGAAATTATATAAAACGTCGAACTTTGGATTTGAACGCGTCCTTCGAGCAATGTTATGGATTGCGACACAACTTTTGATGTATCTACACAGAACAATATTTCAGAGACAGTTAATAATATAGAAAAAACATTATTTATCTTCTAGTGTTTTGGAGAAAATATAATTTCTCAGTTTTAACCGCTGACGCAAAAAGTGTATCAGAGCAATCTGTGGAATTCCGCCAGACGAATCGTGTAAGCCATTATTCTTAAATCTTGGTGTACTGCCATTGCCACCATTGTACATTTTAGAAATTTGTAGCTTTGTCAAGAAATACATAGAATTATTCAAAAAAGCGAGTGACTGCCAAAATTCTAGGTCGCGTAGAGACACTCAGAAACTAGCGTTAAATGTTATTCCTAAATCTGATAAGTACAGCAAAAGCTGTCTAGTTATGGGTGTGAGATTTTTTAACAGGATTCCAAATGAATTCAAATCCCTAAAGTTTGGATTATTCAAAAAAAAGTTGTACAATTGGCTTTGTTCCAAAACATTCTATAGCATTAATGAGTTTTTTGACCATTGGGCATTTTTTATTTTGACAGTTTTTATTTTATCCTTATCATTGTACCTATATCACTGTAGTAAACATTTCGTAGATGTACCACTACCTAAACATACTATTTAAGATTTGCATGCTATCGAAAGTGGCTAAACATGAGATCATTGTACTTAATATTAACACCATTTATACAATGTTTGACGCAAATAAAGATTCTATTCTATTCTATTCTATTCAGGGGTGTAATAAGTTTGACGTGTCTGTCTGTGTATTGGTGTGTCAGTCTGATATTGTAGCTCCAAAAGGATTGGACCATTTTTAAGGCTGACGTGATCTACTCAGATAGTATTTTCACAGCTGTTAATTTTTCTGTTTGCACAAACTTGGAATATACATCAGTAATAATATTGACATAGATATTAATGAAGACATCATAGCATTGTATACTGTATATGTAAAAGCCGTCAAAGCTCACAAGAAGCTTTAGGTTTAAGAATCTAACCAAATTATTCACCACAAAATCACCAGTACTTTTAAGCGCATCATGTGTGAAGTTGCATTTTTTAACGCTTAATGTTGATAAAAAAATAAAGAATTTAATGGTAGATGACTTTCTACAGGATCAAAATGATAACAATAACAATCCAACAAAACCCTAAAACAAAATTGACAATCTTATATCTCCAACGAATACAAAAAATACATAAAGAGTTGTAGAAACGTACATCATTCCCAAAGTTTCAACGCCCTTCGCGCCCATGAGATGTAAGATTTCAACAAACTTGGGCAGTTCCCTCAGGACAGGAGGTTATCCCAGATAGCTGTCGAATGAGGTGACGTCACTGACTGAGGGGCACTGGGACTCCAACAATGAAATGGCAATAATGAGTTAAAAGATAATTAAGTTGACGAGGAAGGTACCACCCTAGGACTCGTTTTTGGTTAAAAATTTAAAATTACCTCCAAACTTTAAGCGTGATATTGTGGTTTATGAGTTTCGTACCTTTTGTAATAAACGTCTAATGAATTATTATTAATGTAGCTTCTAGCAAATCTTTTAGAATACTTTTTATATGTTATGAAGTTACAACATAATTTAATCTCCGTTTTATTCCTTCTGGGCGATTGTCCCTTTTTCTATTTCAACAAATGCTAAGTCAAAAACACGAGTTTTTTTTACTCTCAATTTGTTGTTTGCAACATTGACTATTTAATTTTATTATCTAATTTCAATTAGAGACAGGTCTTAGTGCCTCAGGCTTTTGGACAAAACCACCGTTGTTAATATCTGTAAACGTTTCTGTCAAACAAGCGAAGGCTAATTTGAATAGAACTTAATCCAATTCAAGTTTTAAAATTACTCGTTGAAGAATAGAATATCTTAGATTTGTTTCTTTGTGACATTGAAAGTACAAAATTACTTAAGACTACACATTGATGTTATCAAAAATATTATATACTAGAGTCCTACTTATATTACTCGTTGTGTTCTAAATCACCTATGTTGCTTGTTTAATCATTTATAGGGACCTTTTACTGGCAGTCTGTTGAGGTTGTCTTTGTCCTACTATTTTTTTTAAGCTTTCAATGAGATAAATAAATAAATAAAAAAGACAAGAACCCGAAGAAAGGTTTTATGTCAACAAAACACGTTAAGTAAGAGAAAAACTCGAACTCGTAAAGAATGGCGATGGACTTCTGGTAAAAACTAAATCCACTTCGTGTTAGACTTTCATTATTTCATCGTTATTTTGTTTTAATATCGTGGCATGTTCTAATATTGCGTTTGTTTTTTTAAATTATGAAGACAGCGTGGCATGCACAACAAATATTGAACATGTTTGAGACACTAAAAGACAGTTGTTGCTGGAATCTATAATCAAAAGGTGTTGAAGATCTTATAAATCAAGTCAGGTTTTTTATTTAAATGTTCTTTACCTATATTATAACAATGCTGAGATAAATATTTGTGCTCGTCGCAAGTTTCTCTAACGTCTCACACTTGTCGTCCATTTTCGTAGAGCACAGTTATATTGTCACAAAGAAAAGGTCTCCGGAGAATTGCTTACATTGCTGCCAGAGAACATTTTTATAGCATAAAATTATCTTGACAGAAGTAGTATTTTGTGTGCTTCGAAAATGACTACAGCTAACGACGTAGCTCTTGGCATTAATCTCACCTGATGGTAAGTGACGGTAAGGCTGAAGATGGAAGCGAGATACACCCGGATACCTCAATCACAGAGAAACTGGCTATCTTATCTCCAACTGCCGGACCACAACAATGCTGTTAACATTATTGTTATGGCGGCAGACTTAGGTAAAATGGTGGTATCCAGCTAGGGGCACTTAGAAAAGCTCTACTACCAGCCAAACCGAGCCGAAAATTTCTTCCCCCACGGAAACTGATGCCCGGACCTCTAGATGTGAGGTGGTCACAACCACTGGGAGACAGAGGCTGCTTACAATACTTCTTATAGACATCTAATAATAGATCATTTTTGTCATTCCAAAAGTAATATTACGCCATGCTATTACGTTTACTAATCATGTATATAAAGATCAAATCATTAATATGAGAATATTGGGAATATTATTAAGTATTACTGTAATTTCGACTTATGGCATTTGAATATCAATAAATAATATCACAAGTTATAAAATAAGCAAGTTTTCAAATGTTGAGTTGGCGCATTGAGCTAGTACAGGAAACAGGACTAAAATTTAATTAATATTGGATGAGAAATTCCTAATAAATGTCAGATTTTAAATTAAACAACGAAAAATCCAATGTTATCAAAATAAGGTAGGTCATATGTTCAACAGCCGTATGTTGCTGAAATAATAACCGTCTGCACAAAGCATTACGTTCTTGAAAGTCAACGTCTCCGTATTATGTAGAAAGAAACTGTCTGCAATTTTGTTTGTATAATCTGAAACTCTTTAAGACTGGAGTGAACGTAGATTATCATAATTACATCGATGATTCAACATTGTTAAATATACCAAAATATAAACTCTACAAAGAGTCCAATAAAAATATTCATGAAAAAGCTTGAAGTTCCTTAATGTTAACGAAATATTTTTTTCAAGAAGTATCCTTCATAAAACCTATTTGATCTTCAGCTCTCTTTGTTTCACGAAGCAGAAACGGGAAATTTACTATTTACGTATCTTAAGTATTCAAATAAACCTTTTTATGGTTCTTTTTCAATACTAAATAACAAAATAGAATAATTCAAATTGGATCGAATGGAAACATTTGATTTGACATTATATTTGTGTATTGATAAATCTCTTTTAATTCATTGATTTGGAAAGCACTGCTAAGCTAACTATCATTTAATTAGTTAGTACAAATATATTTCAATTTTCCTTAAAAGCAGTAGAAAATCTGCCCAGAAGAAGAGATCAAATCAATACAACATTCGGCACCCTGCAATTATTTTCGTATATAGCTCACTAGGGCCCACTAACGCCACACGAATCTGACCCTTCACGTCCAACTGGCTATATCACCTTACATAATTTACCGCTTGTACATTTCAAACTCCATTTAAAGCATCTCTGACGTCATTTGATAAAATATGCAATCAGCTGGGTTAGCTGAGCTCCAATTTTGAGAGAGTCATTTTAGACATGGACATCCCTTGACCCAATTATTGTGAACCTGGAACCACCATAAGAGGATGATTTAAAAGAGAGTCTTTGTTGAGTGGACAGAGGCATAAAACACAATAAATGATTGAACCCCAAACAAAAACACGACTGTAGAACTACCAAGAAATGAAAATAGCAACGTCAGGTGCTATGTAATTTATTAAGAGCCTAAATGGTTTCTGTTGTCGCTTCCTAATCCTTCGCTATAAGGCTTCCTGTCATTGCTAACAATATATTATAATCTGGAAATTCACAAGCGACGTAATTGTTTACAACTGGAATAAAGAGACCACTTCTGTCCGTAATCTCTGCGGTCGCATCAATTTCGTTACGCAAATTGAGGTTATTAGGAGTATTCCTTGTTAATTAATCAATGTCCCTTTAATAGACAGTTGGATTAGTATTATTATTTAAATATCCTATTAGAATCCTTGCTAATTTTGTTCCTACATCCATGAAACAAAGTACATTATTAATGTATGTTGGTTTGTACAGTTTATACCGTTTGTTTGAACGTCAGAATGTTTCGAGCGGATAGGAAATATAGAGCTAATTGTTATTGTGTACAGACGAAACGTGCTACCGCTGAGTCATAGTATGTTTACAAATTTATCTAAAGTGATATCGTTCGCTTACCTAGTGCGAGTAGATGACGTGAAAAGACGGCAGCGGACAGTGAGTAGCGAGGAGCGAGCGAGGTTAACCGCGAATTAGGCGAGCGCACGTGTTACGCGCTCGGGGGCCGGGCGCCGACTGCCCGCGTCGATCGATACCGCCGCCATTGCTGCGTTGCGTTCCGTTACACCGCACAATTTTAACGTTCCTTTCCCCGTATTTTGGCTCCAATCAGATAATCTTATCGTTAACGTTTTTAAGCAGAAAAATTGACAATCTGCCCTCGTTTTGAAGGAAATGTGGGTTTCCTTTATTTCCGTGGGATTTCTTGATTCGTTTCGATCTTACTATTTACCTTCAATGGGTTTCGTATACAGCTAAGTAAATAATTACTGTAACGAGCCTCAGAACCCGCAGATACCTGACTTATAAATAGATTTTTAATGTTGAAAGACCCTTTTTATTTACTTTACCCTAACTTATATGCCTTAGCATCTCGGGAAAAATATTGGGAAATATTTTTGATATTTTGATTTCCTTACTACTTTCAAATAGAAGGCCGTTTAGTTTAATTTAATGTAAAATTAATTGACTGCGACTAAATTTGATTCATCATCATCATCTAATCAGCCGAGAGACGCCCACTGCTGGGCCTCCGCGAAGGATCTCCAATCTGACAGTCCTGCACCGCCCTCATCCCGATGGATGCGACCCTCACCAGATCGTCGGTCCACCTTGTAGGGGGCCTACTGACGTTGCGTCTCCCGGTACGCGGCCGCCACTCGAGGACCTTTCCTCTCCAACGGACTTGCAATGTGGCCTGTCCACTGCCACTTGAGGCTCGCAATTCTTTGATTTGAGAAATTAAAATAACTTGTAACTTGAATAAGCAAGAACGTAGAGTGGAAGTAGCTCTGATGCTGCAGGAGTATAATTTGAGGGACCTCGGACTGCTTTGATGCAGGCTGTAAACAAAGCAACTTTTTTGCACAATTTTAGTGGTACCTATATTTTAAAGATCAAATCCAGATATGAGACCGTAGACCAATCTGGTAATATTCCAACGCACACAGAATCATCATAAACAACACTGAAATGTCACAAGCTAGCTAAATCCGCAATTTCGCATATATTGATGACTTAAGGTCATTCACACATATCAGTGAAGCCACAGTTCCGGCACAGTTCCGTGACAGTACCAGCACAGTGCGGAATATTATTTCATACATTATCTATGAACGTATCTCCACTTGTTCGTGTCAGTGACGGCACAGTGCTCTCAGTGCTCTTGCCGGCACCGGCAAGCACGGAAGTGATCGTTGACAACGATATTTTTCGCCGGATCACGGACAGATCACGGACGCCGCTGACGCTGGGGCATAAAAAACCAAAATTCGAAATATTTCCTTTCATCTTTAACTAATTCTTTGTATATTGTCATGGATTCTCCTCCTGTCTCCCTGAATTGCCATAATTCATGCACCCATTTTCTCTTTTTTCCTTGATGCTGCTCTTCTTCTTCGTCTCTAAAGCAATAGCTATCATTCCGTTGTATTGAACAGAGCCATAGCAACAATCACGATTGACGATGGACACGTTTTCACTGAAGCTCCGTGAACTGAGCAGGCACTGACATGTGTGAATTGAATCACTGACGCAACACTGAAGCACTGATACCGAATTGTCCCGGTACTGTGTCGGAACTGTGGCTTCACTGATATGTGTGAATAGACCTTTAATTATTCCAGTTATTTTCATTTAAAAACTAAACTATTGAATCGATTTTAAAAAACTGTCTATGGGAAAATCTGGAAATATACTCTTTGAATATAAAAATATTTTTAAAGCGGTTTATACTTCTTATTATGGAGTTCTGAGGTCTCATTAAAAAAAACAACATACAGCCGTCGATTACCTCCACCTTTTTAAAGTCAGTTAAAAACTATCTACATTTTAGAAATTTGTAGCTTTGTCAAGAAATACATAGAATTATTCAAAAAAGCGAGTGCCTGCCAAACTCTAGGTCGCGTAGAGACACACAGAAACTAGCGTTAAATGTTATTCCTAAATCTGATAGGTACAGCAAAAGCAGTCTACTTATGGGTGTTAGAGTTTATAACAGGATTCCAAATGAATTCAAATCACTAAAGTTCGGAATATTCAAAAAAAGTTGGACAATTAGTTTTGTTCCAAAAATTTCTATAGCATTATTGAGTTTTTTGACCATTGGGCTAGGAATCATTGACAGTTTTTATTTTATCCATATCATTGTATATCACTGTAGTAAACATTTTGTTTAAAGCTACTAGCTAAACATACTATTTAAGATTTGCATGCTATCGAAAGTGGCTAAACATGAGATCATTGTACTTAATATGAACACTATTAATACCATGTTTGACGCAAATAACGATTCTATTCTCTTCTATTCTAAATTATACATTATTAATTATACATCTTAGGCCTCAGGATGAGCGTGAATGGGAGGAGGCGGTCCAACTTGCGTCGGTCGGCACAACCATGGTCGTCCGGCGGATTCGCCTCCTAGGGCTGGAGGTGGCTCTCACCAAAACGAGAGCCATGTCCTTCCATGCCCCGAGACGCAGACCCCCACCGGGGCTTGAAGTCCGAGTGGAGAGGGTGCGGATACCCGTCGAGGTGCACCTTAAGTACCTCGGCCTGGTTCTGGACCCTCGGTGGAGCTTTGAGGAGCATTTCAAGCTCCTCGCTCCTCGGCTGTGCGCCGCCGCAGCTGCGCTTGGACGGGTCCTCCCAAATGTGGGTGGGCCCAGCTCGTCGTGCCGTCGACTTTACCACTTAGTGGTAAAGTCCATGGCACTGTATGGAGCCCCGGTGTGGGCAGAGTGCCTCTCCCTCCGCATACGGGCCCTCTTACGACAGCCACAGAGGGTTATCGCAATCCGGGCCGTGCGGGCTTACCGCACGGTCAGTCATGGGGATGCCTGCGTTTTAGCAGGTACGCTCCCGTGGGAGATTGATGCCCTGGTTTTGGCCAGAGTGCATCAACACCGGGTTGCGACAAGAGAGCGGGGGGAGCGTCCCGACCTTGACGAAGTGAGGCGGATCCGCACCCTGGCGCAGAGGGAGGCTCTGCGCCAGTGGGGGGAGGCACTCGTCACTCCAACAGCCGGCCACCGGACGATTGAAGCAATTCGTCCGGTGTTGGAGGAGTGGGTTGGGCGCCGGCTGGGCAGCCTTACCTACCGCATGGTACAGGTGCTGACCGGACATGGTTGCTTCGGTCACTACCTGTACCGTATCGCCCGTCGGGAGGAGACGCCGCGGTGTCATCACTGCGACTCCCCCGACGATACGGCTGAGCACACCCTTGTGGAGTGCCCGGCCTGGCGACACGAGCGCCGCGAACTTCGTGCGGCGCTCGGTGGCGGTCACCTCTCACTGCCAACCATGGTAAGGGCCATGGTTGGTAGCGAGAGGGTATGGGAGGCTGTCGCCTCCTTCTGTGAGACTGTGCTCACGCAGAAGGAGGCAGCGGAGAGGGAGCGGGAAGAGGATCCTCTGGCCGCCCCAATCCGGCGTAGACGGGTGGGTGTAAGGAGGCGGGCGGTGATCGCCCGTTTTCCTGCGCCCTAGGCGCGGCCGCATGCGTGGGTGGCCCCCACGCATGCATTGCATAGGCCGCCACGTCTGGGATTACCCATGTGACTCTGGGTAATCTCCATTGGCGCGAAACCTGGACGTAAGGCCGGGTTGCCTGGGGGTGGACTAGTGAAATTGCTTCGGCAGAGCCTAGGCTACCCCCGCGAAGGGCAGTGGAGTTACCGGGGAGTTTTAGTGGGTATTCCCAGTGTCATTTAGCGCTGGGCGACCCCCACACACGCCCGTCGCTTCGCCAGCGACGGGTAGGTCTGTAAACAGATTTCTCCCCGGAAAAAAAAAAAAAAAAAAAAAGGCCTCAGGATGACAAAGCACCTGCAATATCAAGCGCTCTTCCTTGTTATTGCAGGTGTCTATAGGCGGCGGTAACCGCTTACCACCAGGTGGGCCGTCAGCTTGTTTGTCATCTAGTTGTATAAAAAAAAAAAAAACAGTATTTTTCTTACATTAAATAAATAACTATAATATCGAGTTCTACATTTATGTGAATCTGTCATTAGCGTAAACAGGTGTTTATATCAGCTAGTGATTTACCGAATAAAATGAAATAAAATATAATTAAACAGATCGTGAGTCTCCCCAGAACACTTATTTCATTTTGGTTTCACGGTCTCGTTGCCAGGAATCTACTATTGTCAGATCCACGTTTGATATTGAACAGGCGCTTTAGAGCTTACAGTCGTTTTGCAGTAGACATTTTTTTAAATAATAATTCAAGGGCGAAGAATAATGAGAATTGATTATGGATGTCATACTTACTGAATTATTTTTCTTTAGCCACTATCGCCGAGTTTTGCATTTCTGTTTTGGGCAGGTAGGATTCAATGGCTGCCTGCTATTGATGTCGATTGTGAGCTATTAAGATAGCGAAACTAAGACATTTTTAATATTTACCCTAAAGTTGCCGAAGCACATCACTAGTTTTAATATATGTTAACTTAATTAGTAATGATTATGTATGTTGTTATGTGATTAATTAATTATATCTATTGAAGAAATTCGTCCTCTTCTACAGCTAATTGCGTGCCCGACGGGGTCCATAATGATCTTGAAAAAATGTAACTGTATCACCTTATGGTTACATTATGGTTTGCAATAAATAAATTGAGTATTGAGTAATACTTACTTCATTTTAATCAAATATATCTCACAGTTACACTGGTTCTTTAAACTCTATAACCAGCGTGACAAAGTTCAAATTGCCTAAGTTTCACCGCAGTTGTGAACTAGGTTTCGGTAACAAAGCATCGATCAAACTTCGCCGGGTTATCTATAGTAACAGAGGTAACATTAGCGTTAGTGGCTGCTGCTTCGGTCCGCAAAGCTCCAGTGATTTAAAGTGGAAAGTGTTTTGTGAATGTGTTTCAGAACTTGTAATTTTCTGAACTAGCTACCGCCCGCAATTTAGTCTGTGTTATCCAATAGGAAGCTGGGATAAAAGAAGCATTTTTTTAATACAAAGCACCACAAATGCACACTCAACACCACCTGACGTGAAGCGACTACGTCGAAACCGTGATCAAAATAGCCTGACGGAAGCTCGGTGTCCTGAACAAAATTCGTCGATTTTCACGCCTGACCATCCTGCTTTACAAAACTCATGTCCGGCTTAGCGTGGAATATTGCTCCCACTTGTGGGATGACTTAGCCAAGTAACTCCTCGATGCCCTGGACAGATTGCAGCGTCATGCTGTCCGTATCATTGGCGATGTAGAGATCACGAACAACCTTGAGCCTCTGCAATAGCGTCGTGACATTGCGTCGCTTAACGCCTTCTATCAGCTATATCATGGAGAGTGCTCTGAAAAGCTTTAAGACCTTACTCCACCTTCCCCCTTCCTCCTCAGGAGCATGTATGCAGGACTTCGGAGGCATCAATTCATTGTCTCCACCTTAAAATGACGCACAAAGAAATTTAGTAACACATTTCTTTGTCGTACTTCCAGATCTTAGATTTTTCTCCTTTGCACACGTGTTCCCTCTTTTCTATAACGTGGATTCCTTTAAAAGAGGCGTGAAAAGGAACCCTATAGGCCGGTAAGTTGGAGGTTAGACCAATATGTACTAGCTGTCTTGGCGTATGGACTCTTATTACCGCTTCACATTAGGTGGTGTGAAGAGGTCAAAAAGTCACCATGGCGAAAGTTGCTTTATTTTCGTTATCGAAACCATCCTGTGACTAAAACTTTTATGTCTATTGTACCTTAGATTATAAGCCGGATTTCATGCCTTCCATCCTAATATTTTTATATACAACTAGATGACAAGCAATCTGTTCGGAAGTCCATCTGGTAGGAAGTCGATACCGTCGCCTTGAAGAAAAATCACTTGGTATTACAGGTGCGTAGTCATCCTGAGGCCTAAGATAGAATGCCGTCCTTGCCCAGTAATTACTCTGGCTGACTTTCCCTTCAATCCGAAATACAACTGTTTCACGGCTGAAATAAGAAAGGCGATGGTGGCCAGACGACTTCACTTACAGCCTTCAAAAATCATGTTACGAGTATTTCCTCACCCTATCCAACACGTACTAATTTATAGTCGAAACAATGTATAGAATTTCAATAAATTAGAGGAATACACACAAACAATACTTATTACACTAAACTTAGTCGGTTCTTTAAACTCTTTAGGTATATTCACCTTACGGAAGATTGCAGCTAAATAACATTATTTTAAAGTGTGTTGCAAGGTGAGTAAGATTGCTATATCCGCCGTTGAGAAAGTGCTATATTGTAAACAGAGGGACTCATCTACTATGGTGTCATAATAATGCATTATCTTGATTTTACGGGGTAGGCAATGGGTAGGAGTATCCATAGATCACGGTAACCACATACCATCAGGCAGCACTTTTGTTTGCCACCTTTGTCAAAAGAAACATCAAGCAAAGACATTTTTGATTTAGAGTGGAACTCTCTGAAGAAACTCTAGTTTATCAATTCATTGTCTCCACCTTAAAATGACGCACAAAGAAATTTAGTAACACATTTCTTTGTCGTACTTCCAGATCTTAGATTTTTCTCCTTTGCACACGTGTTCCCTCTTTTCTATAACGTGGATTCCTTTAAAAGAGGCGTGAAAAGGAACCCTATAGGCCGGTAAGTTGGAGGTTAGACCAATATGTACTAGCTGTCTTGGCGTATGGACTCTTATTACCGCTTCACATTAGGTGGTGTGAAGAGGTCAAAAAGCCACCATGGCGAAAGTTGCTTTATTTTCGTTATCGAAACCATCCTGTGACTAAAACTTTTATGTCTATTGTACCTTAGATTATAAGCCGGATTTCATGCCTTCCATCCTAATATTTTTATATACAACTAGATGACAAGCAATCTGTTCGGAAGTCCATCTGGTAGGAAGTCGATACCGTCGCCTTGAAGAAAAATCACTTGGTATTACAGGTGCGTAGTCATCCTGAGGCCTAAGATAGAATGCCGTCCTTGCCCAGTAATTACTCTGGCTGACTTTCCCTTCAATCCGAAATACAACTGTTTCACGGCTGAAATAAGAAAGGCGATGGTGGCCAGACGACTTCACTTACAGCCTTCAAAAATCATGTTACGAGTATTTCCTCACCCTATCCAACACGTACTAATTTATAGTCGAAACAATGTATAGAATTTCAATAAATTAGAGGAATACACACAAACAATACTTATTACACTAAACTTAGTCGGTTCTTTAAACTCTTTAGGTATATTCACCTTACGGAAGATTGCAGCTAAATAACATTATTTTAAAGTGTGTTGCAAGGTGAGTAAGATTGCTATATCCGCCGTTGAGAAAGTGCTATATTGTAAACAGAGGGACTCATCTACTATGGTGTCATAATAATGCATTATCTTGATTTTACGGGGTAGGCAATGGGTAGGAGTATCCATAGATCACGGTAACCACATACCATCAGGCAGCACTTTTGTTTGCCACCTTTGTCAAAAGAAACATCAAGCAAAGACCTTTTTTGATTTAGAGTGGAACTCTCTGAAGAAACTCTAGTTTATATTAATATAAATTACAGCTAAGTATAAACTTACGGGAATCATTGCCTTACAACCGTTGTCATCCTGCTCGTCCAGTAATTTTGCCAGCATTCCAAGCTAATTTAAACATTTTCTAATTATATAAGAGCACCATTTTATGTGGCCCAGCTATCATTTAAAGCAAACAGTCAACCATCATTTGTCAGATAAAACAAAAGTCCTTTCCCTACTTTCCGGGAATTCTCATCCAAAGACAATTGACCGGATGAATCAAATTAGATTCAATCCGACGAATCTTTTGTTGCATATTTAAGTACATTAAGAGCGGAAGGCTATGGCGGGTATTTTACGCCCTTCGGAGATGCTCTGTTTTTTGTATAGAACCCAGAAAATGACTTCACACATGATGCTATGGGACCATGCAATGACAATGGGACCCCATGAAACATACTTCACGAAATACGTTCCCTGGAGGGTTGATTATGTGTTCCATGTTTTTGATGCTCGATAAAGAAACCCCACTTACCTAATATTTTGCAATACTCAACACGAAATATACATTTATTGCACTCTATAATGAACAGCAGGTAAAACGTTATCCTATAAATAATAACAATGTCGAACACGATTATCATCAGTCGGAATAAGGCTTTTTACATCATGATATTTAGGGATGAATAGCTCATTCTCGTGCCTGTCCTGGCTTCGGACATTTATCTTCCTCTCATTCAGCATGAAGAGAGAACGACTATCCGTTTCTATATTGACGTACAAGGCCTCAACCCTCAACCAAAATAACCCCGCGTTCGGAATCATACCACATTGCCGTACAAAATTTTGTACAATTATGGGACTGCCACAGAGCAAACTGTAAAGTTCGTAAAGATACTATAGAGGTTGGAGGCTGAAGGTTTATTATCACGGGCTATTCGACCTCATTATCTATATAAATTTGATTACACTGCGTAAAGAAACCGTTGATCAGATTGTGATGAATATTTGATAGGGTGTTTCGGGGACGCCCGCAAAGGTTCCTATACTATACAACCTAACAGTTTTCTCTTTACTGGCATGGCAAAGAATGCCGGATGCAGCTAGTAGTTATATGAAGTGAAGATCAAAGCTAATGCTCCGCAGATATCACAGTAAATACAGTCATAAAATCCTAAATTTGTTGACTATGGAAAGATAGACCATAACGATTCAGCCCATAAAATCATCAGAAATATGAATCTCCAATCGTATCTCGTGAAAGCTTTCGAATCCTGGAGACCAGACCTCCCAGCTGTGGTCGAAAGAACTAAGCGATCTATCACTTTAAAGTGGGACGACCCTGGACCATTCCATTTTATGGCTAATCAGTTCCTTTATAGACTAGAGAGGAATAACAAGATACCTCTATGGATCATAGAGTACAGGTAATGTTAAATATATTCAATTATTTCATATTGCTTTGAATAGAAAGAAGTTAAGAGAAAAAGTTCCTTTTGTTAACAACAAAACGATACTTCAAAGAGTGCTGAATTTACTTACCCCTTCAATTAATAGTACTATTAGATTACGATCCTGAACATTCAGTATCCTGAAGGTTATACATCAATTAAGTAGCTCTAAAGGGTTAATAACAACCCCTATATTGCCTAGTGTGGTAATTAACGACATCCCTCTAATAAAGGATTATGTAAAAAAAAAAATGAAATCCAACAAACAAGTAATGGACCGCAACACCTGATGTGTTTGTGCCATAATGAAAATCCTTTACGGTCGACCACAGAAGTAGCTGAATACTTCAGTACCATGTCACAACGACTCTAGCATCAATATAGTACGGTAGCAACTATAAAGTACGTGCACAAGATCGGTGTGACATGGTACTAAAGTGTTCAGCTACTTCTGTGGTCGACTGTACCAAGCTATATATTACGATATCTACTTCAACATTTCACTTTCAAAGAAGTATCACCGCGGTGTAGAGCTTAGTTTCTTTAATCTCATGATTTATTTTGCATATATTTTATTTATTTATTCTATTTATTTGTCGTTCTCTCATCATTCTTAAGGCTAAGGTATATCATAACTACTAATATGAAAAAAAATGAACATGTTTTAAAACTATATTAAACATTTTAAGAAAAAAACAAATAAAGAGAGAAAACGATGAAAACATTTATAAATAGATAGATTTTTATTAAAATATTTTTTTTATTTTTTGTTTTTCTTACAATGAAGGAGAAGTTATAAACACACAAAATTCAACACTTGAATGTGATTAAATTAAACGTTACTTTTTTTTTAGTGGTGGTAAGACTACAAAACTGGTAGACAACCTAGCTCCAAGGCATCCATATCGTTTCCGCTTGAGAGTCATACTTAAAGCCGCAGCTGTACCGACACTCGCTGATAAGGCTTTACAACATTACACTGACGAAGAAACTGTTTATAATAATTTCAAGGATATTCTTATTCCGTGTGATTTCAAAGAACACTTTGATGTAAATCTTGATACAGATGGTAATATTAGTAGTGTAGAAGAATCTGTTTCTGAAATGGATAAAGATGAATGTTCTGATGATAATGATAATGGACATGCTGGTGAGGAAAGGTACGACATAAAACAGTCTAACAGTATAATTTTAGTTCAAGTTGATGTCTTTTATAGATGTCAGTATTACAATTATTCAATGTCTATACCAAGTGAATTTTTTAATTATGTGTTATTTTAAATTTAGAAAAAAAAGTTATAGCAATTAGTATATGCCTATCATCTAATGCATCAGATTTCTCGACAAACCTTCGGTTATTAACTTTAAACTGATCCTTGTTGAGTCATATGACGAAATATGTCTTACGAAGTTTTGCATTAAAGTTATGAGCATAATAGTATCATCACTTTGTTTAACAATTGAATCATTAAATACCACTTTGCTTAACATTTTTTCCTTATCTTCCCGCCGGGAAGTCTCCTCAACAGTGTAATATCTATCGTGTCTGGTTTGTACTTCACAAATTAAACTATTAATAATGACTTTTACATTTCAAATACTCGCGTTTAATCCCGTAAAGTGGTTTTATTTCAAATGGTGTGTTCGCTAAAATTTAAGAAACTGACTTTTATGTTACAGGAAACTACAAATATTTCCAGATAAATCCTGGCTAGAATCGAAATGGTCTGAAGAGACTTGGACAAGTACAGACACGGATGGCACCTCGGCCGTATGCTTCTGTATGGCTGTAAGATGCGGGTATATAAAACAGGTGAACTTTTATGGACCTATGTACAATTGCCTATTAGTATGCTAGATGCATTACATTTCAATTGATTGGACTATAAAATTCGGAGTTTAAAATCCATTTTTTGTTTCGGTCATGCTTATATTTACTGTGTTATGGTGTGAAAGCAGAGAGAAGATCACAGCTAAATAAAACTACTTTGTAGCTTTGTGTTCCTTCAGTGGGCAACGTAGTCTAAGCTCATTGAGAAAAAGTTGTGATGGGAGCATGGGTACTAATCTCCCATGCTATTAATATTACACAGTATCTTGATTTTCTTAAAGCAGCTCATAAGTAGAGACCAAAGTGGTACGAGCGTCTGGATGGGCTACAGTACTTTCATTCTTTTGATAAAACCCCTAAATTGATATAGATCGCAATCTAAATCAAAACACAGAAAAATTATAACAGTAATAAAAATTACATGTTTAAAGCATATCAGTTATTGGTAGTGGGCCGTTGGAATTTAAGGCAAAATGACGCAGCGTGGACAGGCCAAGGTGGACCGAGACGCTCTGTTGAAGATTGCAGGCATCCGCTGGATGAGTGCAGCGCGGGACCGATCGACGTGGGAATCTTAGGAGGAAGCCATTGTCCAGCAGTGGATTTATTCCCACTGAAATGATGATGACGATGATGATCTCTGCAGGTACAAGTGATGGTGGAGGAGAGGCCAGCCCTGATCGGGATAGTCAATTCCAGCAATGGTTTCACACCCCTCGTCACTGCTGTAAAAAAAGGTGAGAAACAGAAGTAAAGCATTGCTAAGACTACAGCCAAACCATGACTGAGTCAAAGCACACTAAAACTCACTGACTAAAGATACAATAGAATAGATTTAACAATTTGCAAGTCCATAGTTGTATGTCCCTGCATAAAATTACTGTCGATCATAGAAGAGCGTTGCCGTAGAGTTGCGCGTTTGTCGGTTTTCTATCAACACACTTTGGAGAGTGTGCGAGGGAATAACACGAATTAATTCTACCAGCTCCCTTTTACCATCAAGGGACCAGACGAAGAATAGGTTTTCACCCTTATGTTGTGGATATTCCAACCATCCGCACAAAGCATTTCGCCATGTCCTTTCTAATGCGAACTGCTGAGGAGTGGAACTGTCTGCCTGCCAATCCCGAAACCTACAATTTGGACGTCTTTAAAGCTAGTGAATAGGCACCTTCTAGGTAAACATGGATCATCGTAGGCCATGTCACTACTTAACATCAGGTGTGATTGTAGTCAAATGTTTGCCTATTAATTGTATAAAAAAATACTTAGATGATCTCCACTTACGGCTCCACGAGGTTCCCTATACCTTATGTCCTCCTAATAATTACAGGGTTTGGAATATGTGAATAGCGCATCTGCTATTAGGAGTACCTATGGTGTGTAAGTAAGTGCTATGGTAATCCCTCACAAAAAATACATAAGCGTTTGTTTTGAATAGGCTATTTTTAGATTTACTTACTTTTTGTCAAAAAAGTCACATCGATTTAGAAAAGGTGCCATTTAGCTCAAACGCTCGCCTCTACACTTTATCCCTAATGCTTAACTAAAAGTTAAGAAAAACAATTTAAAATTATCAATGTAAACAATTACTGGCAAAATACATAATTCATAAAAATGACGATCAAAATAAGTTTTCCCCAAAAACAATCGAAAAATGTTAGCATTCGTAAACAACTTCTGAGGGACTCGCCAAACAGAGCCCACTCGGTCTTATCCTTAGAAAGATTCACGTAATCCATAAACGATTTTTGCTTTAAAGTTGAAGTCAAAAGGATCCCCTCGATCACTCAACAAGCTGAGTTATAAGCGGGCAGATAAGACGCCGATGTAATAAATTATGAAAAGGCTTTGGCAAATTTTGTGACCAAAGTTATATAAATATGTACAGTGTAGACAATACATCATGTATTACTTTCGCTTTTGAAGCATCTTTAATCATTGGTAATAGGAATCATTTTAACAGTGCGATTGCTGGCAGGATGTGCTATTCACAAGACTACATTCATGAAAAGGTCAAAGTGGGACAGGGCTTTTAATACGTTATTCATATATTACTCCAATAAATTATGTCATGAGGGGATAAAATTCTTATCTGTTAAGCCGTATTAAACTCCCGGGAGTCTGTGTAAAAAAGTTGTAAAATCAATAATTGTGACTGGAATTCGATGCTTGACGAGCTAATACAGTAAAGGGTAAAGACAACAGTTATACCCTGCCTCACAAGGTTCCTCGTCATACCTTAATCCTCCATCAGTAGTTCGTCCACCGTTGTTGGATACTGACACTATTTTATTTTATTTTTTATTTTTTGATTTTGTGCTGGACTTCTAGCTGGTGGAAAACGGGTGGTGGTGCACTATCTCGAGGTTTCTTAAGTATGATAAAGAAACTTGTGTCGCCCATTTTTTACGTATGATGTTAAGCTGGAACAGGAACTGACTGAGTCCAAAATGAAGTCTGTAGTTAACAGCCCCTTACCAGCCCGTTGGGGTACTCACACACAATTGAAGATCTATTGTTTGTCATATGTGGGTCCTTCACATATTACAATGCCAGCATTTAGTTACTCAATGTCTTATAAAATACTACGTACCACAGAAAAGGAAAAATCTTATTTCTAAGCTAAAAAAAACAAGTTCTTGAACGGGATCCAAACCAGCTTCCTTTATCAATCGGAGACTGCTCTGATGGCATAACCGTAACAATTTATTCTAATCTATCTGCATTTGTGATATGTAGACACTTAATAAGTTGGGGGCCTATATGAGTTTACTGCTAAAATGTCGAAATAATGAATTCTATTTAAACATCCCAATGAGTATTTTTTTAAATACCTATGATTCAGCTAAGTTGGGCATTGCTTTTAAAATTCACAAGTTTAAGCATTAATAATAAATATAAAATAAAATAAAAACGTTTATAACAGACACGAGTCTATAGTGCTACTTAGTAACAATAATTAACTAGAAATTATGTTAATATTAAGCACAGTAAGGGTAATAAGTTATTTTGGTATCTTTGTGCAATGTTGCTTAATGTCACAGTCCACACTCCATGTCCAGTCTCGTCGCGACCATACTCAGGAGGCTAATTGAGCAGCACCTCGTCCGAAGCAGCAGCGACGCGATGAGCTTTCCATTGACATTCGAGAGGCTATTAACTTCAGCTGCTGCTAGCATCCCTGAAGCACTGCAGTGCATTATAGCAACCTACCACATTATAGCAACCTACCACATTATAGCAACCTACCACATTATAGCAACCTACCACATTATAGCAAGCTACCACATTATAGCAACCTACCCCATTATAGCAACCTCCCACATTATAGCAATTTACCACATTATAGCAACCTACCACATTATAGCAACCTACCACATTATAGCAACTTACCACATTATAGCAACCTACCACATTATAGCAACCTACCACATTATAGCAACCTACCACATTATAGCAACCTACCACATTATAGCAACCTACCACATTATAGCAAGCTACCACATTATAGCAACCTACCACATTATAGCAACCTACTACATTATAACAATTTACCACATTATAGCAACCTACCACATTATAGCAACCTACCACATTATAGCAACCTACCACATTATAGCAACCTACCACATTATAGCAACCTACCACATTATAGCAAGCTACCACATTATAACAACCTACCACATTCTTGCGAAACAAACATCTATTTTATGCTATTCCAACACAGTCCTGAGTTGAAAAAAGAATAATCTTTTTTATTGGAATAACAATTACAAAATAATGCTTATGTTGATGATACTTAATCATTGACGTTCGTTAATCATTTTGACGACCGCCTGGCCGAGTGGGCTGTACCCCAGGCTACTCGGTCAAGAGGTCCCTGGTTCGAATCCCGGTAGGAACAAATGTTTGTATGATGAGTACGAACATTTGTTCACGAGTCATGGATGTTTACATGTTTATTTAGTATATTTCTAATATTAATATACATATTATTATCATTATTTCTCCGTTATCTAGTATCCATAACACAAGCTCTTAATGATGCTTACTTTGGGCTAGATAATAGGTGTGAGTGTACAAATATTATTATTATTATTATGTAATTTAAGTCAACGGCATATTCTCTCGATTACATATAACTATTGTGAAGGACAGACCTCCTTTTGTATATATATCTGTATAATAGTCTATGTGCTTAGCTCCTTTATCTATTCCTGTCAACTTGCTCTTGTTTCCTAACCTTTCTTGTACTATAGTTTTCGGTCTTTTTTATATCTTTTCTGTGTTTCCGTTTTTATCAATATACACCCTTCTCTTTCCAATCCGCCTTTTCCTTTGCTGTCCACGACATCCTGTCCTTCACAACTATAACGCTGCGTTATTCACAAAATAATGTATGATTAACAATAAATAGAAAGAAAGAAAAAAAAGAAAATGGTGAAAAAATTAAAGGCTTATTTTCATCGTTTTCTTATATATATAATTACGCAATCTTTAACTAAGACAAATCAGTATGATTAAATTACGAATTGTGAAATTATAATTATCGTTTCAAGTTTTTAAAGCAAACTTGATCCTGAACGGTCTACGAGGTAACGAAAGCAAATCTAAATTCACAAAAGGACCATTTCCATCATTAATCTGATATGCTTCTAATGCTATTATACATCACTACCATCTTGACTCAGGAGACGTGAACATGGTCAAATTCCTGATCTCAGCGGGGGCGGAGGTGGACCAGCCCACGTCTGCTGGCCAGACTGCCTTACACCTGGCTGTGCTGATGAGACAACCAAATATGGTCGAACTGCTCTTGGAGAAAGGCGCCGACTTTAAGGTAGACCTTTATTCTATCTATTTGTATAATTATCAAGGATACTATAGACGGGACGCTTCTTACATCAACATTATCAATGGCGTTTGGTTGCCCCTGTGAATTAGGCAGAACTAAGAAGAATATTCTGATTCCAGGAAAAGCGGAGACCAGTAATTTGTAAATTAAATGAAAAGTTATCAAATTTTTAGCGCCCGGCTAGAAGTCATAGCTGATTTATACGATACCACCCCGGCACAGCATCTGAACGGCAGTAAGTGTAGGCTTTAACTTCTTGTTCTATAGACAGTTGGCTGTTCTGTCAATATAAAGAGTTATATAAAGTAAAGAACAAAGGCCAGTTCTTTCCGCGCGCCATTTTGTCAATATAAGACAAAATATAATTTATTATAAGATAAGATATAATTTATTTCTCAGAATATGGTTTACAAGTTCACGTTATGATTTACTAATCCTCACATTCCAGCCTATATACTTCCAACAGCTGGGCACAGGCCTTTCTACATGGGAGAAACACTGTTGTATAATTTATGGTTGTATGACAGCAGTTCCCTTTTCATGAAAATATGGTGTTAATTTTGTTGAAGATAGTCTATCTCCCAATGAATAGCTCAGCCGGATACAAGATGTTGAATTTCTAATGAAGCGATTTTTAAACATTTATGAGTTTTAATGAAACACAACAAAAACATGAGGAGTTTGGGCTTTAACACCACCACGCTGGCCCAAAGCGGTTGCAGTGAAAACCGGGACAAACGACTTTTTAACGTGCCTTACGAAGCACAGAGGGGCTCGCGATAGCAAATTTTGATTGACCCATTCCGGGTCGTGGCTAAAGATTAAAATGTATAGGGAGTCAAGAAAGGTGCGCTATGAAAGAGCCCCGAGCCAGTAGCAGTGCCAATAACAGTCCTATGATTGGCCTGTGTAACCAAACGGTTGCGACAGCCCATGTGAAGGTTGATGGGATTGAGCCATCCCGGGATTGACCCTGGTGAAAGTTGCTTTGTTTCCGTAATCGAAACCAGAGCACTCATACCACCATGCCACCGAGCTCCTCACATTTTACATTCAGTCTTATTAAGTCTTACTTTTTTTTTATTATCTTAATTTTATTTAGGGGCTTTTATCCAGTATTAGGCATGTCAGCCCCATCGTAACCCAATGGCCTATTTGGTTGCATACAGCGGGAACGGGAAGGGTCAATGGAAAAGACTCACTTGATAAGAACAGTTTTGCAATAAAATTACCTTTTTGTGTGGTATACTTTAATAACGGCTTATTTTGGTCTGGATAATTAGTATATATATCCCCAGAAAGGCGACGTGAACGGCCTCCAGGTGGTACACTACGCTGTCGACTCTGGTGATGTAGGCATGCTGAGGCTGGTACTGGACCGAGGAGGTGACGTCGCAGCCCAGGACAATAACGGGTGGACGCCGCTGTTCAGAGCCCGTGAGTTATCTAACACTGTTCTTAGAAACAATATCTAAACTTGAAAATCTTCATACGGCTATCTCAAGTCCTGGGTAGATCACACAGTTACAAAGCTTGCCTGCATTTAGAAAGGTTGCGGGCTCGACTCCGCCCCAGGACAGGATTATTTTCTCGTTTAGATATTTTTCTAAGTTTCTATCGAACATTTATTAATAAAGAAAAAAATAAGAGTAACACTTTTATGTTAGTACAGTATACTTTACCGAAAATTCTTAGGTTCCAGAACTCAGTAACCGTAACAGTGAGGTAATCACAAACACGGGGTCACTCCAAGCGAAGGCCATTTACACCATGTTTGAAAAGGAAAATGAGCACAGGCTCAGTGCCCGGGCATTGAATATGAGGCCCCCTCTCAGTCAGCAGAAATGCTGTGACTCCAGCGGATACCTGCAACCACCAAATCGCTTGTTGAAGGCTGCCTAAGCTGCGTTTACCAGCCCGAGTTTGATACGCTAGAGTCTAGAACGTTCGGTTCTGTGAGCGATGAGTCCTGCCGATGTAGTAACATAGAAATATTTTCGATTCGTTCCTACTTTTTTCTCCTCATCATCATAATTATATCTTGTCCATTTGATTGTACACACAATATAATCTTTTAGGATCAAGCTCGAGACATAATGTCTGAATATTTTAGCTTTTCAAATCACATTTGAATTAAAACAAAAAATACCTTTACAATAAGGTATGCAATAAATAATAGGTATGCAAGAATAAGCCTCGCAATTCAGCGAGGTAATGCGACCAGTCTTATTGGTACACTTCCATTTTCAGTAGATTTAGGTGGTGTTTTTTATTTATAAGTTCGGTTAATTTTAGTTTATTTATAGGCCTAAGTTTATTTTAATTTTTATTTCCATTATGTATTTGTTTCTAATATATTATTATACTATAAATAATTAACTTATGTTGAGAAGACGCGCACGTACCTTGGACACTACTCACGTGTTGCCTACCCTGCTAAAATCAAGAAGAAGCGTTACACTGATAGCCTTGGAGACAAGTCCCCTTGCTGCTGAACAATATGGTGCATATTTATGTATAGTAAAGGTACTCTGTGGATCTCTCCTTATCTCTCTTTGCAGTATGTCAGGGAGCATCCACAGAGATGGTGGCGGAACTGATGGCTCGTGGAAGCGACCCTGACGTGAAAGACAACGCTGGTCTGCCACTCACCTCAGTAGCCAGGCTTTTGAAGAATAGACAGTGAGAATTTTATAACTTAAAACTTTTTCAGTCGACTTCAAAGAGGTCTTTTTAGGTATGTTAGCTCACAACTATCTCATGGGCATGGACAAAGCATACATCAAATTTAGATCTATTTTCGTAACTCTTTTTTATCATAGTAAAATGGTAAAACTCTTTATCAATGAATTACCCCGTCAAATATCAGATTCCAGACACAATTGATTTTTTTAATTGTCATAGCCATCATAGAGGGAAAGTACCTACAATACTAGAAATGCCGTACATACTATATGCAATATACGGATTTTTTTAAATAAAAGTGTGTTTTAAAAAATCTTCACCCGGTAATCGAACCGGCTAAAATCCGAAACGAACTACTGTACTTTTAAGAGTAGGTAGCTACTTAGTTTGATAGTAGAACTGTTGGGACGATTCCTTATACCAACTGACTGTCTCTAATGATCGAACTGCTTGGTCAAATTATAAATTGTTGACACAAAAGTACTTACAGGTTATTAAGCCGGTTAAATTTCCGGGTGCAGCAAACTTATTTTTCTATATCTTTGAAAGTTATGCTTCTTTTTAAGAATGAAGTAATGTTTCCTTTGAGTAAAATTTGCAATCTTCTCGGTATTTAGAGAAATTTCCCTCCAATGTGGTTTCTTCGCACCTTTGTCGCCTGCTATAACATGAAGTTAGCAACACGAGAATAGCCTTGGTATTACGTACAGTCGGCAACAAATCAAACGTAGCAGTTTGACCTTGAGACCGCTCTTACCGCGTTCGTAATAGAGGCGGCTTTCGTAGTGCAACTATTAGACTAGATGTGCTGTCATATGTACGTTTGTAGACTACGCTCGCCGCTTAACATCAAGCAAGTTCATGCTTGTTTGTAGAATCGACCACAGAAGTAGCTTAACACTTTAGTACCATGTCGCACCGACTATTGCGCTCGTACCTACTTAATAGTGCACCGTACTACTATTGATGCCATAGTTATTGTGACATGGTACTAAAGTGTTCAGCTACTTCTGTGGTCGACCGTACTACCCTTGCTTATAGGCAAACTATTATATCAATACCTTGGGAGTCTATACAATACCAGACCGCATACCTACATGAGGAAAGCCATGCTTTCTGTAACAAATGCAACCTCTCAGACTTGTATAGACTGTCAGGCTTGATGCGAAAGTCTGCAGAGAGGTCTGCTACTTCGCATCACTGTGGCTTCCTTTTGGCGAAAACTCCCAAGCAGACTCTATCTGCCTTTACTAAAAAAAATGAGACAATCTCAGTTCAGTTCTAAACCAGGTCTAACTAAAACCAGTTTTGTAATAAGACGGTATGATTTACTATGTCAATTGGGAGATTCTGGCGGTCTGATAAGGGAAGACGAAAGGCTAATCTAGTTTGTCCTAGTGATGTGTTTTTTTTATTTAAGCAATATATCTGAATGAAAATGTGATGAAAAATAGTTTAGAGTATCCGAGTCACGTTTCTAAATATTGAAACTGGTCCACACTTAATTTTAGTGCTGTGTATCATACTTAGATATTATTTCCCAGTGGTCGCCACCGTGACTCGGTGCTAAGACTGGTGGACTCACAGTATCCCCACGAGAAGGCTCTCGCTAACTTCACTCGACTCACAAAGAAGATATACAACGTTCACAGCATTATGAAGTAAGCCATCAGGCCCTCGGGACTGAAATATAAGAAAATACTTACAATAGTGTGGAAAAAAGCATACAGCCCACCTGGTGGTAATCGGTAACTTACTAATGGCCTTCTGTGTAAGTTCGCAGTCGCACAACGAGCTATAGAACGAGCTATGTTGGATGTTTCTCTGCGAGATAGAATCAAAAATGTGGCTGATTATGGCAAATGCCCTTGAATTGATTTTGCAACAACTTAAAATACCCATTTTTCCAAAACAATATGAGATATAATACGCACTTAATCACATAAAGACTTTCTTAGTATAATGTGTTATTGTATTGTTGTGTGTGTAATGTTCGATCTATCTTTATATAAATATAAATGTCTCAGAATTTTTTGCTTTTCCCATTTAATCTCTATCCATCTTCACGCTCTATTTTGCAATAAAAAAAAACCTCCTTTTCAGGTTAGATAAGAAACAATATAGTTATCTAGTCACATAAAGTTCATAGTAAAATGATGAATGGAGCAATATTCATATTAGTCTTTATTGCGAACCTCTTGCAGTCTAGTTCATAGTTTTATTTCAGTTTGACTTATAAAATATGTTCTAGTGACTTTGTTTGTTTTAAAATATTATGTTCTCTATCCGACATTTTCAAGAGCCTAGAAAGTGAATAATTCTAATAAAATGCTTTTTAATGTCGTGTTATTTAGTTATTTCTTCATACACTCAAACTCAAAAAGGTCATCAACGGTCTTCTATAACTCTGCCTTACTTTATCTGGTACCAGCTGCTCCCTGATGATGGAAATTGATGTGTCAGAGAGTTTAGAACTTCGCTACTAGATTATCCTTAATAACTGAACTAGGCGATATAAGACCCATACATTCCAAATAAACACGAATGGGTTAAAGAGATTAGAGGATTGAATTCATTCCGGAACCTTGTAGTACTTATTCAAGATTACAATATAATTATATACCTCAATCTTTGAATTAGCAAGAAGTTATTTTCAGAAACGATTTCCTCAAAAGATACTTACTTAATAAAGAATATCACTAAACAAAATAATTATATACCTACGAACGTTATTTCATTGCGAAAATAAATTTCGCCAAATTAATATACTAGCTGTGATTACATTATAAGTATACTAATTATTTTGGAGTATTTCTTATTTAACTGTTTTTTGCATATTACTTTCATCATATTTATGCCGAGCACATTTTCTGTTTTGTATTTTTGTAGGCATTAACTACCATCTTGTTGTTTATACCTACAAGCTTACGTTCCTCTTTCTTTAATTAAACATAAAAAGTTGTATCCCATAATGGAAAATATATATTATTACATTACAGTCGTGGGAAATATTGAAATGAAATAAAGATTATAATTAAAAAACTAATTTATTAATTATTTAAGAAATATTTACACAGTTCTTAATACTAATGGAGTATTGAATTGCAATTCACGTGTGACAAAGTGGTAACAGGAGTGATTAATATCGTCAAGAATAGAAGAAGAGCCACGCGGTAGCCCACAGCCACACCCCAATATAACACGAAATGCATTTAATGGCAAGGCTTAAAAGTAACGCAATAAATAAGATATTTAACAATAAACATTTCACAAGAATTTAGCTGATAATACCGATATTAATACTAGGTAAATCCAAAGACTCCTTGGACTTCTGGACGCTGATGCGCGGGGCCACTCATACTCTACTTGGCTGTCGCTTGTACTATGAACTTTTTGTTCTTCCACAGTGCCTTTCTCGAATTGCGTTATTTTTGTATCTCTTTTTCTGCGAACTCCAGACTCGTTATCTTCATCTTCATACTCTTCTTCGAGTTCATCCGCGACTTCGTCTTCTTCCTTCAAGCTTACTTCATGTTTTTCGCTTCCTTCAGGTTTTAAATCTTCTATCTTAGATTCATCAAAGGAGTTGACGAGTTTTAGATGTGTGGTTCTAGTGTCAGTCAAGGCTGGAGTGAGCCCTTTAGCTGCATCTGTACTTAATTCTGCGCCCACTATTGGCGGGATCTCACCTTTGAATGGCCCGAATTGAGGAGTCTTCAGCAGCAACTCCGTATTCGCTGGAAGTTTTGATGAGAATATTTTTGTATTAGGTTTAACGTCGGGCACGCTTGTAAGGGTAGCTGCGGAAACAGTTTTGCCATCATATGTTGTATACGTTTGCTGAGATATTGAAAGCTTCTGAGCATGTTCTTTTGGCAATTTAGGGTCAGGTGGCAAGTATTGAGGACTGACTTTGTTGGATTCCATGACCATATCAGACGGAACATCTTTTTCCATGTTCTTTTTACTAAAGAGCGCATTCAATTGTTCTTCTGTTTTTACATAAACCGGGTGTGGTCTGTCTTCTTTAGCGTGATTGCTGGGAAACACTTCTCTAGTTCTATCCTCAGTTGGCTGCAAATGATCGGGGGGTGACGGTATGAACATTGGTTCAAACGTTTCCGTTATTTTATCGCTCGGACTCTGGTAAACATGATTTATATATTGCGGCGATTCTTCGTAATCTTCTTCTACATCAGTATCTTCTCGTCTATTCGAACCTTTGTCGTCTTCGTCTGTTATTCTATCCTCAGCAGCCATTAAAGGCTCTCTGATTATCGGTTTGAATCCGCTCTCAATTACAATAGAGTCTGGTTTGAAACCAGTGTTAACTGCTGCCACGACTGTTGATGTCTCGACAGACTCGCCCATAAAATCCGATGATTTTATGTCATGTTGAGACTGATGTCGATCGTTATCGATTTTTGTATTTTGTGGCTTAGGCTGCTGAGAATCTGGGCTTAACATTTGTGGTGTATGGACCGTACGATGTTTGATGTGAGTCATCTGCTGATCCAGTGGCAATGGATTTTCTAGTGGTTTGCCAAGAATTATTTGACCTGGTCTACTCAAGTAAGTCTGTTGAACACTTTGCTGTGTAACAGTGTCACCCGCTCCCGGTAATGTTATTTGGCTTCTTACAACCTGATTCATTATAATATCAGTCTGACCAAGTTTCAGAGTAGCAGCTTGAGATGGCCCTCCATGGCTAGGCTTACCCACGACTACGGATGGAACTGGGATATCATTGGAAGGCTTTGGGCCATGTTTGATTTGAAAGTTCGGTTTCTGGTGTAGGGGTGGAGGCATCGTCTTCATCGGTGGAACACCAGGTGGGAATGGGCGTGCGGGGCTAATTGGCATACGACCAGGATGTTTCATTTGAGGTTTCTTTGGCATACCATGTGAATTATGTCCAGGCATCGGTAATGGGTATCCTCCATTTCCATTTGGGTATCCAGGTGGTGGACGGCGAAGCTTGATTTCTGGCGGAAGTGGGCGCCTGAACGGTGGTCTGGGACCGGGTTTGCCCATTGGATTCGGTCGCATTACCGATTGTAGTGTAAGGGGTTGTTTCCGAGGTGGTAAGAAATAGCTCTCAGGTGTTCGTCCATGCTCTACCACATACTCATCGCCTTCTCTCAACGGACGCTCTGGCAAGAATGACTCGTTGATGTCCTCATGCACCTTGTATTGCGCGGGAGCTCTGGTGGCGTTCTTCCGCATCTCGCTCTCAAGACTCTCGACGGCATTGATCACCTCCTTCAATTGCACTGTGGACACGGGCAACTCGTACTCCTCGAGCGTGATTGACTGCGCTTCTCCACTAGCTTTACTGAAATTGTTATAATTCGATTTCGCGTCGTTCACTTTCTCAATTTTTTGATAGCGTTCTAGAAAGTTACTGTCGGGTTTGACGCGACTTTGTACCTGTATTGATTCCTCGCCGAAGAGGTCCTCCGGAGAGACGACAGTTTCAGTTAAACGACTCTCCTCGGGCTCAGTGGCGTCACACTCGTCTAGCACGTTTATCTTCCAACCGAGGTGGCGATGCGTGAAACACTGAAAGGAAAATAATATTACAAACTGTCTAGGAAACATATAATATGCAGTAGTAAGTGATTTCACCGTCCAATATACAATCGTGAATAATGAAGAGATCTCATACGAAACAGAGAAGACTTGGAAGGCTGAAACAGAAAAAAGATAGTAAGGATTATGTACACAGAGCGATGGTGCGAAAGTTTGAATGGTGTGAAAGATGAAACAAATAGTGATTGAAGAGTAGAATGAAATTGTAAAACAAATATTTTAGTGTTGAAGATGATTAGTGGCTTTCCCTTTTTGACACTGCGTGCAGCTCATTGATTGTTTCATAACACATTTAAACTTGACCACATTATTGGACATAAGCAGTCAAAGATTTCTAATAATTCTTGGTAAAATAAAAAGCTCATAAAAATATAAAGTTGAATTTCAAATGATTTGTATGTAAAACAGTAAATTCCACTGAAATAAAGTTTCCAGATACCCATAATTATTATAAAATTTGAGCGATATATTGACCATAGCCATAACTACACCATGATTCTGAGGAGTAGAGCAATGATGTTGATGTTTAAGTAACGATTGCAAAGGTTATTTTGCGGCAATCAGGACCCAGATGGGTGACCGGAAAGTATTATAAACTCTTTGATGATCATGAAAACTTCTTCATCTCTGTTGTTTTATGATAGCAGTCATTAAAACTACTCTTGCCTCACTCCAGAGTCCCTTATAAAATTCTGACAATAAGCTAACCTTATGCTTACAACTACTCATTTCAGACTCCAGAGTCAGCTCTGAGAACAGGCTACCCTTACGCCTACCAAGAAGACTATAAAACTGACCTGATAATAAACAGTGTCAGGCGTGTTCTTGTCAGGTGTCCAAGTAACAACGCCTGGGTTGCCCTCCTCGCAGACCAGAGTAAGAGACCGCTGGTAGGCTCCGAATGAGGGGTACTCGTCGGCTTCAGGGCCCGAGTTGTCGGGAGTCCAGTTGCAAAGACGCCCGACGCCCGTGGGAATTAACTCGCCAGTTCGGGAACGGCGCACGCCCGCGTATATATGGACACCCTAGAATCAGAATGTTGGTGATTCTATAATACTATATTATAGGGAACTATGGGAAGTTTTTTTTAACAAATTCAAATAATGTTTATTATTGAATCTAATTTCATTGTACCGACAACAATGACATGAAACTAATGCCTTTAAGATAACAATCCACAAATCATCATCAGCACGTACCTTCTTCTCATCGTCTGATTTGTGATAGTATCCCCCAACAGGATCATCGGTAATATAGAAGGGATGGTACCGCGCAGGCACGGCTGGGTCTGATCCACCCTCCACCACGAACGTGTACCGCTTGCCTCTGATCACGTTGATCTCTGGGATGAGCAGACCATTGACGTACCAGGATATCCCCCAGCCCACGTGTCCTGAATAATGTAAATGTTTTATAAAATTCTTTAATTTAAATTTAAACCTATTTAGTGACCAGCTGGTTTCAGGCAAAGGTTTGTACGATGAGTGAGATGAAAAGCTTAAATATTTTCAAATATTTATTCTCCGGCAGTGGTGGCCTTAATATATTTGAACTGTTTATACCACTTTACCTGATGTCTCTTCGCTTTTACTAACGCATCGTTCAAACAATGCTTGACGATAATTATCACCCTATGTATTCTCTACCAGTAATAGCGGAATAGCCCTGCTTTCCTCCAGTGGGTCCCATCTGCGCGTAGAACACGCCATCTGGGGGCTCGGAGCATTGGATGGCTGGGATCTCCCAGGGAAACACTTTAGGGACCGGCTTGGGCGTTGGTACTGGGTTGGGCTTGATCACTGCTGTGGTCTGAAAGGATATACATAATTTTGTTGGTATTGTGACTCCCAGGACCTAATAGATATATCTTAACGTTGGGTCCCTTACCAGCTCACAGGCGGGATCACGCCCAAGGATAAAATTATTTTTTCTGTTAAGTATTTATGTCAAATAAAACAATATTGGTCTTTATTTTATTGTACACCGACCAACACTAAATAAGTTTATTATAGGTCTACAAAAATAAGAAGTGATCTTAATCAGTTAATATTTTTAAAAGTCATTTTATCTCTTTCTTAAGTGGGAAAAAGAAAGCAACAACCTAAAATGGCTGAATCAACAAAGTAATTTTTCTTGACCACAAAAATCAAGAATGCTTACTGTCGAAAATCACCTTGTTCGTGATTCTCCTAACTCACCTGTTCTTGCTTTACTGGCCGGGGCTGGTGGTTGGCGAGGTTTCCGCGGGGAGGTTCCGTAGTCTCCTCCTCACCTTCAGGCATAGGGCAGTTCCACACAGGCGGACGGCCAAATTCAATGAACTTGTCACCCTGGATTAGAATAAGAAGGATTTTATTGAAAATGATATTTGAAGTAAGATGAAGTGTGTTCAAAATGTGTTATTTTTAAGCTTTTCTGTATGCATCTAGTCATTATCAGAATTCCGATGCAATGGAATACTCCCTGTCTCCTTGTACTCTTAGCTGATCACTTACTGCCTCGTAATCCCCACTAGAGATGGACTCGAAGATCTTGCAACTCCTTACCTTTGTAAAGTGGTGGTGGTAGGACACTTCGTTTCTAGAGTTGAGCGGTCCCAGCGCCCAGATGATGGGCTGGGAGCTGTTCGTCAGCACAGGCCGGTCCAGCTCGTCGATCGCTCTCAAAGCTCGCTGATAAGTCACGATGGAATACCCATTCACCAGAGCCGCGTTCAGTAGACGCACTGAGTTGGTCTTCTCCTGTTGGAGAAAGGGGTGATTACTGAGTATATAACGTTTATTGTTGGCACAGGAGCTGGGGGTGAGCTGGTGAAATTCTTTCGGCAGAGCACCCGCGAAGGGCAATGGGGTTACCGGGGAGTTCGTCGGTATTTTCAGTGCCGATCTGATCTTTCATCAAGTGATGGGCGATCACGAGGACATGCGAGTCACTTAGCCAGCGACTGGTAGATCTGTAAGCGGATTCTGCAGTAGGCTTGTAGCTATGTATGTCGACCTTACTACAGGGGTCTGTACCATTCTGTATGTCTTCCTTATTTCAGCCGTGAAGCAGTTCGCTTTGTTTCGGATTGAAGGGAAAAGTAGCCAGTGTAATTAGTGGGCATGGACGGCATATCATCTTAAGCCTTAGGATAACAACGCACCTGCAATATCAAGTGATTTTTCCTTGTCATTGCAGGTGTCTATAGTCGACCACTTACCACTAAGTAGACCGTCAGTTTGTTTTTCATCTAGTAATTCATCATTTATAAAAAATCTATACAGAATCTAAAAGTAGAGCCTAAAGGTAGAGCCTGCTCCATCACACTTTCTCCTTCGCATTTGGCTCTCTATTTCCCTTACCCCTTATGATGTGACTTTATAAAAGCCTGTCGCGATAAAAACCTCATTGATGAAATTAGAAGCTTTAATCGAAAGCATGACACAGCCTTTCTAATATTACAGCTACACCAATCAGGCATTATAATTAGTAAACTTTCGATGCTAATCACAAGTAAAGGAGCAGTATAAATATGTCTTACCCCAAGCCTCTCATCAGGACACGACCCCCTGACTCCGGCACACTGGCTCTTCGCGTCCAGGTAGTAGTCGACCGCATACCCCTTGAGCGTATCTTTGTCCACCCAGGCCACTGCCACGTCGCCCCCTACCATCTGAGAGTGCTCAGGATCCCCGGAGATGCCGAAAGACATGTACTCGCCGTCCTCTGAAAAGGAAAGTTACATAACAGGTGTTTCAGCATGAGTAATTGCAAGAATGCCACTTTCACATAAGAGAAGTCAGGATCACATAAGACCAAATTTTTCTCTATTCAGGAAACTAATACAGCTTTTACAGTACCTATATTAAAATTTTTAAACACTTTGTAATACATTTGCAATAATAACAATTTCCATTGCTAGTTAACACAAACAAGATTATAGATAAGACAACAGTGCTAACAAAATAAATTTAATCTCTCTCAATCAATGGGAAAGGTAGCCAGTGTAATTACTGGGCATGGACGGCATTTCATCTTAGGCCTCAAAATGACAACGAACCTGCAATATCAAGTGATTTGTCCTTGTTATTGCAAGTGTCTATAGGCGACGGTAACTGGTTACCACCAGGTAGGCCGTCAGCTTGTTTGTCATCATCATCATCATCACCAGCCTATATACGTCCCACTGCTGGGCACAGGCCTTCCTACATGGCAGAAACACATGAGGAGTTTGGGCCATAACACCACCACGCTGGCCCAGTGCGGGTTGGTGGGTTAAAGCGGTTGCAGTAACAACCGGGACCAACGACTTAACGTGCCTTCCGAAGCACGGAGGAGCTCAAGATCATAAATTTGATTGACCCATCCCGGGACCAACCATGGCGAAAGTTGCTTTGTTTTCGTAATCGAAACCAGAGCGCTCAAACCACTACGCCACCGAGCTCCTCAAGTTTGTCAAGTTTGTCATCACTAGATGAAAAAATGTGCTTAATGGTGTTATTTCATTATTATTAATCTCATTCATTAACAAAGCGCACTGTGGCCTGTCGTCATTGCCCCACTATAAGATAAGGATAAAGAGGAAATGGCATCACACATTTAAATCTGTATTTACAACCGACTTCAATAATCTGGTGGTCGTTCAAGTTCTCTCATAACAAGTTTCCGGACCATAATTGGACCACTCAGACCAACAAGGAAAAAACACTTGGTAATACAGGTGCGTTGTCATCTTTAAGCCTTCCATGACCAGTAATTACTCTAGCTACCTTTCCCTTCAATACGAAATACAGCCAACAATTCATGGCTGAAATAGGAAGACTAGAGTCGTCTGGGTAGGTACCTATTCAGACAACCCTAGGCCTACCAGCATGTGAATGAATTTCAAAACTTCCGACTTATTTTCTAATAATCCTAGTATTTATTGCATTAGTGAATTTGAAGTCGAACGCTTTGTTGGCTTGTGATAAATTATTATGTAAGTGTCGAAGCCCATGATTGAAAGAGGATCATCATCCTCAGCCAAAGACTATATAACCAATTGACTGCGCTAGCGGGGGCAATCTTCTCACTAAGCATATGCTAAAACGAGTTTATGTGCCGATTTCGGCTTCAGAGTGCTTCTAGCTGCCGCGGGTATCACACAGTGACGTAAAATATTATTTAAAGAGTCAAAATACGGTAAAAATGCCCAGTTGTGCTATTAAATGGTGTGGGATGTCGAGTTCTACTTCAAATTACAAAAAAGATGGAATAACCTTCCACAGGTAAGTATTATTTAGATGAAATTCGTACAAAATAATTTTCACAAAAATAAATTCTTTTTAATAAATATAAAATTGGCACGCGTTGATGTCTTTCTACCCCTCTCTCTCTTTCCTAGGTTTAATGTACTATGCATTTATCTCTTTCTGTCAAGATAGTGCTGTTACGTGCACTTTCTTCTTGGTATCGATAATAAAATCATTTTGTAAGATTTAATTATATTGTTTTCGTATTATTCAAATCTAAATTCTAATTTGATTAATATAATTTTTATTTCTATTTACAGACTTAAGCCATTTGATTCACTAAGGGACTTATTTAAAGAAATTAATATTTTGACCGTTGCTTCTCAATATCTTAAACTTGGAACAGCAAGTTTCTTTTTATATCTAGTGTTTAAGTTATGAATATCACTATGTTTTGAAAAGGTATGTTTATATTTGTGAACATAAATTATGTTCTCATATATACTGGGTAGAAAAAATCTATGGGCCCTGGAAGGGAACTACTTTAAATCCTTTAGCTAGCTCATTTTACTGAAAGGAAACATTCCTTTATTTTTGAAAAGAAACAAAACTGCATTTAAAGATCTTCTAAAAGTCGCTTGTCTCACCCGGGAATCACACCAAATAAAAATTAAAAAAGTAAACCCTCGCTATTTTTTTTATACGAATCGGTAGGATTAATGTTCAGGATAAAATTTGTTTAATAAACATTTGGTATTTGGAATAAAAAAAGTAAAAAGTAACATCAATTATTTACGATCGAATACATGCAACATTTTTAACGATTTTAAAAATGTTGAAAGTTGTCGTTCTAATTTCAAATTGCCCCGCGTTACATTAAAAAATGCGTTCCATTTTTAACTTTTCCTCAGATTGCCTAGTTTAAGATTGAATTGTGCATAAATTTATTATTACAATTTAATGATTTTCTTATCGAAGTCTTCAATAAGGTACTAAGACATAAATAACATTAGCATTTATTTACGAGTATTATGACTATTAACCACTGTATACCTATATTGTGATTGTGCATTGTCAGATAGCTTGAAAATGACGATAATACTTTTGACATTGGGTACCTACTTTGTTGGTACGTTGATATACATTCTCTTCTAATATTATTATTTTTTTTCGCTGGGCGGCACTGCGCTGCTAAAAATTATATTTTTTAAAAAAACATTGTAATTTAATATTTGAAAAGAGTGACTACATGAGTTTGTTGCCGGAATCTTCTCGGTAGTTCAACTTTTGGAACCGGTGTAAATTCAGACATGACAGACAGACAGAGACTATGACGTTGTTAGTTAATATATTTTTTGTGATAGTTGTAACAATGTGTTTTTTTGACGATTTAAAAGTGTTTCTTTGTGGCCTAATTAAATAAAATATTTTGTCTTTCTTTCTTACGTTTATTTATTAAAATCGTACTAAGTTATTATGTTGTTTAATTACACTAGAAATTCCCTCGCACCAAAGTTGACTTATAGTTTTTATCGATAGTCGATAATATGTTTGGTCTCCCTGCTCCCTACAAAAACACGTGTAATTGAACTGACCAATCAGCGAAGCCAATGCCTCGTCGCCCCCGCACCGCTAAGCAGTGACCTGTGTTTCTAAGGAGGAATGCATCTATGCGCTCTCCACTGGTTAAGTAGTTATAGTAGTAGGTAGTAGTTATGTAGGATAAATGTTATTTGTTGTTGTTATCTACCTTAAAAAAAAGACTTATGTATATAAATTGTGAATTTGTTTATATTGCGATACCCTTACAGGGTCATGTTTATAGGAAATTTATTTTTATGTAACATCTGTTATACCAACATGTGGCAATAAATGGATATGACTATGACTATGACTAAGTACTCCGTGTCCTCAGCAGAGTCCTAAGCTTGCAATCCATTAGAGTGTATACCTACAGTCATAATTCTGCCCTCGACTTTCGAATATAAAATTTTACTTACCAAGTTTAGCGACCAGTTGCAGCACGATGCTGTCTCCGGCCACTGCCCAGCGCACCTCAAACGCCAGTTCATCGTGAAGAACCTCGCAGTTCAGCTTCGACTGGAATTAAAGGAATATCATTAGTTCTTCATCATTATTTGTAATAACCAATGATGTACGAAAAACTAGATCGATTTTCAAATAAACTGGTTTTGTGCCGCTTGTCTATATTTACATATCGATGCACAATTTTGAATATTCAACTCTTATTGATACTTTCACGGTGACAGTATTAGTGTGGAAATAAATAATTTATTGTATATTTTTAGTTTTAGAGGACCAGCATCAGTCTATTTGCTATCAAAGATTTTGATTCTCATGCCAATAATATTTAGTACACATTACCGATAAAAACAATAAATCCTGAGTGACAGCTCAAACCAAACCACTAAGCAACAAAAGGATTCTTTTTGTACTTTTATTTCAAATTACCTCTGGAGTACTTCTAAGCAGTAAAAGAGTTGGTAACGGATTTCCCTCCCCAAGGACCAAATGAAATTTCAAATCTTTTGCCGTCGCTTAAAATATTTTGCACGTCTACATTAAGAACTCGTAGACAGATCAGCACATTATTTATCTTCACACAGTCCGCAAGTAAAACCTTAAAGTAGCGAAATAAATCAGCTCAATAAAGAACTAGACTCGACAGATACAAACTGAAGGCGACTCGAGCGAGACCCATACATCACAGACAATCTAGTTTAGAGCTCAATATTCTACCTTCATCTCAGTAACACTTTGTGAGAAAATATATTTTATTGTTTTGTGTTCACTATAGATATTGCCTACGACGCTGTCAGTTAGAGTTGCTACTCTTCAGCTAAATAATTTGACTGTACTATTTTGTTTCAAAACGAAGCAACTTTTACATATCATAACGGGGTAACTCTTGGCCTTCATCTCACCTGATGTTAAATGCAGATAAGGCCGACGATGGAAGCGAGTTACACCCGGACTCCTCACTGCAGAGGAACTGGCTATCTTACCTCCAACTGCCGGAACACAACAATGCTATTAACATTATAGTAATGGCGGCAGACTTAGGTAAGATGGTGGTAGCTAGCCAGGCGGACTTGGAAAAGCCCTACCACCAACCAAACCGAGCAGAACATTTCTGCCCCCACGGAAATCGACCTCCGGACCTCTAGATCTGAGGCAAATTAATAAATGTAATCTCAATCTCCTCCGTGCTTCGGTAGGCACAGCATAAGCCGTAGGTCCCGGCTATTGCAACCGCTTTGACCCACCAGCCAACATTGGTCCATAATAGTGTTGTGGCCTAAGCTTATAAATGCCTATTCCAACTAGTGGGTGATGTTATAATGTTACGTTATTGAAAAGGTCGTATATGTTCCATATCTGCCCGTACCATTTGTATACAATAAGACTTAAAATGAGATTTTATGTGTGTAATACAGAATCAGATCCATTCAAATCTCAAATTCCCAAGAATAGAACCCCAGCAATAGAATAACTCAATATAAACACAGCATGCCGTCATGACCGCCAAAAAGCACCTCGTTAAAACTTTTGGCTTTAGGACGATCAAGCGACAACCCATATTCCTAGTTGAGACCCTAACTTAGTAAAAATTTTTATTTGAAACTTTGAAAAAGCCAGAAATTTGCTAACGATGCCGGGAATGTCTTTTGAAGATGCAGACAGTTTTGTGAATTCAGATTCACCGATATCACGTTAATTTGGTCTAAACGGAAAATGCTAAGTAGGATGCAGGCTGCGTAGAACCGATCCATTTGGAAGTCGAGAGGGCCTTTGTTCAGCACCTTTGTTCCCGTTGAGTCACACCATTTTGTGTTACACTGTTACACATTGAGAAAAATATTCCCGATGCGTAATACTGTAACTCAATGCCACATTTTTCCCCCCGTTGAGTGACAGTGTAACTGAACAGAACGCTGTATATCCGTTAAGTAACACCTTCTGGGGTAAAATCATTGTTCAAATTCGTATGTAGGTAGCTGGATCATCCCCTGAAGTACCAGGCTACCATATCTATGTAGGAGATGTTCAGTGGACATCGAAGGCTGATATGACGAGAAGAAAAGGAACGTTTCTCGCTGTTTGCTCGCATGTGGGTGACGTTAGAGTGCCTTTTATGGCCTGGAATCATTCTCTAGAGAAGTTTCTCGAGCTGCCTCTTCTGCACAGCTAAAGTAACCGTCGAAGCAGTGGTACGAGGAAGAAATAAAGAACTCGGTCCTTTTATAATGAAGATCTTTTGATTAAAGTGCAGCGCGTTCGCCATACATGAACGGGACAGAGTAGTGATAGGTGGTGACTGACTAACTGATATACATATATCAACGCACAGCGTACACCGCTGGTCCTAGAGACATGAGATTTGGAGGGTGTGTTCTTTTTCAAGTGTTTGAATTTTTACCCCAAAGAGGCTGAAATGAGGGGTTCAATTTTTATTAAACTTTTTATTCTCTGAGTCGATTGACTCAAAAATTGGTAATTATAATCTGTAAAAAAGGTAAAGGTAAAGAGACTCCTGGAGAACAGGGGAGCGCAGAGGGAGAGCGAGGGAAGGTGGAGAGAGAGCGTGGGAGGGCGGAGGGAGTGCGGGGTGTAGTATTTAGTTGTAAGCAATTATTTTTTTTCAATGGACCGATTTTGATTCGGGTTTTTTGTTTGAAAGCTATCGTGATCAGAATAGTTCTTGGCTATAATTTATAGGGATCAGTTCAAGCATTTGATGACTATCAGCTCATTTCCTACTTGAAATAAGGGTTTTACTAACTTTCACCGACATATCAAACAGTCTGCGGAATGCTTAATTCTTCAGAAACTTACAGCAGATATAGCTTACCTATTTGGGCCGCAGCCCCGGATGCAAATTATAATTGCTTGTATATGAAAATTGATAAATATGTCGCAAACAGAGCCCAAATGTAATATCAATGTTTATCGTTTGAGGTCCATCGGTGCGTACAATGATGACTAATGACTTCAATGTTCATATGGGCCTAGGTCTGAAATAAATGTTTACATTCAATGTGAATAATGTTAGATTTTAGAAAGAAATTCTGTAATAAGCATTACCTGATTAATATTTAGAGAGGTACAAAGTTTCATTGTTTAAACACGATACTTAAGCGTACGTAAGTGCATTTTGGCTAAGCTTTATAAATAATATATATAACTAAAATAAAACTAACTTAAAAACACCAAAAGGGATAAAATAATTAAACTTAAGTATTAACATATCCCCTAGAAACGTATTATTTGGACTCGGAGCTACACTTTCTATTGTTTCTGGAAACAACTTAGCACCAACTCCAAAAATGTTTCTGGGGTATAATTACCTACTTTAACTTAATTATTTTATTCTTTTTAGTGTTTTGAAGTCGGTTTTAATTTTTGTTTAAATATTATAGTTTTCAATTTTTAGTGATGAGTGACCGTCAGCACATATTGATGCCTACTATCGTTACACTAAAAAGTCATAGGAAAGCTAAAATCCGCAATTTCGCATACGTAGACGACTTCATTATTCCAGTTATTTTGACTTAAAAAATTAAAAACGACTTCAAAAAACTGAAAAAGATAAAATAATTAAATTCAAGTAGGTACTCATCACCTAGAAACATATTTTTTGGAGTCGGTGCTTCACGTTCTATTATTTCTGGAAACAACTTAGCACCAACTCCAAAAATTTTTTTCTAGGTGATGAGTAGCTAATTGAATGTAATTATTTTATCCTTTTCAGTTTTTTGAAGTCGGTTTTAATTTTTGTTTTATTTATTTTTTTACAATTTTTAGTGATTACTTTCTCAGGTCGACGCTAGTTGTGTGCTCGTCAACTTATATTGTTTCCTACTATCGTATCGTTTCACTAAAAAGTCAGAGGAAAGCAAAAATTCGAAATTTCGCATATGTAGACGACTTAATGATTTTTGTTTTTTATTTAAAACCGAACTACCCAACTGATTTTGAAAAAACTTTATGGGGCCAAATGGCAACTATTCCGCATCGAACAAAAAAAAATCACGTAAATCGGATTAGAAATCTCGCCGTAATCGGTGTACATACAAAGAAAAAAATATACCGACCGAATAGAGAACCTCCTCGTTTTTGAAGTCGGTGAAAAACGGCTTATTCTTGTAAAAATTTAAGTTTATTTTATATTTATGCCACTGCTAACCACGATGCTACCTATTTACTACGCCAAATATGATGATTAGGCTTTACTCGGTGCATTCAATTCGAGTTTTATGGAAGCCCGATCCAACGAATAGTTTTCAATAATTAACTCTGCGCCAGATGAATGCTCCGCTGATTCATATCGCGATTGGGCTTTTCAACTGCTTTTTGATTTAGCGTTATAATTCTGACTAGTTTTATATTTCCTATTTTAGCTGTAAAGCAGTTCACTGTTTCGGTGTGAAGAGTAAGGTAGCCAATGTCAGTACAGGTTTTTTTCTTTGCACAACTATAGGACAAAAAGCTGATGGCCCACCTGATTGAGTGCAATCACCAATCACAAGGAACAATTACTCGGTATTGCAGGTACGATGTTATCCTGGGGCCTTTTTTCCCGGGGAGAAATCTGATTACAGACTACCAGTCGCTGGCTAGACCACCGTCTCTCGCGGCTGCGCCACCCACCTACGCTGGATAGGGGCGACTAGAGGATCCTCTTCCCGCTCCCTCTCGGCTATAGCCTCTCATAACCTCTAGCTACCAACTATGGCACTTGCCATGGTTGGCAGCACATGAGGTGCGGTGCGTAATCCTGAGGCCTTAGATGAAATGCTTTTAATGCCCAGTAATTACCCTGGCCATAAGCAGCCTTTTTTGAAGAAAATGCGGTGGTACCTATCGACGACCCTACACATGGGTCTGCCACCTATTAAAATAGTAAGGTATGGGAGGTATAATATATTGCTTCCAGAACGCCAGCGCCACTAACATTATGTTATTTCTTTGATATTATTTAGTGGAGTTTATTGTCTATTGGTTTAACATTATTTATTATATTTATATTTGTAGAAGCATTTTATACTTCATGATTCGTCATCATTACCAGCCTATATGCATCCCACTGCTGGGCACAGGCCTACCTGCATGGGAGAAACACACGAGGAGTTTGCGCTATGGCATGCTATCCCAATGCGGGTTGGTAGGTTAAAGCGGTTGCAGTAGCCACCGGGAACAAGGGCTTAACGTGCCTTTTGAAGCTTGGAGAAACTTGAGATTACAAATTTTTATTGACCATTTCGGTACCGACCATGCCGAAAGTTGCTTAGCTTTCGTAATCGGAACCAGATCGCTCAAAACACCACGTCACCGAGCTCCTCTATGGTTAGATTAACTACAGTACAATATTTTGTTGAAGATTTTCTCACAAATCATCCAAATAATATCGTCTACTGAACACAGCACAACGTGCCCATCGTTAACTGATGCAATCATGGCGTACAACTCATATTGAACTTTCAATTTGATATTTGTATATGCAGTGTTGCCAGTGATGAATAGTCAAAAGTAACAGAGACAGACAAAAAGTAACATTTTCACGTGAATCTCTAATACTGTAATAAAATATGGCACTTTATGAGACAAAAAAATAAAAAGGTGGTCTACTAGTTTCATATTCTTCTGAAGACAATAACATTTTATAAATTAGGAATTTCTTTCTCTCTTGCTTTATTTTATTTCTGCATACATAATTGCCCCAATACGGTTACCGGTTTTATGCGATTTTAGGCTACTACTCAATGAAATAGGCTACTTTAGGCTACTCGACAGTAGTATTTTTATGGCTACTCGATGTAAATTATATATTTTTTTATATACTAAAAAAAGTCGCCTAAAAATTACGTCAAAAGCTTAAAGGTACGTCAAAGTAACATTTTGAGTCGTTTAGCATGAAGGTAACATGAGAGGGTCAAAAGTAACATGAAATGTCACTACAGTAACATTCTGGCAACGCTGGTATATTATCTCATTGCTGTGTTTATTAACGTCAGGCAGGAGAGTTTGATATTTGCAAATTATACACACGACAGCACGTCCAGTGGAATAGTTACACTACGAAAGCCGCCTCTATTACGAATGCAGTAAGGGCGGTCTCAAGGTCAAACTGTCGACTGTATAGGTACAGTCGACTACTATAAAGATAGGAGGGTAACTGACTAATTGATAGTATCATTATCTTAATTCATATTAAAATAGCGAAAGTTTGGATGGATGTCTTTTACTCAATCACGCCAGAACGGCTGAATAGATCTGGATAAAATTTGGCACAGAGATAGATTATAGTATTAAATAAATAAAACATAAGCTACTTTTTATTCTAGGAGTGTGTACCCATGGGATAACGCAGACGAGCAGATAAAGAGCGGCTGCTAGTTATCTATGCTAGTTAAAAACAATATGCCACTTCACTCATATGTAAAATTGAAAAGACGCCTTTTTTACGCTGGAGGAAAGCTCTACCAGCCTAACTCCCATCTCCCGGGGAGGAGATAGAAGAGGAGCTCTCAAAGTCCAAAGATAACTTCAACTTAAAACTCTTAAGTAGGTATATAATTCCCTGAGGAATCAAAATTATACCGTAAATAACTATAAATTGACGACCGGCTGGCGAAGAGGTCTGTACCCCTTGCTATACAGGCTGCTTGGTCAAGAGGTGCCGGGTTCGAATCCCGGTAGGAGCAAATGTTTGTATGATGAGTACGAGCATTTGTTTACGAGTCCTGGATGTTTATATGTTTATTTAGTATAATTCTAATATTTATATATTACTGTCATTATTTCTCCGTTATCTAGTATCCATAACACAAGCTCTTAATGATGCTTAGTTTGGGCTAGACAATAGGTGTGAATGTATGAATATTATTATTATACTTAGTATACTTATAATCTATGGTTCCTATAGCAGCAGCACTTTTTTCTATATACTTTTTCTTCCTTACTAGATAGTATATAAAACCAGATAGTATATATAGGTATTCCCTAGGTGGTAGGCCCGTATGTAGGGTCGTCTGAGTAAGTCCACCGCCTTTCCTATTTCGACCGTAAAACAGTTCGCTATGTTTCGGTCTGAAGAGAATGCTAGCCAGTTTAATTACCGGACATGAAAGACAAAACACCTGGCCTCAGGATGACAGTGCACAAGTAATACAATTGATTATTTCCTTGTTATTGCAATAGTTTCTACCAACAGCTAGGTCGTAAGCTTGTTAGTCATCTAGTTAAAAAAATCTTAAATGTCGATTTAATGTGTGTAGTCAGAATCGGACCTACATACTTTGTCTACCAAGTTAATTAAAATAGAAGCAATAGATATCACTTTGTGACATTAAGTTTTTCTCCTGAAATAAGTTATTTATGTTAAATAAAACACAATTACATTTGGTATGCTTTTATTACTTTGAGTATTACATCTCTTAATAACGAATTATAAAAAATAAAATAGGTATCGTACAAACACTAAAAATATATCACACCATTCATCACAACATCACTGGACATCAACATAATAGCATAATTATAAAAATAAAAAGACGTGTGGCACTCGGGGACTGCCGCGGTAAAGCTATTGCATAGCATTTTGTATCAACTTATGCAATTATAATTTTATTTATTTATTTTATTCATGCAGTATTTCTTTTTCTTTGATATTAATTCAAGTTACACTTTTTGAGCGTGGTGACCGATAAGAAAACAAAAGACGATGCACGGCCTTCAAGCCACACCTCCTTGCGCATCGGAGTGGGGAGCGTGAGGTTTTTTCGTTACGGAATTTCTGGATTCGGTCCCCGCGCTCAAGGCCCGCGATAGAAGCTATGCAATAGCTTAAAACACGGCCAAATTTCTAAATAATGGCGTTGGTTTATGATATTTTTTAGGTTGCACATGTTAATATTGTACACATAATAGCAGATCAATCGTAACATTTTTACAATTGTTTGTACCTTCAACCATTGCAAAGAGTTATTTTCAAACTGCAATGCTAAGCTTGATATGCCACCATCTATCTGCACATTTATACTCAGTTTTTTTTAGATTAAAAACTTCGCAGCCATCTTGTTAAAATAGCCAAATAATTTGACGCCTAGGCAGATCGCGTCTCGTACTCAAGAGTTTTTGTGTGACTGGTAGGTTCAAGGATTTTTATGGCCAAGTTTTTTTATGATAATAAATAAATAAATGATTTTAGTTTTAAGTGCTTATATTTCACACAAAAACTTGTTCTGGCGTCCAATTAGCTGGCTAACTTAACCAGATGGCTCCGGCATAGACATTGTGTCATCGACTTTACTTATGAGATGAAATAAGCGAAACCATTTGCAATGCCATTCTTTATTTGATCTAGTATTATACAATTTTAGATTAACAAATTGACAGACGAATCACGAACAGGCCTAACTGTAATTATATGATTTTTAATGGATATAAAAAAAAGATAAGTTTTATTGGTTCATTTCATTTTTAGTCTTAATTTTCGGCTCACTCATCCAACTATGTTTGGCCTATTTTTCACCTCTCCAAAATGTTTATCGCTGTATTAAGTTTCAAAGCAAGCGAGCAATTTGACCTAACTATTTCTATTCAATAAGATCTGCAGACCTACCATCAAACATTTTTCGAAGCTTCGACTAAAATAGACGTTATTGATGTTTATTACGAAATCCTATTCTTTGGGCAACGTGCGAGAATTTGCGTAAGACCTTCTCGTCCGAAATTAAGTCGAAAGTCTTCCACCAGTGTGTGTTGCCGGTGATTACCTACATTCGGCTGTTAAACGTGGTCGCTTACTAAGAGCACTGATTCTGTACAAGTTGACGGTAACCACACTACCTATGCTAGGTCTTTTCCTGCGAGATAGAATCAGAAATGAGGACATCCGTAAGAGAACCAAAGTCACGGAAATAGCTCATAGGATTAGCAAGTTGAAGTGGTAGTGGGCAGGGCACATATCGCTCAGAGATTTGGTAGAAAATTTTATATTGTTTTCGTCATTAAAACCTACAGTCACCAGCTCAAAAATATTGACACACACTTATTCTCTTGAATATGCGTCTATGACTAAATGCGGCTAGAAAAACAGAGATTATGAAATGGGAGACTAAGGAAAAAATCGAATAAAAGATTCAAAATCGGAGTTTTAACTTCATGTTTTGCTTTTCACCTTTTCGGTCGTCTCCGAAGCATCGGATAAATCCATTCATATTTGGGGTACAGATTCCAAAATCAAAGCTTTTGGGGTCAAACTTTAATAGTTCCAAAACATCTGTTAGGCTTGACATGATTATACGTAAGAAACTTATACTAATGAGGCTTAGACAAATATAAAATAAAGACCAATAATTTTAGGTGAGTCAAAGGACACACTTTTTTCTCCAATGCTCATTTTCAGTCGACCAGACTACTTGATCTTTTAGCTGTATCTAAAAACGCTTAATGATATTATTAACTTACCAATAATAGAATTATCAAGATGCCTGTACGTGATTCGATGGAAGAGTAGCATAAAATATATCACAGTTAGGAACTTTGTACTGTAGGTACTATATCACAATCAAAAATATATCTTGAGTATTTTATCTGATAATAATGGATCAGTTTCATCTGATGTCCCTGTTTCTTTCACACGCTTACATAATTACAGAGAGAGAAGCTGTTATTTTTAGACTAATAAATTAGTTGCTTAATGTACTTAGCACAAAAGATAAACGAAGAAACTTTTTGAAATTTCATTTGATTTTTATATAAAAACTGTAATATTAATTAATTCAGGTGTCAAGTTATCTAAGGTAAAATTTTACAGGTTTTATAAAGTTTATATTTTCTATAAGATCTGGCAGAAGTTTTCAAGTTATCATTTATTCATAAAAACCTGTGCAAAAAACAAACGAAATCTACTGAAACGCTATTTATTTGCAAATCAATATAACTACCAGGGAAGAAAACTTTACTTTATAGGATATTAAAAGCTTACCAGGTTAAGTCCCATCGAAATTAAAACTTCTAGTTTATACTGTACAAAACACACCACTTAAAACTTTGAGAAAAGTGTTTTCGTTTATCAATTGTGCTTATAAGTATAAAACTGGCACTACCTATTGGTAGATGTTAGGTATTCCTAAACATAATATTACTGGCTCTTTAGAACGGCACATCGTCGCAGCCTCAGTATTTGCCTCTATTTGCACTTCTAGATTTTAAATGTCAACATCGTTATGCCCTTTCAGTCATTTAAATAATTAAGTGGATAAAAATCTTATTTGGTTATGAACAGATTAATTAAAACTATTTATTGTATAAGGATAGCTAGTGTATCTTTATGAAAAGCTGATTTTGATATAATAAGACCCATTTCAAATTCGTTGATATACAAAATTGAAGAAAATGACAATTTCAATCATTTACATTAATTAATGTCATCTATATCAATGAAGAAGCAACCCATCAAAATAATTTGATATTAGGCTAAAATATTGAGTTTCCAATAATTTCCAAAGCTGACAACAAAACTCATTGTTTTGAAGTTAACGCTTTATGACTCGGTGAGAAGGGAAATGTATTATACCTTACAAGAATGAACAATATTGAAATAATGGAAGCAAAACTATAGGGTCATCCCGAACGAATAATTATGCAAATCCAGTGGACATAGTGCCGCGATAACTCCGGGCTAGGCCGCGACACACAGCCTCTTAATTAGATAATCCGACGTCTCGCCCAAAACTTCCGACACTAAATCATAGAAATGTTTGCCAGGGACAAAACATTCTATTAGACTACGGCTAAGCTATTTGCCAGTTCTGGAAGTTCTGGCGGTGAATGGTCCGATGCAATATCTCATTTGTATTTGTTAAATATGTATACGATTGTTTTGAAAGTCCCTTCAAATGGGTTTCAGACAAATGTTTACAAAAATACAAAATTTTTGCACTGTTACTAAGAAATATTGTAACAAGAATTCGTTACCGTTTGATTTATGTTGTGTGTAATAACCTCTCGGGAGCCGAGATGTAAATGCTTCTGCAAATTAGTCACAACGTTTTGTAATGTAAGATTGCCATCATTTTTCAATGCCATCAACATTTGTTTTAAGACGGTGTAATAAAAGCTCAATCTCCAAGTACGTCTGAACAGATCATATAAAATGAAGGCCGTGAGAGATTAGTGAGAGGAATTCGGAGAATATACTAATCTAACCTCTATTTAATTATTGGATTTAGATTGCTCCAATTATTTAGTAGTTTCAACATTCACTCGACCCTGATCTTCTGGTACGGAAGAGTTGGGAACATTTTAGTTTTTAATTTAGTTAAATCGTATTTTTTATCTTATCGCGTTCAGTTTTAAACATCATATTATTTAAAACTTGTAAGGTACACAACAAATCGAGTCTTCAAGATACGTAAATGGTACCTTTTAATATCACACAACTTCTGTTTTATTTATATAGATTCTAAATAATCAGTTGTAATTAATTATAAATTAGTACCGCCTTAATCTGTTTTCCAAAAGATGTGACTACGTTGAGAGCTAAATCATCAATAGCCGGCTAACGAGCTTACAGAGAAATGGCATAACCAACAAAAGATGAGAGGGTCAGAAACCGTTTCGAAATACCGAGGACGCGCGTTGCACCGAACGCATCGTTGCACAACCGTTCATCGACCGCTCCCGCTCACCGCTAGATCTGGGTCAAGGTCAGGCGGTAGCGTCTCTCACGCCTCCGAAGGAGTACGGCACTAGCCTGTATCGGAATGGACCGTCTTCTCGTTGCGCTTGCTCGTTGAGCAACTCCCGTTCGTAAGCCAATCTTTGCTGCTCGTATAACTGCCTCTCATACAGTTGTCTTTCGTATAATGCTCTTTCATCTTCCGGGAAGAACTGTTGCTGCTGCTGATGCAATGGTAGCTGCTGACCATATTCTTGTTGTTGATAATCCTGCGCGACTTGCAATTGCTGTCTGTAATGCTCGTCACGTTGTAACTGCTGCTTGTATTGATCATCAAGTTGCACTTGCTGTCTGTAGAGTTCTTCGCGCTGGTATTGATCGCGATTCTTATTTTCTTGTTGAAGTCTCTGCTTTCTCGCCTCTTCTTGATTCTGTTCTTCTTGTTGATACTGCTTTGACACTTCAGGTTCATATACATGGCCTTGTTCTTTTTGGTAGTGAATTTCTTTAGATTGTTGTATATCGACGGTTGCACTTGGAGGGTTTAAGAGTTGTCGTGAAGGTTGTTGGTCATAGGCCCGCCTGTGGAGGTGCTCGTGGTCGGCGGGGCGCTGGTCGGGGACGGCGCGGGGCCCAGCGGCGAGGGCGAGTGCCGGCCGGTAGGTGGTGGCGTCGAGACGTGCTAGCTTGTGGCGAGAAGCCGGCCGGGTGCGGGGGCGGGGGGTATCAGCCGCCAGCGCAGCGTTGCGGTTCTGCAACAAAACCTGCGCTCAGCGACACTCGGGAATGGGACGTGGAGGGACTAACGGGAACTTAGGACGAAACAAGAGCGACATCGTTTCTATTCCTATACTGTTCACATTGTTTATAACAAAATCCGATAACTTACTCAAATACTTTCGTAAATTCATTTGGTATGAATTACTTTCAATTTTCAACAATCAAATCGAGAGGGGGAAATGACTTACGGGAAGACGATAACGGTATCTTACTTTACGGTACTGATTGTCATGTTCTGATTACTATGGATGTTTCGAGTTCTAAAACTCTATCTAGTTTCAAATGATTATCATAAATGACAAATGGCTTTGAGGCAATAGGTGAATTACTCGAGTAGTGCCATGAACCTCTTCAACACTAAAGTGTTCAAATCGAATTATTTACAATACCTAGATATTGATTAAAGTATTTCGTAGGCTAATTTAAAACCCTGAGCTTAATCAAATGTTCTGTATTAAAAAAGCATGTGATTCGAACTTATGACCTGTCTTTTGTACAATAAGAATAATTATTTCCATTGTCATTCCAGCAATAAAAATATTATTATTAATCTAGAATACAATACAATTCGTATAAAAAAGTCTTTCGTGTACGTATGCTAATTAGTAGAAAAAGTGAAACAAAGCAAATATTTTTTCATCAATTTGAATGTTATGCCGTAATTTTAACCTTTTGTTTATGACCAACTCGCTAGCGTTTGTTCAACAATGCAATATCTATTGTGTCATGTTTGTGCCTAATCCGCAAATCAAGAAAATAAGTATATCAAATTAAGAAAATCTCTTTTCTCGTGTAATGTCGGCATTTTACTTTCGACAAACTAATTTTTATTACGGAGTTCTTCTTCAATCACGACGTGCTATTGTCAGAGCGTTTTTAAACCTACCTACCAATCGACCAATCCATACACTATTGGAAGTAATTATTGGTAAAGCGACGTCACATATATCATTTGTGTCGCTATTGAAGCGTTTGACCTTATTCAGGTTTTGGGCCAGTGCCAACGCCCCGGAGCAATATTCAAGCTCTCAATAACGCTCGGATGCATTCCCAGCTCAAGTTAAACATTTCCTGAAATAAGGTTCTATGTACACAGGAATGGAAAACTTCGTATAAGCTATATAACATTCTTAATGTATCTGTGACACAATACAATTATACAATAAGTTATTAATCTGAGCTGATATAAAGCGGTAAGTAAAGTCAATTAGAATAGGAGTTCATATTGAAATTGAATATTTCAACATTGTGGGGGTATAAGTTAGCTTGTAACGCAAGTACAGATAGACTAGAGGAAAGTTACAGGGTCTTCCAAAGTCCTTGGACACTCAGATGGTTAGAGCAGTCGCCCGGATCAATCCTCGCCTGAGGACATAATTTTGACGATCGGCTGGTTGAACGATCTGTAACGGGTTCGAATCCCGGTAGGGGCAGATATTTGTATGAAGACTAGGTGCATTTTTTCACGAGTCATGGATGTCTGTATGGTTATTAATATTTTTTAAATAATTAATAATTATATAAATTTAATAATTGCCATCAAAATTTCTCCTATAATAATATATGGATATCAGAGAAATTTTAAAATTATTTATTTATTTATTTATGAAAGTATTTAAAATAGAAAGTATAAAAAATATTATTATAATTATAATATTCTTGTGTTATGGAACACAAGCTCTTAATAATGATTAATTTGGGCTAGATAATGCGTGTAATTGTTATTATTATATTTTTTCTAATTTAAATACTTTCTTATTTTTGAACCAAAATGAGTCATCCTCACTCTAAAGAACATCTTTAACATGAAATATTAATCGTACCTTATAAATAATTATAAACTAACATAAAAATATTGTGTGCCTATTCAGATAATTGTGAGAGACTTGTCTATTTTTTAACAACTGCAATGTAATCGAAACCGAAATGTTAGTTTTATGATTCTGACGATTCCACTGGAAGATGTAGACTTTTGAATCACATCTCAATTCCTACTAGAAAGCAAAATTTTAGATCTTGTAGACACTATATCATTTGCAGTATCATCAAGATTACAGCAAAGCGTGAAATTGGAGAATAGGCAAATCGCGGAAACTGGTTAAACTATTAACTTTCTCGAAGGAACAGAATCGATTTAAGCACATGAAATTTATAATGAGCTCGCGGCGGAAGTCTGGAATAATGGTCTGAAGTTGGATTCGTTGTGCAGTGCATGGTTGGATCAAGAATAGACCAGTAAACTCGGTGCAAGGGCCAGTGCCTCATTTCGTCAAGTTCTCTTGTTTAAAGTCAACTATCTAATTAAACCAACTACTCAGCTTAATGTCACAGCAGGAGTGAGGAGACTTGACGCTGGATTTCAGAAGCACCATAACGATTCATTGTTGTGGGTATGTTGTATGTCTCAAATGTGTCCAATAACTTTAGCTATTGGAGATGTTTCACATTCAGACAGGTACAGTATCTCAAAAAATCTCCTGAATCCGTGAAAAATACTAATGATTCGTATTCATGCAAAGTTTGTATTTATTTATTTAAGAAAGGCACTGCTACAGAACACAATTTAAAACATCGTAATAATTTCTTACTTTAGATATTACATTAAAATTGAATTCCGATAACTGCTGCGCACAGCATTCACTTTAAACAAAATATACAAAAACAACAGCGCTACTTAAACTGGCTTAAGAATTAACTTGGCACAGTCCATACCAAATAAGACAAAGAAGTAATTATTTGGCTTATAAGTAACTTATTTCAACCATCTAGTAACATAATTAACAGAAGTAGCTTGGCACTCAATCGCAATGTTTCACAGCTTTGATATATAAATAAAAACTCTGGGAGAATATGTCCAAATCACCTGCCCTATCGTTATAAGCTCTGCACATTCGATATATTGGATCGCTAAATGTAACATTGTTACTACAATATGGTAAGGAGAAAAGTTTTAATTTTCTTTTACTACCACAAGTTTTAAATGCTAGATGACTCAACAAATCCATCCCACTTATTATTGACAATTTTATACAGTGTCAATAACTCCTGGACTGAACGCCTACTTTGTAGTGTCTCAAGTCCAAAGTAATGAAGTCTGGATTCATAGGTAGGTAACCTACGTCTCATGCCTAGCTTGGAACTTAAACTACGTAAGAAGCGCCTTTGGACAGCCTCTAACCTATCAATATGAATGTTGTATTGTGGAGACCATAATAAACAGTTATATTCCAAAACGCTTCTAACAAGCGCAAAGTACAATATCAGTATACTCCGTGGTTTTCGAAAAGGTTTTGCAGTCCTAAAAATGAAACCTATAGTCTTATTGACTTTTGATAACATACTTTCATAGTGAAATATGTAATTTAATTTAGAGTCCAACCACACACCAAGATCCTTGACCACATTTCGGCGGTTTAATATAGTATTGTCGATGTTGTAGTTATATTTGATAGGAAACTTTTGCTTAGTAAATGTAATGATACAGCATTTTTCAACATTTAAAAACATTCCATTATAAATACACCAATTATGTACCCTATCTATATCTCTCTGCAAACGATCAGCGTCATCACTGCACGAAATTTCATGATATATTCTTATATCATCTGCAGAAGAAATACACTTGGATGATATAGACTCTAATAGGTCATTAACAAACATTATAAATAAAACCGGACCCAAATTTGAGCCTTGAGGAATGCCAGATGTAGATTCATAAGGGACTGAGTCATAGCCATACACTGCTACAAGCTGTGTTCGGCGAGATAGGTAAGAAGTTAGCCAACGCAGAAGTATTCCATGAATACCCAAGTGATATGCCTTACAACAAAGAATATGATGGTCTACTTTGTCAAAGGCTTTGGCAAAATCTATATAAACCGAGTCTACCTGTGAATGTCTATGAAAAGCAGCATTTAGGTCATGAATATATGTCAGAAGATTTGTAGAAGTTGAACGCCCAGCGACAAAACCGTGCTGTCGGCTACTTATAACAGGTCTTAAGTAGAAATACAGATATTTGTATATTAAACTTTCAAAGATTTTTGCAAAACAATTTAGTATACTTATTGGTCTAAAATTAGTAACATCCTTCTTGTTCCCTGACTTATAAATAGGCACAATCTTAGCAATCTTCCATAATTCCGGAAACCTGCCGGTGTCCAAACTTTTATTATAAATAATACCTAATGGTCTTACCAACGCCTTCCTACAGTTCTTAACAAGTATAGGTGGTATTCCATCTGGCCCAGCACCTTTAGAGGTGTTTAAAGATTGCAGAGCCACTAATGTATGTTGTACTACTACTTGTATGTACAAAAGTTAAAATTTTTCGTCGATTTCAACGTTTGTAACTATGGCAATATGGTAGGCGAAATAGAAGTCAACTAACGTCATCAAAGTGATATGTGCACCATGATGAATACTTGGCTTTGTTGCAGTTATTTCTTTCGAAAAATTCTTGTTGAGTGGTGCAACTAAGCAAACAAAAAGAAAATGTACAATTGAACACTGTTCTTCATATTTTTAACTATTTTTCAGTATAGTGTACATAGACCTGGCCGGGTCTCCATACATTTCTGGCACATCTCTTTTGCGGCTTTAGATTCCAATATTTTCAAGTAGACCTTTCTAATAAACTAATGTAGACCTCGAAGGCCAAGGTTCATTCCCAGCCATCAACCAAGTTCTCATCAAGTTACAACACTCGCATTGACACCGATTTGTGGACAAAACACACGCCTCGTGGGAAGCGAGAGGTCATTGACCTCGGTTACAAATCTGTCATTTTACGCAATTTTGTCGTTTTCGCACTTAACTCACTTTATGATCGATTGTATGATAAGGTTATTGTTATTTTTATTTGTTTATGTAATTTAGCATTAGTAAATTGTGATGGAAGTCGAATCCTTACATCTATATCAAATTATTAAATTTAATCATAAAATACTGTCCATTGGTATGTCGTTCAGTAAGGTTATCTATACTATATTATGTTACTAAAAAAATATTGTTATGTTTACTTTGTATTGTTTAATTTGTCTCTTGTGTGCAATAAAGAATATTTATTAATATTATTATTATTATGTTAACTTCTAGTTTTATTTTTCTCTCATTTCTCATTCATTTCTGGGGTATTATCTAATTCCACGCGGTTTGATACCAACCGTGGATAGAATAATGCTGTGTGGAAAGTTAATTATTACACGATGGTTAAAAATATTCTGGTAATTCGGCAAGTTTTTATTATGACAGCTTTTTGTAATAAATGTGAGAGATTACTATTGGTCCTATTTTAACATTTTGTACTTTCCATGGTTTTTTTGCCAAATCAGTGTATTTCGTAAGCTTTTCGTTTTTTTTATACAACTAGATGACAAACAAGCCGACGGCCTACTCGATGGTAAGCGGTTACCGCCGCCTATAAACTCCTGCAATAACAAGGAATAATCACTTAATAATGCAGGTGCGTTGTCATCCTGAGGCCTAAGATGAAATGCCGTTCATGCCCAGTAATAACACTGGCTATCTTCTGTTGTGAGAGTTATTATGATTATTATTATAATGCATTATATTATGTAGAGTCAAAGTCGTAACCATTTGTGTCAATATTTGTCAACGCTCACCCTTCACGTAATTTTCGACACTAGTAAGCTCTCTCCAATGACGAGGCCTTCGGTCGCTGCTTTGGATATTAAAGGTACTCCTGACGAGATTACAGTGGCCATGAGAGTATGTGGATGTTCACGTTCACTTACCAGGTTAACCTGAAATGATTACCAGTACCGGATGGTACCGGTGAACCGGAGCGTGTGCTTGATACAATTGCATAGTCATCTGTACTGACAGCCCCTCTAACTCGCCTACTATGAGACTACGGAGATGTCATAATGAAATACAAAATAGGTACGAAGTTACTACAAATCGCCAATTCCGGTCCGAAACTGCCGATATTTTTTCATGGTAATGATATTAAAATAATATTTACACTCACACCTGTTACTTAGCCTAAATAAAGCGTCCTTAGAACTTTTGTTATGGATACCTACTAGATAACGAGGAATTATAATTAATAGCACACAAAGAAATATTTGAAGGAGACTAAATAATCATACAAACAATTATGATTCATCAACAAATTTTCGTACTTATCATTACCCCCTACCGCTCCCATCAGGCCCTACCGGGATTCTAGTTTAATAGATTGACGACTCAACCAGATGACCGTCGAAATGACGTCTATGGTAGACTTACTGTTTAGGTAAATTCAGTTAAATCTGATATTAGACATGTAAAGTTAATAGTTGTAGTCAGTCTTTAGGTACTATAATATTATCTTCATGTTATAATAGCGGTTGTTTCTAAGGGACAATTACTAAACTTGAAACTTGAAAATTATATAACTTCGATTCCGGTCCTGTCTTTATCATCATACAAACTAATTCACAAGTCACAACACTTAGAGCTTGATTGGTGTGTTTACAAGAAAAGTTAAAGTGGATAGAAAAGTAATCTTTAAATGTATATGGTCTAGCTTAAATAAAATCTCTGATTGGGTTCTCACAGACTGCTTACATTCCTGTATAAGGTTTGAGTAGTATGTGGTCGAAATTCCGCTTTTCTTTTCATATTTTTTTACTAGTACAAAATAATTTGCTCTTGAGACTAGTAACAAACTAGTGCACGGACTAATCTATTATTTATTTCAACAAGTATTTATAAAAAGAATGTTAAAATTATTTTCTGTTTATTTTAAGTAAGAAACAATTTTCTTACTTGAAATAAACAGAAAATAATTGTGATGATTTATTTCAATGACGAAACCAATCAGCGTATCTAAGTATGTTATTGATACTGGGAATACTCACTTTACGGTCTACAGAATTGTCAATAAACTAACTATTTTTTTTCATTCAAACCATTGCCCAATACGAGGAATCCTCACAATCAAATCATATCAAATTAGAGAATTGATCAATAGGTGATAGTCCCGTTGCAAGCAAACAGCAACCTGCAACTGAGTTTTGTGCCAACCACAATTACGCCACATAAATCGACTGCCAATTTAGAAACATGGTGACTCGGTCACCAAGTCATCAAGTCTTCATTCGATTGAACTGAGGTTACTCATCCTAAAGAGCTCCTAAAGAATTACATTTGTATAATTACGAAACTAAAAAAATCAGAAACAAAGAATATTTTTCCAAAAGCGGCGTAATGGCGTCGAGCGCGGTCTTTATCCCATTATTCGGTAATGGGTTGCGAAATCTCATATTGTGGGCAATCGCAAATATTTGCGGACACGAGCAATGATGGCGCAATCTGGCAAAGGGAACGTACTGATGCTGCTGAATCACCTTTGTTTGTATCAGAATGCAAATCAATGCTTGTAATATTGGAAATGCAAATATTGACTATAAGACAAGTAAGTTTTACGATTCTGATGTGATGAAATATGTTATTTTAAACGTAAATAACAAGGCTCAATATCCAGACAGAAGATATTGGACGTAAAGAAGGCCGAAACAGAAACAATTGTTTAAAAAAGGTGGTTTTGATGTCCGCAATATTATGTGATTCTCTTGATATTTTGAGAATTTTAAATAATATTGGCGTCACTAACGGTAGTATTTTTAATTTCGTGTTTTATTCTAATTTAAGTAAGCTTAAGAACATCAAAATGCAATTTACTCATCCAAAATCTCTTAGGATCTATACACACGACGCTTATCAAACGCGAGTATCATGTATTAGGGAATAAAACACAAAATAAAAATACCACCGTAATTATTACTGATTCCAACTACAGATGTAACCCGTCAAGCATCAAATTTCAAACACAATATTTTTTTCAGTTGTCATAGACCTCCAGAGGTATAACGCAGCTTGACTGATTGATACGAGTTTTTAGCTTATATACAAACCAAACACATTAGGCCCTTCGTTTGTTTGACCTAAATGAAATATTTTGGTGGTTCTACACTTTTAATCTGTCAAATGTAGGTTTTGCAGGCTGTTATACTTAATGTGATGTCGAACGTACTAAGATAGCTTTTCGCTCTATTATTTTATGAAGATGAACGACCCAGCTCTGTCAGGATCCCAAAGTCAGCAGTTCGCATAACTTATTCGGCTGAATAGGAACCTGTGTTTGTTAACAATTTGTCTTGGACTTGGGATTGTCCACACAACATATAAACACAGGGCACCTTTATAGCCGCAGTAAATTATGAATGTTTAATTAAATCATTTAAGCCGCAGCTTACATCAATAGGTTAAACATGAAAGCAAAGTCGATTCTGATAAGGACTCAGCTTCAGGGACCGGTTCTCTTGTTGCCACTACAACGCTTACTCAAAAAGCACTGACAGTATTACAGAAAGTACAACATAGACTAGCTGGCAGATTCGACATCAACTCTCTATTAAGTGAGATATACTATATCGGATCTCATTTCCTATTATGCTATTAAGCCTATCACTAGGCTTATACGTGAGTCATGTCCAACTATTTGTTAAAATATCTAGTATCCTCAAAGCAAGCTCTTAATGGTGCTGTATTTGTACAAAAGAAGATGCCATTTTGTCAAACCCCTTCACTTTTTTTATACAACTAGATGACAAAAGAGATGACTTTTGGTTAAAATAGTATTTTTTTAATTAATATTTTTGTATCTGCATTATATTCTACAGCGAAATTTTTCTCAACTGTAAGGCAGGTAATTGTGTACGGTCAGAATCCTGTTATACAATCACAATTATTATACTGTTGAAATTAATATTAATATTGTACACTGTTTAATTGTTATTACAGCGTGGAATATCCAGAGCCAGAAGACTAAAATAGCTTTTTAGGCTTTTAAGCTCTTCTTGCCCAAACACATTTATATTGATGCGAATAATCATCATCGTCACCAGCCAATAAACGTCCCACTTTTGGGAATAGGCCTTCATCAAACACATGAGGAGTTCGGACCAAAGCATAGTACCACCACGATGGTCTAATGCTGGTTGAAGGGCTAAAGCGGTTGCAGTAACAACCGGGACCAACTGCGTAACATGCACGAGCTGCAGGGAAAGCATGGAAGAGCTGGAGATTACAAATTTCGATTGGCCGATCTCGAGATCGAACACGGAGAAAGTTGCTATGTTTACTGAAACCAGATTGCTCAAAACCCTACGCAACCGAGCTCCTGACAGTGAGTCTAAGAACTGATTTATTTATTAATTTTATACACAAAACGAAATATAATAAAAGCTCCTTCAACCGTCACTATAAATATAAGTATTCAAGGTTTACCCGCTTCACTTATCCAACAATATTAATATCTTAATAAGATTCCTGATTTCATAGCGCAAATACAAACACTTCTTAGCGAGAAGTCCAGCCCTCGAGCGATTTATTAAGGAGATAGTTAAGCGGTAATTAGAGTCTTGTAAATGCTTCGGAGATGGACAGTAATTACGGCGAAGCTATTCATGAGATGATGAGTCCGGTGGCTTTAAGTTACACTAAAGAAAAAGGAAAAGGATTTTTTAAAGAAGATTTTAAAGTTTTTGCTAATAATACGACTTGGCTTTTCAGTGTAAATAAAAAGCAAGCCATAAGTTTCATTTCATATACAGAATAAAAATGTCAATTTAACATATAATATTCGGCTTTGAGCGCTGCTTGTGTCTACCAAGATTAAGCACCCTGGGTTGGAATTATCACATATTGTATGCAGAGTTTTTTGGGTGTTGAGGTTTTCGTATTTTACGTCACTGCGGTTTTTCTGTATTTTGTATCATTAGAATTATAAGGAATTTTAATATTGGGCTTCATAGATTGTATCCTGCATCTCGCTACTAATTTATTTGTATATTAGAGCACTTCAAATACTTATTTCTGATAATTATTCTTAATGCTTATAGTAGGGGCGGGTCTGCTGCTTGTAATACCATTTTGAGAGGTAAGTTGCACGATGTAATATTGTTAAAATAGTTATATAACTTATCGTAACTTGTATTTGCAATAATATTATATCTATCTAAGAAAACAATTTTGGTTTGTACAAATAAAGTATTCATTCGCCGCAAAGTTTTTTCGTATTGTAAAAGAGAGCTATAGAATTTTCAAGACTATAAATTAAGAAATACTAAAAAGAAAACAATGAAAAAATTGGAAATCAAACTAGAAGCGGGTTCTGAGGTCCAGCCAGACGCAATACAATAAAGTGGCGTAGGTTTTCTGACAGTAATTTAGGCTCAAACGCACAAAATCAAACAATAAATGCGACTGTAAATTAAGCAAAAATCCTTTTTTCTACAAAAAAGCTTGGTCTTTATTTCTTTTAAAACTGAACGCACGAGTTCTGGCGCCATTACTTACGGAACACTTCGTCCCATTAACGACGCTTAATTTTATATATCTCGCCCCAATTCCAGATTGAACTAAAAGGATACGATGGGGGCATTTTATCGACATCTCAGCAATGAAGGCAGATGGGCCTCGCGGAGCCTAAAGGGGGTAATCTTTATTGAGTGGGGACTCACGAACCGAGACAGCTGTTTATTGCTGAGAAGACAATGTTTCTTTTGGCTCTGATGAATTTCATCATACAGAAGAGGGTATAAAAGCATCGAGCATTTTCGATAGATATAGATCATGTTAGAAAGCGGTCTGGAAAAATATGATTTAAAACATATAATAAGTTTGTTATTCTACCTTGCCTATGCATGCTTGCTTGAAAATCAGTAGGTATTATTTGCTGTTGCAGAATTTGTTCCGACAAGATTATAGTCCCCTTGTGTAACAGGGGCACGTATCCTGTGTGCATCTTTCAAATTAGAAGTTACGAACTACAAACGAAGCCTTTTATATATCTGTACTTATAAAATTCAAAGCCCTGATTGACTCACTGACAGACTGGCTGATATACAGCGCACAGCCTGAACCACTGGTCATAGAGACATGAAGTTTGGAGGGTGGGTTCTTTGTAAAGCGAAGGTATCAAATAAGAAAGAAATTTTAATGCTCAGTGCCTAACGTTGAACATTGGTCTCCCTCTGAGGCAGCACAGAAAGATAATAAACTATCCTTTTCTAACATGAAGTATCTATCGGCCTTGTCCAAAATTACCCCACTATCCCCTAATTTTGAGTCATCTACGCGTCCCAGATTGCCTTTCTAGTACCACTCAATAGGCTACGGTAACTAACAGTTGAAACAGATACTTGAATTGTGATGTGGAGTGACCTTTTCAACCATACTCGAATTTCAAGATATCTATTTACATATAACTAGTGGTCTACTTCACTTGCCAACAGCAAAACAAACAACAACATTCAAACATTGAATAATACATTTTACTTTTCATTTTGCAGTGTCGTAAACTCGGTGTCTTCTTAACTTTATTGCGTAATTAAATATTTTATAGCATTATTTAAAGTATGCGCAAAAAGAAGAGATAAATGGAACATTAAGTGTGAGAAGAGAACATTGAGAAAATTGAACACTTTGATAAAGTTATTTTGTGGCTAAATAAATGAGCTAACGGTACGATTGTGGCAAAGTTGCCTTTTTGGATACTAATGCACTCATCCCTTTCCCAGCTTCCCCATTAGCAGAATCTAATACGAGTTCCAAAAACGTGGCTATCGAGTACGCGTTCCAAATTATATGATAACGACAGGAGGCCTTTGCTATGAAATATATGAAACTTTTTAAATGGCGGCACTGATGATTTTTATAGTGAAAATCTACGGGGGAACCTTATAGCAGTGAACGTCTTACCACAGATATTATGTTGTAACTTAGGACTTACTTGTGGCGAAACTCCAAGCATCTTAAGACTGGGTGGCACGTTGGCGAGGGAGGTCCGCGGCAGGACCACGTGTCCAAAGTTTACTGTGAACGCCTCACACCATACAGCAAAGTGGCCGATGTCGAAAACTGTCAGCTCCTAAACCAGAAAAATTAAAAAGATTTGAAATGAGTCTAAAAAAGTTAAGTTAGTTTAGTAGCTCGTTTCTTTATCGTACTTCCAGAACTTGGAATTCTTTGCCAGCACATGTGTTCCCTCCTTCCTATAACATGGAGTACTTCGCGTGCGCGAAAAAGCACCTTCTGGGCCGGCAAGGTAGAAGCGACTAGAGCAGTGTCCCTTACTACTCATCGAGTGCGTGTAGGCAGCGCATGAGAAGTGTCCAGGATACTTCAAGCGTCTATAGGCTAAGAGGCGGCTAGAGCAGCGAGTTTCAAGCTGCACTAGCTGTCTTCGCATATGGACCCTTCTTACCGCTTTACATCAGGTAGTGTTGAGTCATTTGTCGTGCTTTGTATAAAAAAAGTTAAAATAAGACTTCTCTGATGCAGAGACTCTCGAGGGCCTATGGAAATAAGAGAGAAACCTCAGAGATCCTCAAGGATGCGTCGTATTAGCAGGATTTCCTCAGATTAACATATGTTCAAAATACCTCTGTTACTCTTACTATTTAGGGAATTCTTATGTTTTTTTTACAGAAAAACTTGGTTTATAAGCATACCAGGCTTACCTGGTGACAAGCTTAGCCGCGATTGCGGTAAACAATAAATGGGTTGGGCTGGCGGCATTGGAGACAAGTAATGTCTTGATGATCTCTGAGAAATTTTGTGAAATCCAGTCCACGGCTAACCAACAAACCAATGTTTTCCCTAGCTGTCTTTTAATTTATTAGTCTCGTCATTTCTACGTACCCCAGGTAGCGTCAGCACTATGGTCTTCTTGTCGTACTTCCTTAGAGGAGCCTCTTTGCCATTCTCGTCGGGGATCCTAATGCCTTGCGGTGACGGTGTTTCTCCGCGGCCAACCCAAAATTTGGCATCTGAAACAAAGTTTAACCATATTAACACATATAAAGCACAAGTCATGATTGACCTTGAAACCGCATAAGTTTTGATTTTGTCGTATTTTTTGTATAAACAACTAACGCAGAAGGCTAATATAGGTACGGGGGTACGGCTCACCTGGTGGGAAGCTACTACCGTCACCATTATCACTAGCCTATAAATATCCCACTGCAGGGAACAGGCCAGCAGCTCATGTGTTTCTTCCATGTGGGAAGGCCGAAACGAACCACCACCGTATCTTCGGCGTAGATTATAGCGCTTGCTTCACCACAGGTACTTACTATTTCTACCGCTCCTGTAGTCTATTGGTTGAGACTAACCACCTCAGAAATGTTCTGCTCGGGTTTGATTATGGGTTTTCCTTAGTCCGCCTTATTAGCTACCACCATCTTACCAAAGTCTGCAGCCACAAAAATATTTTTAGCAGCATTGTGTTAAAATTATTTGCAGCATTGTGTTCCGGCAGTTGGAGGTAAGTGAGGCAGTTCTTCTGGGTTTAGGAACCTGGTGTAGCTCGTTCCTATCTTCTGCCAAATCATCACTCACCATCAGATACGATGAAGGCCAAGAGCTACTCCGCTAAGAATGAAAAAAAAACGTTACCCACCCTTGTTCACAACATATGAAACAAGTATATAATCTACGATCGGACTTTGACATATTATCCAATTAAATTATAAATATCCCAGGTGTGAGATAAACGTTTGAATGACGGCAACTTATCTCGTAACATCATAATACGGCGCGACTCCCAGGGGAGAAATGGGAAGGAACTGACTTAGGAAGAAATATATATCGATCACCGCCGGCTTTTATCAGAAATCGCTTGTGGAATTTATGAAAAGAAATATATCAGTCTATGATACAGCCGCCGGTTTGTTTTTACTATTCCTTTTTATTTGATGGTAGACTTTCTGGGGAAGAAAGTGACGAAGTGTGAAGAAAATGCAAGTTTTTTGCCTCTAGCACACAACTAATTGGAAGCAAGAAATTACTTTCATATTATAATTGTTGTCATTTCTTGCTTCAATAAAATTGTATGCTAGAGGCAAGAAACAACCATCCTGTAAATGAGCCTTAAGGTTAACTCTCCTAATAGTAAACTTATAGTAAAATCAACGATAACTATTGAATCGATTGAATAACATTGGGCCATCAAACTCTGCGTTCAGCTTGAATAGCCACATTGTGATCAGTCGCTAGGTTGGATAACTAAATTTAAAAGACGTGTAATCTGTCTAGCGGTGTTATCCCTCCGGAGGGCTATAACAATTGAAATATCAATTGTGTCTGCAATCTGATGCTTAACGGTTTTTGTTGTACTCCTTAGAGACCGTTTTCGTATACTTTTTAATTTGTATTCTTTTACTTTTGATATTACGTTGTTATTCTGTTGTCATTGTGTCATTCGTTCTGTTTGCTTACTCGTATAATACTGTTATTGTGATTTCGCTTTAAAATATATTCATTACCATCAAGTTTTGCTGCTTTCAATCATCTTAAACTCCTTTTCATTGCCGTCCACAAAATACGTCCACCACCACCCCTACTCTGATCCCGCTTGGTGTAGAATTTATGAAAGCTGCAGAAAGGAACATCTTGTTGAAAACTCAGATGGAAAGTTTTGCCGAAGAATACCGCTGCATCTTAGACGCAAAACCGATATCTAAGAAAAGTCGACTTGCCAAGTTGTCGCCTACTCTTGGAGATGATAAGCTCCTACGCTTAGCAGGGAGGATCGGAGCCGCAGAGGATGTGAGCCAAAACCTCAAGACTCTGGTGCTTTTGACGGCTGTCACCCCGTAGTCAGATTGTTGGTGCACCATTACCATGTGAAGATGGGTCATGCAAATCACGAAGCGGTCATAAAATAGACAAATTAACTAAAATATTATTTTAGTTAATTTGTCTATTTCTTTTAATCTGTCAAGCCACACAATCCAGCAATCCACAACGCATGGACAAAAGTTAGGCCTGGTTCAAAACTGATGCTGTCACTGCCTTTCTTTAAAAAAATAAAAGCGATAGCATTACGTCTATGTCCTCATTTTATTTGTGGATGAATGGGTATTTAATTGTCACGTGCACCTGGGAGCCTTTTTTTTCAACCAGAAGAAATCCATTGAAAGACCTACCCGCTACTAGCAAAGTAGCGGGCGTGTGCTGGGGCTCGCCCAGCGTCCAAATCGAATACCCGCTAAAACTTCTGCATTACTCCCCTGCCACCAGAAGCAAATTCACCAGACCACCCCCAGGCACCTGGGAGCCTTACGCAGTTTAACCGATTTTGTAATCTGTGGCAAAATGCTTAAAATGTTCAAATCAACATAGTCATTAAATAACTATTAATGTAAAAATAAACTGGTGATTTTTTTTAACATTTCCCATCACGGTAACAATAATGTCAAAGAAGAATAATACAATGGAAATATCAAAACTTATTTCGTTAACAAAATATCACGTGGCATAACTTCAAATAAAGTAGCAGTAACAAAGAACGTTGCCGAAGACATAACACCTAAAAGCGGCTGTAGAGCCGGTAACTCGCCGGGAATTGACAGTACATAGCCAATAAACAGGAATTAGGCGATAAAGTTGAAGCGACATGCGGCTGTCTCTATGACAGGAGGTTGGATTACAGGGACACAGACTAGGTAGGTATTACAGTATACAAAACCATTATCCTAACATAAAAAGATTTTTAACTACTCGGTACGATGGCGATTCGAAACTTAAAAGTGTTCGTGCTAGAGGTACAGTACACCATGTCTGAAAAAATTCAATTCCAAGATAGCTTCCACTACAAATTTATGAATTACGAGTTTTTGTTTGATTGTAATCAATCAATACATTGAAAAACAAAATTAAACAAAAATTAAAACCGACTTCAAAAAACTGAAAAGGTTAAAATAATTAAATTTTAGTAGGTACTCATCCCCTAGAAACAAATTTTTAAGAGTCGGTGCTTCACTTTCTATGGTTTTGGAAACAACTTAGCACCAACTCCAAAAAATATGTTTCTAGGGGATGAGTACAGCTACTTATATTTGAATATTTTATCCTTTTCAATTTTTTGAAGTCGGTTTTAATTTGTGTTTAAAAATTTTTTTTCACAATTTTTAGTGATAACTTTCTAAGCTAGATGGGTGACCGTCAACTTATATTGTTTCCTACTATCGTATCGTTTCACTAAAAAGTCATAGGAAAGCAAAAATCCGCCAATTTAGCATACGTAGACGACTTAATGATTTCAGTTTTTTTATATAAAAACCAAACAGCCCAACTGATTTAAAAAAAAAACTATGGGATCAAATGGAAACTATTCCGCATCGAACAAAAAATTACCACGTAAATCGGATCAGTAGTCTCGGCGTAATCGGTGTATATACATAGGAAAAAAAACATACCGGCCGAATTGAAGACCTCCTCGTTTTTGAAGTCGGTTAGTAAAGTAAACCTTTATCAGTCTAATTTCTTTTCATTTTTTATCTTGAACATTATTGAAAGACATTAATAATATACCTAAGAACATTTAAACAAATTTAGACAAATATATTAGAAACATGTCTAATGTGAAAAACAGACGTGTTCTACGGTGGGATTCAGAGAATTTTTCGAAGTCCTCGTTAACTTAGTGGTTAGATCAGACATCCGATAAACAATAGCATTGGTTGTTCTGTTATAAGCCACACTGTGACTCTCCGGTGTTGACCTAACGAGGAAAATTTTGTTTGTTTTAGGGATGATTAATATACGCAATTACGGAAGCGATTTCAGATTTTGGTAGATTGTGGCTGAGAGAAGTAGACATATGGATATTTTACGACTACCATTACCTACCTTATAACAGAAAAAAGTCAAAGTACAACATAAGTAAACAAGTACAAAACCAGTAGGTACAAGTACAAATAAGTAGCTCAGTTAAAAAAGTAGTTGACATCATTCAGAAGTGTAGCAAGCTGAACACGAAACACTACGTTTTTGCAGGGGATAGGCGGCTGTCGCCTCCTTCTGCGAGAGTGTTGGCACGCAGAAGGAGGCAGCGGAGAGGAAACGGCTGGAGGATCCTATAGCCGCCACTCTCCAGTGTAGACCGACGGAAGTCGGGCGGCAATCGCCCGTCTGCCTGCGCCCGGTGCGGTCGCGCGCGTCGGGGGCTAACACGCGCGCAATACAAAGGCCGCAACGTCTGAGATTACCCATGACAACTCTGGGCAATCTTCATCGACGCAAAGCCGGGCCGTAAGGCAGGGTCGCCTTGGGGCAGTCTGGTGAATTTGCTCGCAGACCCCAAACCGCCTCCATAAAATGCACGAGAGTTATCCTGGAGTTTTTGCTGGTAATCCCAGGGTCAATTTAGACGCTGGGCGAGTCACACGCCCGATGCTTCGCCAGCGGCGGGTAGGTTGTCAAAATATTCTCCTGGTAAAAAAAGGGAGTTAGGCAAGGGATATCTATGCTAGATGGATGAATTTTAATGACCTGAAGAGGGTGATACATTGTGGGCTGTGGCTAGATGAGGATAGCAGGAGATCGTGTATTGTGGTGCAGCCTGACCTGACTGGCCACTCGACCTGACAGCCCTCTGACATTGCAAATGTTCAGTACTTTTATACCAGTAAATAGTAATAGTGCCGAATTTGCTTCGCAGACCCCACACCTCCTCCGCGAAAGGCATGGGAGTTATCCAGGAGTTTTAGCAGGTATTTCCAGGGTCAATTTAGACACTGCGCGAGCCCCACACAGACTCACTGCTTCGCCAGCGGCGGGCACGGCTGTCAATGGATTTCTCCTCGTTAAAAAATGGTAATATATAGTAACCTAAAGTTTTAAGTTTGGTAAGAATAAAAATTTACGTGAACAAATATAAAATTTGCTTAGTAATTAAAATATAATAAAACTAGAAAAATTTCACGTCCTGAGGCAGGTTATATTATATTTTAATTACTAAGTAATTTTTCAAACATTTATAATAATGTTAAAATCAAAAATTACGAATATTTGAAAGCACAGCCCCAACTTAACCGAATCGTCGGTATTTGTAAAAATACTCGTTTCGGATGTTGAAATAGAATATTTCGACATTGTAGGGTGGACGTTAGCTCATAAACGCAAATACAGATAGACTAGAAGAATTTCACAGGGATATCCCAAGTCCTGGGTGGCTCAGTGGTCAGAGCAGTCGCCCGGATTGCGAAAGGTCGCGGGTTCGATTCCTGCCTCAGGACGTGAAATTTTTCTAGTTTTATTATATTTTAATTACTAAGTAATTTTTCAAACATTTATAATAATGTTAAAATCAAAAATTACGAATATAAAATTTGCTATTTACTGCGAATCAACATTAAATAATAATTAAAAGTAAAAGTGAAAAATATGAAGGAGTGAAATGGGCCTACGCTTACAATTAATGTTATGGTAGAAAATATACACCCATCCATCAACGTCAATCAGCTGTGAGCTGAAAATACATGTATGGAGAATTCTAGATCAACAATTGATCCACAAACCTCTGGGTTTGAGCACAGACTCCTTAATAACTAGGCCACCTCCCCGCCAATTACGAAGGATAACAAGTAAGTTTTGTGTGTAGCTAGATCAAGCGCTCACTGGGTATTATTACGAGACATAGTTCGCAAGACATTGCCTTCAAGGAGTGATTATTCAAGATCTGGCACAGTGTAAAATATTGTGTTGGCAATCGCTAGTAAGTAGTAATTTCTTACACAAGGTAATATTAAAAACGACTGGGTCTCCGACTGGTCAGTACCCTAGCTATGGACTACTCGGCCAGGGTTCAGATGTCTGTGCGATGAACGTGGATTACGGGTCATGGTGGTTTAATTATGTTTATTTATAATATTCTTATATTCTTAATTTTGATTTTAACATTATTATAAATGTTTGAAAAATTACTTAGTAATTAAAATATAAAAAAACTAGAAAAATTTCACGTCCTGAGGCAGGAATCGAACCCGCGACCTTTCGCAATCCGGGCGACTGCTCTGACCAATGAGCCACCCAGGACTTGGGATATCCCTGTGAAATTCTTTTAGTCTATCTGTATTTGCGTTTATGAGCTAACGTCCACCCTACAATGTCGAAATATTCTATTTTAACATCCGAAACGAGTATTTTTACAAATACCGACGATTCGGTGAAATTTTTCTAGTTTTATTATATTTTAATTACTATAATATTCTTTTTAAAAATGTAGTATAGGTAAATATGGAATATATTTTCCGCTATCCAGTATCCATGACACAAGCTCTTAATTATGCTTGCTTTGGGCTAGATAATAGGTCTGAGTTTATTATTATTAATTTTATTATTAGTCATATCCAGTCGTTAATTTAAACGCCATCTAGCTGTTCTGGTGGCAGTAAGTGTCAATAAGTTGGCCGACACAGCCACCGATAAATGAACGTAAAGTTTATTTGGGCGTTTGGGTGAGAGGTCCTACTGACATCAAGCACTGTGCACCAATCAAAGTACATTTTTGACGCGTAGTAAGCTTATTGCGCAAAGCTAATAACCACTCATTTATGCTGCGCCAGTTACCTACTGATATTAATACATTACAAGTCGTCTATTATACAAAACTGGCTTTGAAAGGACCTCTTAGAAGCTAAATATGTAGGGCTGCGTGTTGTCTTGGCACGTCAGAGCGACTACCCTCAAAAATAGTGGAGCAGGAGGCTGATCCCTACATATCACTTAATTAATTACCTTCAGCGATCTTGGAACATAACACTTAACATTCTGATAACAAATACATTTCAGTATGAATCAAATTTATCGTTAGGTAATTCAATTTTTTAACTGGTAACACTAATTGCATGTAAGAATAGGTATATATTAGATTTACAAACCTCAATTACCCTCCATAAGTAAGTTATATTTTAATGGAATATGAAAAATATTTGCATTTCCACTGATATCCAATCCATGATAAAATTGAACAATCAAACAATTCAAAAGTACCACGAACTAACAAACTATTTGAGCCTTTAATAATCCTCCAATTAATATATTTGCTTAACCATCAAACGCTCAGCCGCATGATTCCTGCAAATTACGCGTTGTAGCAAAATTTACTTGTATTAATTATCATTTCGCATAACACGAACGTGCCGAACGTGATAAATCGGCCATTGTCTGCGGCCGCAGCGGTCGGAGCGGTCCGAGCGGATGCTGCATTGTTGCACAGATATCTGCCGTTGTTATCAATATTGTAAATTATAACAGAAGTAGCGCATCGTTGTAGGTACAGTTGACAGCACATCAAGCGTTACAGTATGACCTTGAGACCGCCTTCGTAGTGCAAATGGTACACTTGATGTGCTGTCGTCTGTACTTCCCGCTGGCTGTATACGCACCTCCACCATATCACTACTCTATAGTAATGTTGTTGAGGAGCTCGGTGGCGTATTGGTTTGGGCGCTTTGGTTCAGTACGTGAAACAAAGCAACTTTCGCCATGGTAGCTGGGATGGGTCAATCAAAGTTTGTTATCCTGAGCTCCTCCGTGCTTCGAAAGGCACGTTAAGCCGTTGGTCCCGTTTGTTCCTACAACCACTTCAACCCACCAACCCGCATTGGGCCAGCGTGGTGTGTTATGGCCCAAACTCCTCATGTGTTTCTCCCATGTAGGAAGGCCTGTGCCCAGCAGTGGGACGTATATAGGCTGGTGATCATAGTGATGTGGTTCTACGGTAAATTCACCGTACCCCTAGCATGAGCATTGGTTCGTCTCGTCAGTTTTGGATGAAATTTTGAGCAGCGCACCTGGTTGGTGATTATTGAACTATTCTTCGAAAGTTTCGCCCTGTCGTCGTATTGTCATCGAAGGTGACGACAACACTTTTATGGGAAACATTACATTACAACGATAGCATGACATCATTTTCATTTATCTGTCAGATTCGAAAGCCATTTGAAAACTTTGATGGGACCACCATTTGTTCTCCATCGTCACCTTATACAGCGACGATACGTTGATGTATGAGAATGTCAAATCGGAGCTTATTGAGAGAGCAATATTGAAGATCAGGCAGTACGTGAGAGTACCAATGAGGCTACGAGCATCAATAGGTAACCAATCACCACAAAATTGAACCTGAGTGAGTGGTCACAGGCCCAGAGACACAATAAGGTCATTGGCAATTGGATACAGTAAGAGGAAAGCATGAGAGGGACAAAAAATCCAGTGAAGTCGAAGGTCACGGCCCCAGGGTAAGATAAAAGGTAACTTTCACCAAGCGGTACCACCTCTTGCAGCGTTAACCTTTACCACAACCTGATGGACTCTCATAAAATCTTCATACAGTCGCAACGGTTTTACCACTCATTTCATCTACATGAGGTTGGTGTGGGGTGGAGAGTGGTTATTCTAACACTGTTTGTAACGTATTCTAAGCTATTACAGCAGTTCTCTGGGAAGGTAAAAGGAAGATACTTCATCTTAGGCTTCAAGACATAAGCGTCAGTAGCCCTTTCCACCGTTAGCTTGCTTCTCACCTAGTTGTACTATAACAAAAACTTGACTCTCAGCAATGGTACTCACCAGGTGCTTCACCGTCGTAAGAGAAGTTGGGCACGAGCAGGGTCTGCGCGTCCACCACCACCACCGGGTCAGAGGAGACCCCGTGCACGCCTCTCAGAGCGCCGACTTTAGCTGGTTTGGGGTACTCCACATCGCGAGGGATGGACACATCGCCGAAGTTCACCTGGTAAAGTAAATAGGAATTTGTAAGATATTGGTAGATATACTTTTTGATCGTGTTCATAAAATATATCATCCGTAAGGAGTGCGGAACAACAGATGTTCAGGGGACTTGCAGGGGGGGGGGGGGATTGGGGTACTTAATAATTCCAAAGAGTAAACATGCAAAATGTAAAAAACTTGTTTAATAGTATAAGTCTTGTTTAATAAACCACTTTTGTTTAAAAACGAGGTAATTTGTGGTCATTGGGGCACTGAAAAGCCAAATCTAGCGACAGAATTTTGGACACGCTGAATAAGCTACGTTCAAACATTATACCTGTAACTGTATCAGCGTAATTCGAACTTTGAACTCTCTACGAGTACTTTTATATAAAAAATATAATACATCTTGAGTCTGATTAGAGGGCACTTCAAAAATTACGAGAAGTGTACCAGTTTCTTGAAACTAGTTTTCTTGATGTTAGGAAAACCAGGAAAACCTTTCTATAATCAATATTCGTATTCATTCAAACAGAGTTATACGTCTGCAGGTCTATGAAAATTGAAAAATCAATTCAACGCACCTGCAATATCAAGTGATTTTTCCTTGTTATTGCAGGTGTCTATAGGCGGCGGTAACCGCTTATCACCAGGTGGGTTGTCAGCTTATTTGTCGTCTAAATGTATTTAAAAAAATGTGTCTACAATCTGATGCTTGACCGGTAAATGTTCCATAAACATAACAAAACGCTCGAATAAAACCGTAATGACTATTGTTATTTAAAAGTATACCAAGACGCGTAATATTACACATAACACTCCGATTCCCACGTGAAAACTCCAGATCAATTTATGGTAACCAAAAAATTGAGAAAAACATTATGAGGCTTATTAAATTTACATGACGTAAACGTAATTTAAAACTGCCTTTTTACTTCTAGAACAAGGCAGTAAGACATTGAGTAAGAATTTAGGTACCCGGTTGCATTGTAACAACGAAATTTGGTCCTCTTAAAAGCACATAGAATACTTTAATAAATTTTGCCTTAATCACCCATATTGAAATTTGTGTTCTTAAAATTAAATCAACTCCTGTAAACTGTCTCTAGTAACCTTCTAGAAGTTGGGACCACCTACTTCAGACCTAGAGAGCCAGGGTTCGATTCCCGTGGGGACAGAATTTATCCGCTCTGTTTGGTTGGTGGTAGGGATTTTCTAAGTCCACCGGGCTAGCCACCACCATCTTACCTAAGTCTGCCGTCATAACGATAATTAACAGCAATATTATGTTCGGCAGTAGTGCGATTCGAAAGAGGTCACTACAGGATTATAAACTATAAAAGTTACGAGGAACGAGTGTAAAAATAACCCTTTACTTTTGAATCTGGCGCGCGAAAAACCACTACGGTTTTAAAAACAAGTTTTATCTTTGTTATTTTAAAAAGATCTGAGGAGTAATTCTTGTGTTTAAGTAATGTTTTACATATCATAAAGTATAAAAGTTTGTAAATACATTTGCCTTGACTTGTAGAACAACCAAAGTGAAAAACGTACGGATCCTATTTAATATCCAACAGCCTAAAAGTTGCCAACCATATTTTACAAACCGAAAAATTTTAACTCTTACCTCGATTTACGTATTAGAAGTATGCAAATTTGTAAGAAAGCATTCTAATTATTTTACAAAAAAAACAGATCAACTTCGACGCTTTCCAACCAGAAACGAGCATAAACTTATCCTGCCAAATTCTAAACTAAAATTGCATAGCACAAGTCCAAACGTAATGGCAGTCAAAATATATAATAAATTACCTGACAGATTAAAAGTAGAAAAAAAAGATACAGTTTTCCTAAATAATTTAAAAATGTTATTAATTGTTAAATGTTATTATAGTATTGACGAGTTTTTTAATGACAATAATATGTAATTAAAAGATATAAATTTATGTTTAGCCTGGAAATGATAATTTGACATTCTAATTAACTGATTGACATTATTATGACAAACTTAAAAATTTTCGTTATTATATTATTACTAAATATGACATTGAAGTAGATTACTTTGACTATCCTATGTGTATTCATAATGTTTGACATTAATGTAAATCAAGCAAAAATTGAAATATTATAAATAATTGTTAATTGCATGCGAATGTACCTATACTTATATTACAGGGTTCATGTTTGATACTGAAAATTATTTGTAAGAACATTTGTAAACAACATGAAAGCAATAAATGATTGATTGATTGATTGATTGAAAAAAAAAACTTGCAATTATTGTTTTGTGTTTGCTTACCCGCCCATTCGTACTGTTTCATTTATCAATAATTGCGCAGTCAGCATAAAAAATATGTAAACTAATGTGATCCTTATTTATCGAGATAAGAGACAATATATACAATAGGTAGGAAACCATTTCGCTTCCGACTGTACACGGACAGTTAGCAATTATCTGTTAAGCCAGTAAATTTAAATCGGGACAATAAAAGTAGGTATCAGTTTGACAATTTCGCTGAAAGTTAAATTGGGAATCCAATTTGTGCCATTTTCGCCGAACAAGATTACGTCAGCTTTAGTTTGTAGTGAAATAAATAAACAAATTTTAACTTTGAATGTTACTTAGTTCAATAAACATAATATTAAAAGTTCCAAAAAATAGGTAATTTAGATTTTTTTTAAATTTAAAGGTTATTTTAGTTCCGCAACACACACATGTGATAATCGTTTTTGTGTACCTATTAATTTATTTTATGTTTTTATGTAAATTTGTTATATGTGTGTGATGAAGAATTTTAAATAAATGTTTTATCTTTCTATCTATCCATCTATTTCGTTTATCATAGAAAAGTATAAAGTAGAAAAAACGCAGTATTTTACAAATTTCCTCAGGATGAAACGCACCTGCAAAACCAAGTGTTTTTTTCCTTGTTATTACAGGTGTCCCTAGGCGACGGTAACCGAAAACCATCAGGTGGGCCGTCAGCTTGTTTGTAGTCTTGTGGCATGTATATTTTTATAAATTTTACTGAATTATACCTTCGTTCTGTTTGTATTAATAAAAATATTACATCAAAGAATTTTGCAACAGAGCTTTTTAAATAGAATTTAGGCGATTTATAAAAAAGGTGATATATTTCAATGGTCGCGTGAACCAGCCGTGTAAACAGCGCGACAGCCTCCGCCCAACAGATTTATGCTCAGCCCTAAGCCCACAGCAAATAAATTCCCCGCGTATGAATGAAATACACGTTCAATTTCATTGTTTCGGTGTTTTCGCTGTTTACTTATATACGATTCTGGGGTCCCATGGCGAGTTTTCGCGGTTCCGAAACGTTACTATCGCGTCGGCGTTGAGCCTGTCTTTCATCATTATTTTCCAGTCTTAACTACGCTTAGCGTCAAACATATTATAAATTCCATTTGAAGTCAGAATGAATAAAAAAAGAAGAAAAGCAGTACCACTCGAATCTTAACCTTCACTTTGCAGAAGATTGCAGAAAAATAACATTACTTTCTAGTGTTATTTTTCTACGGTGAGTAAGGTCAGAGTGACTTGAGAAAGCGCTACGTTGGAAGCAGTGGCACATATCTTTTATGCTACCAACATAAGGTTCCTCTTGATTTTAAAGAGTAGGCAGCGAGTGAGTAGTTCCTAATGTACTTCAAGCATCGATAGGCTACGGTGACAACGCGTGAGGACTGTCGAAGGTGCTACGAGCGTCTATAGGCTACGGTGACAGCGCGTAAGTAGTGTCGAAGGTGCTACGAGCGTTTATAAGCTACGGTGACAGCGCGTGAGTAGTGCCCAAGGTGCTACGAGCGTCTATAGGCTACGGTGACAACGCGTGAGTAGTGCCCAGGGTGCTACGGGTGTCTATAGGCTACTAAGACAACGCGTGAGTAGTGTTCAAGGTGCTACGAGCGTTTATAGGCTACGGTAACAACGCGTGAGTGGTGCTCAAGGTGCTACGAGCGTCTATAGGCTACGGTGACAGCGCGTAAGTAGTGTCGAAGGTGCTACGAGCGTTTATAAGCTACGGTGACAGCGCGTGAGTAGTGCCCAAGGTGCTACGAGCGTCTTAGGCTACGGTGACAACGCGTGAGTAGTGCCCAGGGTGCTACGGGTGTCTATAGGCTACTAAGACAACGTGTGAGTAGTGTTCAAGGTGCTACGAGCGTTTATAGGCTACGGTAACAACGCGTGAGTGGTGCTCAAGGTGCTACGAGCGTCTCCAGGCAAAGATTACAACGCGTGAGTGGTGCCCAAGGCGCTACGAGCGTCTGTAGGCTACGGTAACCGCTTACCATCAGGCGGTCAGAGCATTTTTTCCACGAAATTCGTATAAAGAATCGGTCCCCCATTCAATACCCAACCAAGGCGAACGTTGCTTCACTTTTACGATTGTACCATACTACCTCGCCACTGAATTCTTTCTCACTAATAACGTAGTTATTGTCCAAATATCAAAGCGAAGAAGAGACAGTGTAATTACGTAGTTGGTCCGGAAACTGCAGAAATTTTAATACAAGTTTAAAATTTGGTCGCAGCGGTAATTGAAGGGTTCTTTTTACAGTACACTGTAGCTTTAATTATGGCTTGAACATGATACTTTGAGGAATATAATGTGGTGAGTCATCTTTTAAGGTTTCTCATTAAAATAATATGTATAACATGTAGTAAGTATATAATGAAATCATTTTTATTTTAGTTTGTGTAAATTGAGTAAAGAGGCTCTATTTCAAATGTGCTGAGCTCGCGAAAATATAAGACAATACGAGGTTTATTTAAATTTCGTTTGAAATCCGATAACGTGTCACATTATGTCGACTCACACTGACCCAGTTATGTAGCAGAACGACCAAAACCATCACAATGGAGATAAATAGCAAGGTTTACGAGAATCACCGTCACACCCGCCGCCATCACGCGTGGCTTTGGATTCATCTTGATAAGACTGCCTACCCACGATAAATAATCGGGTGCCGATATTTTCTCGTCGACATACCGGCAACCAATTATAATAATAATAGTAATATTCATACACTCACACCTATGATCTAGCCTAAACTAGGCATCATTAAGAGATTGTGTTTTAGATACATGATAACGGATAAATATAGATAGTAATATGTATATAAATATTAGAAATATACTAAATAAACATATTAACATCCATGACTCGTAAACAAAAGCTCGTACTCATCATACAAACATTTGCTCCTACCGGGATTCGAACCCGGGACCTTTTGACTGAGTAGCCTGCATAGCAAAGGGTACAGACCGCTCGACCAGCCGGTCGTAATAAGAATCCACCGCTTATAAGAATGTCGTCCATTATAAGAATGGATATCTAAATATTTTTACTGCTTATAAGGCATTCATTCCTTTGGCACTGACGCATATAATTTCTACATACATATTTCTTTATTTTGTTCGTACACTCTTGCTGTGCAACAATCCATAGGGTATATGGCACGGAGTTAACGTCCCGCGGCGCCCGGGGACTCCCCGCTTTATCGGTGTTACTAACAAAGCTAACCTAAACTGCACATTTTATTGCACAATTGTTTACTATTGTAACTGTTTGACGCTAGAACAAGGGTGGCCTCCTTTTTTGGAGTGGGTGAAAATACTTTACAACTTTAATGTGAATACGATTTCTTGTCGTCTAAATATTTTTGAACAATATAAGTAGTAGTATTTTTTTGTTTTTGTTTAAAGTCAGACATAGTTTAAATTTGTATTCAAGACAATTCACTTACTTTTGGTGGGGCTTTATTCTATTACAAAAAAGTGTATACATTTCCCCATGAATGAGTAACTTGTCTTCTAGTCTAGCTAAATTATTAAGCCGCATAAGACTCTCGGAAGCATATAACAATACATTATTATTGAAAATGTGTATATGTATTCACATGTTATTGTATATTTAGATTTTTAAAACAGTTGTTTTTGCACTACCCTAATTAATCATTTTGGACTGAACTTTCCGGTTGACAGGTAGAGAATGCCTAATGGCATTAAGTCCGCCAAATTGTTACTTACTTTGTGCAATGAAAGATTTTAAAAAATAAATTAATACATGTTTTTTTAAATTAGCAACCCCGGCCACGTCTATCTAACACTATCTCATTGAGACTATTCTTATGAGCCTAAACAGGCTATATCTGCTGTGTGTTTCTGAAGAATTGAGCATCCCGCAGACTATTTGACTATATGCTGCTACAGGATCAGCTCAAGGTAAGCGTGTCTTGGAAATACCAATGAAGTAACAGTAAGCCTAATTCCAAATTAATCAGATCTGTGAAAATTAGTAAAACCCTTTTAGCATGTAGAAAATGAGCTGTCAAGAGTCATCAAACGTCTGAACAAATCTTCATAAATCATAACTAAAAACCATCTTGATCACGTCAGCTTTCAAACGAAAAAACTGAATCGAAATCGGTCCATTCGTTAAGCGTTACGATGCTTCAGACAGACACGTCAAACTTATAACACCCCTCTTTTTGTCGGGAGTTAATTAAACAAAAAATAAAAGCGACTTCAAAAAAATTCTAACATTTATTTCAGTTTTTTTTGAACTTGGTTTTAATTTTTGTTTAATTTTTAGTTTACAATTTTTAGTAATAACTTCCTAAAGTCTAAGCTAGATGGATGACCATCAGCTTATATTGTTTTCTACTATCGTATCATTTCACTAAAAATTCGTAGGAAAATCCGCAATTTCGCATACGTAGACGACTTACTCATTCCAGTTATTTTGATTTAAAAACCAAACTACCCAATGGGTTTTTAAAAAAAAATTATAGGACCATAAGGCAAGCAACTATTCTGCATCGAACAATAAAGAATCATCAATATCGGTTCACCCAGTAGAAAGTTCCAAGGTAACAAACATAAAAAAAAGAATACAGTCGAATTGATAGCCTCCTCCTTTTTAACCGACTTCAAAAAAGGAGGAGGTTATCAATTCGTCTGTATGTTTTTTTTTATGTTTGTTACCTCAGAACTTTTGACTGGGTGTTGTCATATTTTTGGAGTTGGTGCTAAGTTGTTTCCAGAAACCATAGATAGTGAAGCACCGACTCCAAAAATATGTTCCTAGGGGATGAGTACCTACTTAAATTTAATTAATTTATCCTTTTCAGTTTTTTGGAGTCGGTTGAAAACCAACTGTGTCAAGAATGTGACACTTGACACAAACTCGACTTATTTATTAAAATAAAACATAACCCTTACCGAGTACTCGTCGCACCACACGCTGAACCACCGCACGTCTTTCAGCGAGTGTCCGTCGGGCAGCGACACCGTCACGCCCTCGCCGCGGTACCGCCTCAGCGGGCCGGTGCTGCCGCGCTCGTCACGCAGCCGGATCGCGCCCGCAGCGCTCGGCGTCTTTGACGTGCCCACGTAGAAGAATGCGGCTGCGGACAACAAATATTGCTTGGCTATTAAATGTTAATTTAATTTTATGCCAAATATATAGACTGGTGCCGACAATTAATTTAAACATGGGCTATATAGTTAATAATAATAATAATATTTGTTGCGAAAACTGTGTACATATACAATGTGCGAGTGATATTGCAATACATAAAGATCAACAATATACCCATATCGGGCATGCAATACAATTATAGTTTAAAACTAAATAATAGGTACAATCACTCTTTTTTGTTTTGTAGTAGAGTATTCATTCATACTGTAAAATACGTTATTAATTAGCCAGTTTTTAGTGTATAGTTAAATTTTGGCATTTCAAGATTTTTTATATTTATTGGAAGGTTGTTGAATACTTTTATTCATAAAAATGGTTTGCCACTTTCAAAAACATCTTATTCGTTTGATACTGTCATGACATTTCTATGAAATAATGCAGCCGATGTTATATTATTTTATACAAATGTCATGAAATTATAGAGTTTCAATTTATTGTCGTATTATAGGTAGGGGATGCAAAAATGTCGTGGTTCCTAATTATTCTCTAGAAGTACATTGCAGATGAGGTGGAAAGATGTCGTGAAGATGTCGGGATCCATTTGGATGCAGGTGGCACAAAATTGGAAGGAATTCTATACAGTATTTATTATAGATGGCATTCATTACCAGCTTATATGCGTTCCACTGCTGGGCACATGCCTTCCTGCACGGGAGTAACACATGAGGAGTTTGGGCCATGCTCAGTGCGGGTTAGTAGGTTAAAGCGGAGATTACAAATTTAGATTGACCCATTTGGGATTGACCATGGCGAAAGTTGCTTTGTTTTCGTAATCGTAACCAGGGCGTTTAATTGAAGCTACTATGCTGCGCCGCCGAGCTTTTTAATGGTCGTAAATGGACAGTACCTAGAGGTACTAACAGTACAAGGAAGATTCTCTATTGGATATAAAGCCCCCACTGGTGTGGCTACTATACACCTTACCGAATATAACAGCTAAAGTAAACACTACTTTTAGTGTTCTGTGGTGAGTAAGGTCACCAGAGCTCACTGTCGATTTTTTTTTTGTTTTTTATCCTACTAGATGACACACAAGTTGACGGCCCACCTGATAGTAAGCGGTTACCGCCGCCTATAGACACCTGCAATAACAAGCAAAAATCACTTGATATTGCAGGTGCGTTGTCATCCTGGGGCCTAAGATGAAATGCCGTCCATGCCCAGTAATTACACTGGCTACCTTTCCCTTCAATCCGAAACACAGCGAACTGTTTCACGGCTGAAATAAGAAAGGCGGTGGTACCTACCCAGACGACCCTGCATACGGTCCTACCATCTAGTCGATGCGTTATGTTGGAAAAAGTGACACTGATCTCTTGACTAAAATACTAGAAAAGCGTTGATTTTTAACCAGGACACGTTCTAGAACCAATTTATCATTATATCAGCCACGGCATGTACGAACTTATTCCTGCCTGCTCTCGCGTGTGCACAGAAGCCATTATTCTATTATGACAAGGTATACACAGACAATGTGCATTGATTCATGGGGCCGGCTCTAACACAAAATGCAATCAGGCAGAAGGACCACTGCATATTAAACAAGCTAAACAGACATTGATACCCACTGCGTAAGGCACCTCCACTCTGCCGAACGCATTGATGCAAGAACCGGCTTTGAAGACACAAATACAATCATGCAGAAGGTTTTAGCACCAGCCCCACCGCTGGACACAGGCCTTCCTAAATGGACGAAACATCACTTCACTGTCTCCACCTCAACATCACGCATAAAGTAATTTAGTAACTCGGTTTCTTTGTCGCACTTCCAGAACTTGCTATTCTTTGCCGGCACATGTGTTCCCGCCTTCGTATAACCTAGGTTCCTTCAAAAGAGGCGTGAAATGCACCTTTTTACCGGCAAATTGCAGGCGGCTAGAGCAGTGTCCAAACTGCACTAGCTGTCTTAGCATTTGGACACTTCTTACCGCTTCACATCAGGTGATAAAGATAAAGATAATACCCTGGCCCCTGGCCTGGCATGATTACATGCTTACAAAGGATATAGGTTACTATTTAGCGCGATAACCATAACCAACCTACATCGGAGGAGCTCGACGGGAATTATTCATGGCGTACCTAGTGGTTTGAGCGCTATGCTTTTTATTATGATTACGGAAACAAAGAGACTTTCGCCGGGTCGATCTGGGGATGGGTCAATCAAATTTTGTAATTTCGAACTCTTCCTAGCTGCGAAAGGCACGATAAACCGTTGGTCCCGGTTACTACTGCAACCGCTTTAATTCAACAATCCGCATTTGGCTAGAGTAGTGGGTTTGTGGCCCAAACTCCTCATTTGCGCCTGTGCCCAGCAGTGGGACGTATATAGGATGGTCATTAACCATTAACCATGCAGGCGGATCCGCAGACAGATTATAAGTACAAAATTAAATCTGTCTGTCTGTTACTCTATTCCTTTTGCTGCAGAATACATTCAAATGTAATTTGGCAGGGAAATAGATTACATTTTGAGAAAGGACATAAGCTTGACGCCATAACCGACTTTAGATTATGAAAATGAAAATGAAAATGAAAATATCTTTATTTAATTAGGCCCCTAAGAAGCACTTTCGAATCGTCAACAAAAAAACCCTTAAGTCTATCACATAAAAATAATATTAACTAACTAACAATTTCATAATGTTTGTCTCTCTGTCTTATCTGGATCTACGTAAGCTAAGAATGTTATGTCAGTCTGTCTATCGGTCTGTCTGTCGGTCCGTCGGTCCGTCTGTCCGTCAGTCAGTCTGTCTGTCTGTCCGTCAGTCAGTCTGTCTGTCAGTCTGTCTGAATTTACACCGGTTCCAAAAGTTGAACTACCGAGAAGATTCCGGCAACAAACTCGTGTAGTCACTCTTTTCAATCATTAAGTTACAATGTTTAATTACACAGTAATAGTATTTAGCAGCGCAGTGTCGCACAGAGTATAAAAAAGGTATATTAAAGTACCAATAAGTACCTAATGATAAGATTATTTACTGTATTTAAAGGCTGTCCGACAATGCACCATCACAATATAGGTATTACAATACACAAAGGTCAACAATTAATATACAAAGACCTAATAAAGCTAAACATATTTCATTAATTTTAAACACTTGTCTGAGCACGTCATTACAATAATAATTGTATTGTTTTATATAATAATATCCTATAATGCCATATACCTCAAAAAACCCTCAAAAATTATACTATTGATGAATATGTAGGTAAATTATTACAAAATCAAGGAAGCTTAGAGATGACCATTTCCACTAGTAGCACCTCAACCATACCATATATTATAAATAAAAATCAATGTATGTATGTATGTTTGTTTCCTAAGTACCTACTCAAAAACTACTGATCAGATTCTGATAAAACTTTTCAAAGGCGTACGCAAGGTTTACCGGGTTAAGCTTTTTACTTTTTTTCTCTTTACGGACTGAAGCTAGTAACAAATGAAAAGCAGACATTCTGTTTGCAATTATATTCTGTGGCATAGTCCACAGTCGCTCAGCGCTCCAACTTCAGACCACACGAGGAATGTTTTAATTTAATTCCCGCGCAGTCACTTCACAGAGATTCTGAGCATGGCTACGTTTTGCATAAGTTTAAAATAGCTTGTAACGGTTCAATTGTTTCAGTGTTCACGAACGCCATTTTGTCTAGTCACTGCGGAGCTTTTCCATATTACTGTAGTAATAAAAGAATAGCATTGTTACTTTGTTTTAACTAATACAAAGTTGGACACAGCAACTGGTTGGACAACTCAACAGTCAACACTTTGTGGACCTCAACCGTTTTAATTTCACTTAAAAGGTTTATTCCATCATTTCCTTATTTCTTTAATTTGCTAGACTTCGTAGATGGTTGATTGAAAACTCCTATCAAATTTGACGGGATTATTTAATGATCTTAAATTAATATTACGATAATTTTTGACATTATATTTTACCAAATTAATGAACTGTAATTCAATGGACATCTGAGATATCTACTGTATCGACTGAATAATTTGTGTACATTTAATTAAAAACATAGTCTTTTGCCTGTACGGTAAAACATGCTGTTGTATTGTTTCATGTAAGTGCCTATTTTATTCTCATCATTTCAGCCGAGAGACGCCCACTGCTGGGCATAGGCCTCCCCCAAAGATCTTCATACCGATCGAGTATGCGCTGTCCGCATCCATCGGCTTCCCGCGACCCTCCTATTGTATTTTATTCTACAATTAAATAAATTAAGTTTAATTACTGGGCATGGACGGCATTTCATCTTAGGCCACAGGATGACAACGTACCTTCAATATCAAGTGATTTTTCCTTGTTATTGCAGGTGTTTGTCATCTATTTGCATAAAAAAAATTGCCAGCGTGGTGTGCTTCGGAATAATTTCTAAATTATTACAGAGGCGTGCTCCAAATCGCCAACAAATTACAATATGACCTTATTTTGTAAAATATTTATGTGAACCTTATCTTATCATAAAAAGATAGCCTTAGGACTATTGTCCTAAATAATTAAGTACAAACAAACTCATATCACACAATCATAAATATAACTTGGACTAATTATACCTTTCAAAGCATTGAGAAGCCCGACTACAATTGTAAATAGTAGAAGAAAAAAGAAATAATATTTTTATTTAAATACGCCACAAAGAAGCACTTTGAAATCGTCAAAAAACGCATTTTTATAACTTTCACAAAAAATACATATATTAACTAACAACGTCATAGTGTCTGTCTGTATGTCAGTCTGTCTGAATTTACACCGTTTCCAAAATTGAACTCCCGAGAAGATTCCGGCAACAAACTCGTGCAGTCACTCTTTTCAAATATTGAATAACAATGTGTGCAGTGCAAATATTGAATTACAATGTGTGCAATTTTTTTTTGCCCAGCGAAAAAAAAAATTAAATTAGAAGAGAAGGTATATCGACGTACCAAAGGGGAGGTACCCAATGACAAAAATATTATTATTATTTACAAGCTGTCTGAGAATGCACAATCACAATATAGGTGTCATAATATACAGGTTAACTGTCGTAATACAAATAAATCGTTAATAAACATATGAAACATTTTGAAATTTTAATGTGTCCACGCATTCTTATCATCTAAATATTCTTGGACCTTATAGTAAGCCTTTTTCATTAAAGTTTGTTTGACATATAACTTAAGTTTGTGAAAAGGCAGTTCAGTTATTTACTTTGTTATAAATGTGTATACGTATCCTCAAGTTAAAAAATTTAAAGACAATATCAAGTGCGCTGGCACAGAACGCTCGAAGCGCATGTAACAGTATTAATAACCGATACGAAACTGTGTTACTCCAATTAATTACCTATTAAGTGTAGCCGCCTCGGAATATTGCTCCGCATAACGGAACGTAGCTGCGAAATGAACTTCGATGAATTCTTTAACGTTGATATTGGAAAATGGGAAATGTAGCCTCTGGGACCGCGCCTCGGCGGCGCTTAAGGTTGAGAAATTTAATTTAATGTCAGCAGGGAAATTATGTTACAACCGGAATTTTGAAATGAAAAATAAAAAGTCAACTTTTTAGGCCACTTTTTGTAACGATATACTTTTACAAGCATTAACCTTTTGATCATGTTCAATGTCAGGTACGGAGCATGGACTCTTTGACCTTTTTTATTACAATATAAACGGAGTTACCCCTTTGTCACCCTTGCTGTATTAAAAAATGTATCATACTCAAACGTCACAGAAAGGAGATTCTAAAGTTTTGGGCTAGCTCATGAGCCCTATTTCAGATTGTAGACAAAAATTTACTGAACAACATGGTTGCCATTAAATAACACATAACTCTTTTTTTATTACAAAACCAAAACAAAACAAATTCATTATTTCATAAAAATGGCAACTTTAAGTCTTAAAAGCGCCCAAAAGTATACCGTCCATAGCCACAATGACGCTGTTAAAAAGTTGAATGCAATGTCATTGTGACATTAATTAAAACTGTCATTCCGTGTTTCAACCATGAATGTTTTTAATGCGCTTGGGGTGTTTTTATGGATTTTCTGAATCGTTTGTTCTTCTTCTTCTTCTTGTTTGTTCAGATTTTATATCATTGAATGAAGTTGTGTACATAGGAATCTACACAACTTAATCGAATGATATAAAACCTTTTCTATAATCATCATTGAATCGACTTCCATTGATTCGTTCAGATGATCGGAGTGGAAAACGCGGAGACATTGTAAGTTACCACTGGTACTCGAAATCAGGAACTCTGATTTATAAGACACGCGTGTCGCAGCCAACTGCTCAAATTACTATAGCTATTACTATTACTATAGCCTGGGCGGATCGTCTTGTACTAAAGAATTTTTGTGTGATTAGTAGGTTCAAGGTTATTTTTGTGACCATAACCAAATTGTTTTGGTTTAATGTGGTTTAAAAAAATCGTTAATCTACCAATCCGGAGGAGGGATACACACGGAACAACCCAGGCAGCGGCGCCTGGCTGCCCGACGGGCGTGTATGGGATCGCCCAGGGCCTGATATTAACTGCTCTGCGAATACTCACTTATACTTTCCGGTCACTCCACTGCCCTTCGTGAGGGAAGCCTAGGCTCTGCCAAAGCAATTTTACCGGCCGTGTCCCAGAAAAACAGTATTCCTACCATCACACAAAAACTGTTCGTACTAGAAGATCTGCGTAGGAGTCCCATTAGCTGGCTGATTTAGCCAGAAGGCTGCGACAGGAGTCGTCGTAGGCTGGTGAAACCGCTTCGGCAGAATGTAGGCTATTCCCAGGGCCGTTACAGGCACAAGCTCGGGTAGGCCTGTAAAGCCCAGATATGTATCGTTTGCCCGATCCGGTCACCGTATCCGTATCAACGTATCACGTATCAAGCGCCGTATCAAGTCGTGGACGCCTCGATTTGCTCCGTATCCGTATCTTCCCAATAGTCGTGATCGCGTATCAAATAGCCCAGTTCACCTTTGATGATCGGACAAAAACCGACACGACATGGGACGGGCCGTATCATAACGGCGTATCTAGATCGCGTATCATGTACGCGTATCATCACCCGTCCACATATGCAATCATAATACGCGTCGGCGATACATGATCTCATATGATCGGATCGGGCAAATGATACATATCAGCCCCCTTATTCTCAATTGTCGGGCCAAGGATTCGATTCGTAAAGTCACATGCCGACTCGCTTTGTCGCACTGCGATAAAAAGTGACAGGTATAGAGTTTCCGAAATTCGAATATTTTCCGACAGTTGAGAATAAGGGGGCTGGACCCGGCTTTAGAGGATTTCTTCCCGAAAGAAAAGGATAGTGACGTAGAAAAATGACGTTATTCCCCGTTCACGCTTGTTGTCGAAAACCGCGGACAATAACTGTAAACCTAACCACGAGGGTGCGGTCTGGCCAACATCGTTCGTGACGCGAACGAAACTTAACGGCGACCATACCTCTAATAAGCCTGTACTCAATACCTGCGGCTTTTATCATGTCAAAGCATATTTAGTGGTGAATACAACACTATGCGAACCGGTCCACGGGTAGCGCGGGTCAGTGGGTCCGTAAATGCGCCAGCGCCGGCCCTGCGCCTGCGCAGGTCAGTAATTACAAAATCAGACCGATAAATTGATAACGTTCCATGGCTGGGTGAACTTTGTAATTAATACTAGTTTAAACCTGTCTTTAATTAGCCTTCTACTTGCTCTACCTGAATGAAAAATTGGTTCCTAGTGGTCGCACTGACTTACTGAATGAGGCTTCACTGACGCGCGCATTTCGCACACTCAATAAACTAATTTATTCATTTGATCATTTATTAAAGGGATAGCTGCATGGATAATATGCTATTATTTTATTTTATTATGTTTAAATTAAATTACTTTTTCTATCAGATTTGGTAAACACCTGTAATAATAAGTAAATAAATAAATATATACAGGATGGGCCCTGTAACAGGAGCAAAAAATTAAAATATACATCCTAACTAATCAGTAATTACGTCCAAATGGTATTAAGTAATTATAATGAAAAATATCACTCTCACTCTTTTTTTCTAACAAAGTTAATCCAGCCAGCAATGGGCTACAGAGTTACAGACATTGTATCCAGTTGTTATAATTGACAGTGACATTAATACATGTTAGAATATTTCAAAATCCCCGGTACCAAGATATATTACCATTAAGCGACGATATCGCAATGTGGAAATTCATTGATGACTATTTCTCCTAATTTAAGAACTTTGAAACATTAGGACCACATTGTAATAACTGTGGATACTGTTTCCATCTTTTGCTTTATTTACAGGGCCCACACTGTATTTTATAGGGTTCTTATTTTTTATTTTCGGCATAATAATTAAAAAAGCCTAAAAGATCACATTTTAATGTTTTTGATGCGTTCAAACGCCTACTTTTTTTATTTTATTTTTTTATACTACTAGATGACAAACAAGCTGACGGCCCACCTGATGGTAAGAGGTTACCGCCGCCTATAGACACCTGCAATAACAAAGAAAAATCACTTGATATTGCACGTGCGTTGTCATCCTGGGGCCTAAGATGAAATGCCGTCCATGCCCAGTAATTACACTGGCTTACTTTATTGTAACAAAAAACGATGAAAAAATTATATGCTACAGGCGGGAATCGAACCCGCGTCTCCAAGTCCGGCCTGATACGATTACCACTACACCACCGGAGCACTATGTATAACCTACTAATTTCTTCACCGCTTTCTATCCTTGTTTATCTCACGACTCATTCAGGTAGATTATACTAATTACTGACGGCTGCACTAAACTTTGTTGGTTAATATTAGTTGAATATCGCCGAGAAGACTCGACAGGATAATAAACAAAAGTTTGCGTCAACTAATGGGGATTTATGATATTCACCGTCCATTACTATAGAAGACATTAGATTATGTTGAATTGAATAGAAATGTATCATCTGAATTAGAGTTATATTCGGCATATTATGTAATTTGTAAAAACAAAAAAATCTAATTTAAATAACCATGAACGCATTAGGTATATCGGGAGCATGGGGACTTATTTCTCCTAGACTGTCAACATAACTTTTTCTTGATTTATACAAGGTAGGCAACGAGTAATGTCCAGGGTGCTACGAGCGTCTATAGGCTGCGGTTACAACGCGTGAGTAGTGTCCCAGGTGCTACGAGCGTCTATAGGCTGCGGTGAGAACGCGTGAGTAGTGCCCTAGGTGCTACTAGCGTCTACAGGCTGCGGTGACAACGCGTGAGTAGTGCCCAAGGTGCTACTAGCGTCTACAGGCTGCGGTGACAACGCGTGAGTAGTGCTCAAGGTTCTACGAGAGTCTACAGGCTGCGGTGACAACGCGTGAGTAGTGCCCAAGGTGCTACTAGCGTCTACAGGCTGCGGTGACAACGCGTGAGTAGTGCCCAAGATGCTACGAGCGTCTACAGGCTGCGGTGACAACGCGTGAGTAGTGCCCAAGGTGCTACTAGCGTCTACAGGCTGCGGTGACAACACGTGAGTAGTGCCCAAGGTGCTACGAGGGTCTATAGATTGCGGTAACAACGTGTGAATAGTGTCCAAGGTGCTACGAGCGTCTATAGGCTGCGGTAACAACGCGTGAGTAGTGCCCAGGGTGCTACGAGCGTCTACAGGCTACGGAAACAACGCGTGAGTAGTGCCCAAGGTGCTACTAGCGTCTACAGGCTGCGGTGACAACGCGTGAGTAAAGCCCAAGGCGCTACGAGCGTCTATAAATAGACTGTGGTCACCCTTCTTTTGTAAGCTGGAGGTTTTGGTGAGAGCCACCTCCTGCCCGAGGAGACAGATGCGCCGACGGACCACCACTATCCTCTATCTATATAATAAGCTCGATTCACTCCATCACCTTAAATTTCCAAAGCTAGTCTGTAGCAGAGAGATGTGCTTAGTAAGTAAACTTACGGTTTCGTCGCCAACTTGTGACTCACTTAAAATTATTCCTCACTCATAATTAATGTTCAGTGCATGCTTCAGCCATTATCGTTTCTATGCTAATGAGAGCGGGATGCGACACATTGTTGCACTTACAATGTTATTAAAATTTTCTCCAAACTAGTACAGTCAAACACACTTTCAACGCTAGACATTGTCACCAGCCGAACTTTATTCAGTGGTGATAAAAGCGCTTTTTGCAGTTTACTTGTTAGAGTTGCTGTAGGTACTGACGCCTAAGGGATGCATTAGCGCAAGGAAATAAAGTTTGTACAATGGAAGCGTCTCTAGTTGGATAACTGGTACGTGACGCTGTTGATGTTCATATTAAGGTGTATTCACTACAATAACCTTGACTTTAATTTGTCGACATTGACACGTGATAAATAACGTAATGCATATTAATATTTCAATATTTTTCTATAGATAAATTAATGAAATGTCGTTAAAAACTCAATTAAAATCACATTTTGCTATCGATTAACTGAAAACTTTTAGGGGTAGTTTATTACCCATTCCTAATTATACAACTTGTATTCATTACATACAGTGTAAATTAGATTTCGAATTAGCGTCGAGAAATGATGAGTACGAAACCCGCCCACGAATTGTCAATAATTTGTGGAGTAAGTGTGTATTAAGAATTGCCAATAAACCCGATCCTACAGCTTATTTTGTAATTACTTGCACTCACATGTTGTAAATTTATTCCTTAACACTTGTAATTACTGAGTTGCGCAACATGATTTAAGCTTTTAATGTTTTCCTAATTACCCTCCGTAACGTGTTATTGAACATACGGATTTCCTCTGTGAATTTACTTTGGTCCGCCCTCCACCTTTTCTCGTATGAAAACCTTGTTTCTGTTAAAACTGCGTAAATGTAATAATTGCGTCATATCAACCTTTCATCAACAGCGTATACCACACTGAAGAAAATGACACCTGAACTTTCTACCCAAAAAAGTGACTACAAAACTTAGTGCTCAGTGTAACACTTAGCCAAAAAAAAAGTTGCTTATAGATGCACAGTGTTGCTAAATCGAAAAACCACGCTAAATTTTGGTTATAAAATATGTAACCCTACTTCCGATACATTTGTCATAACCAAAAATTTGCTTTTTTTTTAATTTAGCACATTTTATTTTTATTAGCGTTTGCCCATTCTTTAAAAACAATGGACAAACGCTAGTATTGTACTGTTTTACACAACGTACTTTTTTATGGTTGAAATAAGAAAAGCGGTGGTCAAGAAAGGCGGCCCAGACGACCCCACATACAAGCCTACCACCTAGTAAACAATTAAAACCAGTGTGGAAGCGCCCTAACTCCAATTATTGTGCAGTTGCGTCGTGCTGCGGCAATGGAGGAACTTGTGGCTTCTACTACCATATTAGTTATTGATAACTATTAATTTTGAGGAGTTTGCTCTGCTTTCAATTCCGAAAACGCAGCAATTTTCGCCATGGTCGATACCGGATGGGTCAATCAAAATCTGTAATCTGGAGCTCTTCCGTGCACGTCAAGCCGTCGGCCCCGTCTTTACTCCACTAGCCCACATTGGGCAAGCGTGGTGGCTCAAGCTTGTGTTTGTACCATGTAGGGCCAGTGCCCAGCAATGAGATATGTATAGTACATATGTATAGTGACCACTGCTGCTGATTGACTTAGTTTTGTTTTGGTAAAAAATATTTTATTGTAACCTAACACACACGAAGTCGATACCTCCCGAATATTCAGCATCTCCCACTTTTCCTTCCTCTGTTGTCCTTGGTTTTGAAATATGTTTGAGTTGACTAATCATTAAAGTATTTCACAAAAGCTACAACATGGTTGAAATCAATTTCGTCTATAGAAAAAAGTCGAAAGATAATCACATTTTCACGTTTGATTTTGTGCGTTTAAAACGTCTACTTTATGGTTTATAACGCCTACTGTATTGTTCATAACGCCTACTTTTTTTCTTTCTTCGTCTGTATTTATTTCAATAAAGTAGGTGTTATAAACGTACAAAATCAAATATGGAAATGTGATTACGATGGCTTGCTCATCTTTACTGGAAGTTTAAAAATGCTTATAAAAGTATACTTTCGGATTTTGATAATCAATTTCGATTTTCTTAGGTAACTAAATAAATAAATGCTGATAATTTAAGTAACGATCACTTATGTCATATAATTACATGAAATGTATTATTTCGCTATCAGAAATCCTATAATTGTAAAAATTTTAAACTAATAATTTAATATTGCCAGATTGCCAGATGCATTCCCTAATCTTTATCCCTCTCTGTCTCGGTTGAAATAACATTTACTTAAATGGCTAAATAAGCTTAAAATCACGCTAAAAATTTGTCAACATCTTGAAATAAAGTAATCTATCTAACATACCCTGTTTATCACAAATAAAGAATTTGATTTGATTTATTTTTAAATGAGAAAATAGAAAGTGATGAGTAAATTGTTAAGTATAACATGACTGTTCTGTTTCCGCACCAATAAGTACTAATATAATTTACTAATGCATTTAGATCTGGCAACAACTCTACCAGCGAGGGTCACAATGGCTCCCTTTGCCGCGTCACGTGACGTTTTCTTCACCAACTGCCCGCTCGCACCCATTATTAGGCGAAAACATCTGTGCCTCTAGAAATACTCCACCGCTAGTGCTGCTACTGATATCATATCGATACGTAAAATAAATGATTAATGTCTATGCGATGCCCTGGCTCTTCTGGAAGTGGCATATCCAAAGCCAGAAGACTATAGACTCTTTCACCCCAAAGATATAGTGAAGCTTATGCCAGCTATATTCAGGACGCGGGAGGAGTGAAGGCAGCGGAGGCACAAAATATCCCGAAGGGTCGAAGTACATCGTGGTGTAACCACCACCCCATTATAAAAAAAGAAATAAGTCTTACTAATACGTATTACAAATGCCAAAGTCTAGATGGATGTTTGTCATCATCATAATCATCACCAGCCTATATACGTCCCACTGCTGGGCACAGGCCTTCCTACATGGGAGAAACACATGAGGAGTTTGGGCCATAACATCACCACGCTAGCCCTAACGGCTAGACCAACGGCTTAACGTGCCTTCCGAAGCACGGAGAAGCTCGAGATAACAAACTTTCATTGACCCATCCCAGGATCGACCATGGCGAAAGTTGCTTTGTTTTTCGTATCGAAACCGCTCAAACCAATACACCACCGAGCTCCTCGTGGATGGATGTTTGTGCAATAAATAACCGACTTGCATACTCTAGGTGACTGCGCACAAGTGAACAGTATAAGATTTTGAGTGTTTTAAGTTGAGTAAAGTCTGGCATTACGGATTAAAAAACCCAATGCCTTGTTTGCTTTAGAGACCGTATATTCAACGTGTGAATCGAACAATAGTTTACTATCATGAAATACACCAAGATCACGCACACTGTTGCACGATGATAGGTCAAAATGGTGCTATAATATAGTGAAGATACTAGCCAAGGGAAGGACCTTCATCGTAAACGAACATTAAGAGAGGGGAGAGGAAAACTGGAAAAGTTGGGTCTTTTATATTAACCTTCACATTAGCAATTACTGGGCATAGACGGCATTTCATCTAAGGCCTCAGGATGACAACGCACCTGCAATATCAAGTGATTTTGCCTTGTTATTATAGGCGGCGGTAACCGCTTACCATCAGGTGGGCCGTCAGCTTGTTTGTCATCTAGTAGTATAAAAAAAAATAGCAATCTGGATCAACTTCTCACCGAGCTTAACGTTCGTCTCTTGGATAACTTAATTCATACAATATTATAAATGCCAAAGTTACTCTTTCTATATGTCTGTCTGTCACGTAAGCCGTTGAACCGATTTATCAAAATTGGCATTGAGATATATTACATCCAGAAAGAGGATGAAGGCTACTATTTGGAGCTATTCTATCATCCACGCGGGCTGAACCGCGGGCGACCCCTTTATTATAGTTTTCAAATGAATGTGGCTACATTTTAATGATTATTTTCACAAGGGCAATAAAAAGTTGACATTTTACTAGTGCTCTAAAAATTATATGTGTTTTACTTAATGTTAAACAGTCATCACTTTATATTTTGGTAGTAAGTCTTTTTTTTTCAATTCGTTATCCTTCATTTCGCAAAAGCCTTGGTATTTCAGAAATAATATTGTGTGTGCCCAGCTCCTAATATGGCAATCTCTGAGGTTTAATTTCCATTACACTATCAATGACAAACTTATATGGAATAATTTTTCAATATTGTTGTTATGAACATATAGATAGATAGGATTTTTGAAAAATAGACATTTTTGGTTTTCATTTCATAACTCTTTCAACAACAACAACTATCGATAAAGGCACAACATAGTCATTAAATACAGCCCTAAAACATATACACTTAGCATCAGCTTTATTACTGTACATATAGGGTTTCTTTTGATATGGCTAAATGTAAACAAAAGGATATAATACATACTGAAGTATAGAGTGTACAAAAGTTTAGCTCCCAAAACGTTCCGTGTAATGCGAGCTATTCTGAGAGCTCTAACAACGGACGGAGTGTTCCTAGTTTTATATAATTTTCAAATTGTTAATTTGTAGGAAAGGCTTGCTCTGTTTGTTTTAATTATAGTCTAATTATTTCGGAGTATAACAGACATTGCAAGATGGTTTACATTTAATGAGCAATTCAATGTTAAGTCTAGGTAACTGAATATTCTTCATTCCATTTCTTACCCTCAAAGTAAGCATTATTAAGATCTTGTGTTATGGATATAAGATAACGGAGAGATTTTGATAATAATACAAATAATAAATATACTAAATCAACATATACACATTCATGACCCGTGAACGAATGCTCGTACTCATCATTCAAACGTCTATCCCTGCCGGTATTCGAACCCAGGACAACTGACCGAGTAATCTGTATAGTTCGGGTTACTAACCACTCGGCCGTCACTTTATGATAAGTTTTAGTGTTTGGAAGATAAGAAAAGTAACCGGACGGAATCCCAACCCACGACCCTTCCCAATCCGGGTGACTGCTCAAACCATCTGAGCTACCGAGGACGTAGGTTGACTCTGTGAATTCCTTCTAACTGAACAGGCGATACTTTATACGAAATCGCATAATTCTCCATCTTCACTTATTTAATAATACTAATTAATTAGTGATGCACAGAGGTCGTAATTAGGTAGAGCTATTTATGTACTTGCATCGAGATGTTGATATGAATATGGATCTTCCCGGGATTTCTAATAGACATCCGATGTCGTTGATGTAAATTTAGTAACGTCGCGCGTGCAGTGGTTCAAATTGTGTAATAGTAAATAACTTTTTTATTTAATAACTCGCGGGATTTTACTGCTCTGCTTTTTAAAATTAATTTCGGGCTTTGAGGCATATCTACTCTATTCTTTCGCTGTATGAAATCAGTGTAAGTACGTAAATAACTTCCGACCTCTGGTGATAAATCGCAGCGTCGCCCACGTGGATGTCCAAAAACTCATATCACGCCAAAAAGCCTATATCCTATTTCAGGGTGTAGGTAATCATCGTCATGTCAGCCTATATAGGTCTCCTCTAAGAATCTACAACCCGATCGGTCCTGGGGCCTTACCACCATCTTTATAAAAGCGATTTATATTCCGCTCGGTTCAATATGTTCCTAAACTGCATCGCTGTCATAGTCGTAGATAGCGTCGTAGTACGAATTAACGATTCTACTCAGTTTAGGTCCTAAACTGGATCGCGATAAAACATGGTGGTACGGGTGCTGCGCTTCCTGCATCCGCCCCAACGGCCTCCAGTCCTCTATGCAGTCTACCTTCAACGGTGAAGGTGCGAAAACGTGATAGGCAGACAGACTGAGTCTTTCACTCTCACATATTAGCACAGAGGAAAGAATAATAGTATGAGTCATCATCACCGCTGGTGCCGTCAATACTATAATGATTGATTGAAACATGTGCTTTCTCATTAAATAATGCAGCCAATGTCATATTATTTCATACAAAACTCATAAAATCATCAAATGAATAAGATGTTTTTGAAACTGGCTAAGTATTTCTATGAACTAATATAGCCCATGTTTAAATATTGTCGCATTGACGGCATTGCCCATACGTGTCACTACTGGGCAAATGCCTTCCTACACAGGAAAAAAACATGAGGAGATGATTGGATTTCTATTGAATAAAAAATATACTGACACTACTTCTATTTCAGTACTTCAGAACTACAGAATAGTCACCCTAAAGCAAATTTAAGATTACTTCATCATACGTGATATACCTATGTCCCAATGCTGGGCATAGGCCTTCCTACATGGGAGAAACACATGAGGTGTTTGGGCCATAACACCACCACGCTAGCCTAATGCGGGTTGGTGGGTTAAAGCGGTTGCAGTAACGACCGGGACCAAACGGCTTAACGTGTCTTCTAAAGCACGGAGGAGCTAAAGATTAGATTTTTTTGTCAGCCCATCCCGGTATCGACCATGGCGAAAGTTGCTTTGTTTTCGTAATCGAAACCAGAGCGCTAAACCAGTACGCCACAGAGCTCCACATCGAGAGTACTTAGTAAAAGTCAATTTAAAGTTTCATATTCCGGAAATTATTCATACAACGCCTTTGAATTTCCGCGCTAAGTTCCGTAGGACTTAAAAAGCAAGTAGAATTCCGACAGTTTCCCTAGGTGGTTGGCCTGCGCTTATAATATAGAGTCGTCTGGGTTTTTCTTATTTCAGCCGTGAAATAGTTCGCTGTGTTTCGGAAATGTGGCCAGAGTAATTACTGGAAATGGAAGGCATTTTATCTTAGGCTCCAGAATAACAACTGTAGGTGTCTGTAGAGACAGTAGCCAATTAACACCAGGTGGGCCGTCAGCTTGCTGGTCCTCTAGTTGTTCTTATATAATCTTATCTTATCTTATCTTACTATGGGGCCATGACTAAGTCACAGTGCACTTCGACCCATTGGGATCTTTTGTGCCTCCCCTGCATTTACTCTTCCTGTGTCCAGAATATAGTTGCCATTAGCCTAACTATATCTTTAGGCAGAAAGAGCCTGTAGTCTTCTGGTTTCGGATATGCCACTCCCAGAAGGCTCATTCTGGTTCTAGTCAGGGCATCACAATGACATAAGAGATGCGTCATAGATTCCTGACATTCGCCACATGCTCGACAAAGTTGTGTTGCAGAGAGTTGCATTTTGTGTAGCATGTGGTTAGTAGCAAAATGCCCTGTGAGTGCCCCAATTAAGAGGCGAGCTTGTGTTCTACCGTTTGCATAGATGTACTTACTTCCTCTCCTAGGAAGGATTTGGAGTGTTTAAATTCTTATATAAAAATGTAACATATTCTAGCTGCGTGTTACCTGGTCCAGCACCATCGTAGTGGAAGTCTTCGAGGTAGAGGGTGCGCGCGTCAACAGCGTGCACGACCCCGCGCACCCCGTGGTGTAGCTCCGACAGCGGCCCTAGACGCTTGCCCAGGTAGCGGGCCTCACATCCGCCGCCTGCTGACAAACAAAACAATATTATTATCAATCAACTTAACATCAGTTTTAAATTCCCACTTAAATTATTTACAATGTGTTTAAATAAAAATTTTAAAGTTAAAGTGACCTATATTAGTTCCTTGTGGTACTCTTTAACATAAATGATTCACACGTTTGCAATATGGTAATACGAAAACTGGGATATTATTATAACCGGCAAACTAGACAGCTAACGAATTATGGCTTCGGTGATATTTTATGGTTAATGTTAGCATTAGCAACATACAACACGTTCATAAATCATCAAGAAAAGCTTATAAATACGCTGGCAACCGGAGTTGCCACGGACTGTCCAGCGGAATGTCCCACAGCTAATCACAGGCCTTCCCGCATGGGAGAACCACATAAGCAACTTGAGCCATAACACCACCACGCTGGCCCCATGGGGTTTGGTGGGTGAAAGCGGTTGGAGTAACCACCAGGACCAACGGGCATAACATGTGAAGTTACTAAGGAGCATGAGATTACAAATTGACGCTTTCGTGATGGAAAATATTGTTACATTATTATTTTGTATTCGACCAATTTCTGTCCGACCAATGTGAGATCCGTATTTTTAAATCGGAGCACTCAATATACCTACATATTATACAAAGTGAGAATAGATAAAAGACATGACATCTTCAGTCTTTTATAACATATAAATGTTTACACCTAACTGTTAATAGCATAAGTAAAATCCAGTAAATTGTTTTTTTTTTTTAATTTTATAAAAACTATATTATAATATCTTCATATTCCTGATGATCGTCATCATCATCACTAGACCATATTTTATGTATACGTCCCACGGCAGGACACAGGCCTTCATCAAGTGGAGAAACCAAGAGGAGTTTAAGAGGGGCCCCTCTTATAGATACATATATTTAAAATTACAGCTTACTTGGATTTGATTTAAGATGATTAAAATATAAATCACTAATCGTAGATTTGAAATGTTGACTCTGAACAAAAACGTGAATTTGTAAAATAAACTCTAACTAACTCTAACTTTCAACAAATTTCGATTTATTGTCAAAATGATATTCCTTTAATATAGGAAAAATTGATAAATATGTAAGGCACTAAGCCATTGCATCACTACGAATGTGTGGGTTAAAGCGGTTGCAGTAACAACCGGGACCAACGGCTTATCGTGCACGACGAAGCACGGAGGAGGGAGACATAACAAACATTGATTGACCCATCCCGGGATCGACCATAGCGAAAGTTGCTTTGTTTTCGTAGTCGAAACCAGAGCGCTCAAGCCACTACGCCACCGAGCTCCTCGAGCTATAAATAATACATATCAATCATGCAGAGGGTGCGGTTTGTGTTACAAGGCGAGCAATGAACATTATCCTCCGCGCCCTCAAACCTCACGACCGACCACACACAAGGTGTCACGACTTGCACTCATTGTGACAGTATAAGGTGAAGGTACATTGTCATGCTCAGAGGCGGGGTCACAAAATGCGATATAAGTGCGGTGATAATAAGGAACCTGATATCCTATATAGCTTGAGTTAAATTACTATGTAAGCATATAGATTATGGAGACGTCTAAACAAAATTAAATGTACGTAATAAAATCAACATATTTGTTCATTTTTTCATTGTTTTAAAGTTAATTTTCAGTAATGTTTAATTTTATTGTGATTTTTTACAAAAAATGGGTGACCGTCACCAATCAACTTATCTGTCGGTCAATCACGGGTTGAATTACGTAACTATATATTTTTTAATACAGCTTGACTAATTTTTAAAGAATTCAGTTCACTACATCCAAAAAAATCGATAACTACCAACTTAAAAAAAAATCTCCGATTCACATTTTTAAATTGGTGCATAATTCACAAAAAATGTCAGTGAAGCAACAAAAAATATACTCATACGAACATAGAACCGCCTTCTTCCTTGACGTCGGTTATTACAAACGTCATAATAAATATCAAGAATGCCCCCCTGGCTATGTTCGCAGACAATCTCAAGACTACAACTCAAGGAGTATACGAACTGGTAGCGAGATCATTTGAAAGCGAATCATCGTGTGGGACGACACACGAGGCAGATACAAGTAACTGTGGCTCGCGTATTACGTCCGTAGAAAGTGCTCCCATGAAAGTGGTCAGACCTTAAACGGACTGAGAAAAAGTAAATAAGTATGCGGCACAACACCAACTTGTGATTACACCGTACTCAACATTGAGTCAATGTAATAGAGTTCGTTTTGCTTGTCTCCAACTGAAGCTACAAGTTTGTCGGGAACTGGTAACGTATGCGCGCTTTATGCTAAGGTTAACGTTCGCGTATCAGGGTTGTCACTCGCAAATTGTGTTTGTAATATTTTATGTAGGTTTGCGACATGTTTTTATGGCTTTTATTATTTTGCGTCGTAATAACCTGAATATTTAAAATGATGGTATTGCGGTACTTTAACCAAAGGGTTAATAAAACTATATTATTTATCAACTACATGTGTTCCCACCTTCATATAACATGGGTTGCTTTAAAAAAAAGGCGTGAAAAGGCACTTTCTGGGCCGGCAAGGTGGACGCGGCTAGAGCAGTGTGGTTCAAGCTGCACTGCCTGTCTTCGCACATGGACTCTTCTTACCACTTCTCATCAGGTAGTGTGACGTCATTTGCCGTGCTTTGTATAAAAAATAAAAAAACCATGTACAGCTGCAGACGTGACGCACAGAGTTACTAACTTCTTTTAAGTTGCATTAAGTGATATTTACAGAACAATCAGACAATGTTTTAAAAAAATGCGTTTTCTTGGGATGAGTGAGAGCGAGAGAAGTTATCGAATACTTATTTTATTGGAATTTGGTGGTGTAAGTAATAATGTTTCTGTAATTCGCATTAGCATGGCAGACTCAACGTTTTATTTATGTTATAACCTTTTAAAGCCATTGTACCGCAACAGTCTTCATATTACATGTTTGGTATTATATTAGGTATTTTAGGCTCCTCTAACAATTTGCCATCTTCTAAGTCACTTTTGTAAAAAGACCTAAAATTTGTGTAAGAATATTGTACTTAAATATCGGTAAGTATTTAATAAATAAATATAGAAAACCGCTCACCATCAGGCTGGCTGTACGCTAAGGGTGCGAATATGATATAAATTATATTTGCACCTATTGTTTCATGTCAGCACTTATGTATGTAACGATGATGAGGAACTCCAGTCTTCTATTTGTACCTGTGTTTCACGAAATATATTTTTTATTTATTATTTATTTATTCTCCTCTTCCTTGCTTGGGCAGCTTGCTTCTAATAAACTTTCACAATTAATACAATAATTTAGATCGACCTCAAATTTAGATGAAGGACATTAGTATCGGTAAAGTAAGTGAGTTAAGTAGGGTGAAAAACAACATTTTTTCAATCAATTTTTCGGACCACACGTTGCCACCCCTAGCAGCATTAGCTGTCTGCAGTGACCTGCACGACAGAGGAGCTGACCTCCATTACGCTCTCCTAACAACTAAGTACTAACATTCACGAATAAACTAATCTATTAGACACCACACTCCATTACTGTACCACTATGGGCTGCCTCGCTTAAATCTTCTATACAAAACAGTATTAATTTACGTTATTATGTGTGATTTTTATAAACGACAATTCATAACGCCCTGCCTGATGTTAAGTGGTTACCGTAGCCTATAGACGCTCGTAGCACTTTGGGCACAACTCACACGTTCTAACAGTAGCCTACAGATGCTTATAGCACATTGGGCACAACTAACGCGTTGCCTATACAAAGTTTTTTTTTGTTTTACACTCACACCTATTATCTAGCCCAAAGTAAGCATCATTAAGAGCTTGTGTTGTGGATACTAGATAACGGAGAAATAATGATAATAATATGTATATAAATATTAGAAATATTTTTTTTTTTTTTTTTTTTTTTTTTATACCACTAAGGTGGCAATCAAGCATACGGCCCACCTTATGGTAAGCGGTTACCGTAGCCTATGGACGCTTGCAACACCAGAGGTATCACTTGCGCGTTGCCGACCCTGTAAAAACCTTTTCACACCTTTTTTGAAGAACCCCATGCTGTACTCATTCGAGAAAACCTCTGCAGGGAGCTCATTCCACAACTTGAGCGTACGCGGGAGAAAGTTTCTCTGAAACCGTACAGTACGTGACCACTTTGGTTCCAATTTGTGAGGATGAACTCCCTGCCGGTGGCGAGCGGTGCGATGATAAAAAGAAGCCGTGGGCATAATGTCAAATAATTCCTCAGAACACGCCCCATTATACAAACGGTAGAACACACACAAGGAGGCAAAATCTCTCCGTAGGCTTAATGGTTCAATACCGCTTGTGAGCTCAGGATCGTCGACAATTCTCATAGCGCGTCTTTGGAGCACGTCAAATGGTCCAAGCTGGTATCTAGGCGCTCCCGCCCATAAATGGCAGCAGTACTCCATATGGGGCCTGATTTGAGACTTATACAGTAATAGTCTTATACTAAATAAACTAAATATACGTAATATACTAAATAAACATATAAACATCCATGACTCGTAAACAAATGTTCGTACTCATCATACAAACATTGGTTCCTACCGGGTTTCGAACCCGGGACCTCTTGACCGAGTAGCCTGGGGTACAGACCACTCGGCCAGGCGGTCGTCAAAGTTTATTTAATATTATAAAATAAACTTTGTAGGGGAGAGTGGGGTAATTCTAACACGGGATAAATTTTACTTGACCGAGGCCATTTTTGTACAACGCACGGAAAATTACTTAACGCCACCTGATGTGAAGCGGTAAGAAGAGTCCATATGCGAAGATAACTAGGCATCTTGAACATACTTCTCCAGCCGCCTCCACCTTGCCAGTCCAAAAGATGCCTTGTGTACATCATGATAGAAAAGGATAGTTGATGATCTCTTTCTGGCCTTGCAAGATGGCATCGAACATGGGTCTCCCTCTGCACCAGCAGAGAGAGACATGTCCAATGCCAGTTCCTTATCTTTTTCTATAATGATAATAATAAAATCAGCCTCGGGCGGAGTTACGTGTTAGTAATTACCCCCCTCTACGTTAAAACCTTTAATGACTAAGCACTTTCTCAGCAACGTCCACACACAAATCAAGATTGTAGAATTAAACAAATATTTTAGTTGAATTACAAAACCAGGGCTTCTGAATTTCAACATTGATTCTGCAATTGCATGTACAGTCGAGAAAGTTTGTACAAGTTTGGACTTCGAAAAGACTTTATTCAGTGATAATAAGAGCTATTCTGAAGTGTTTAATGTTAGCTTATGACGTGAGGTGCACTGTATGTTGTGAATCTGATGTAACGCAAGTTTAGCAGGATATTGCTATGTACGCTCAAGTACTTATGAATATTTATGTAAAGCCTCTTCCGTAAGCTGTCGTGTTAGCGTCCGCCGTAAGCTGTAAATTAAAGTACATTATATTTGACGACGAGTTGGTGGAGCGGTCAGTGCCCCGTCACCTTATCTATGGGGGCACGTTTCTAATCACGCTTATGAGCTCACAATACTGCAAGCGAGCTTACTTTTTATACTACTAGATGACAAACCAGCTGACGGCCCACCGGATGGTAAGCTGTTACCGCCGCCTATAGACACCTGCAATAACAAGGGAAAATCACTTGATATTGCAGGTGCGTTGTCATCCTGAGGCCTAAGATGGAATGCCACCTTTCCCTTCAATCCGAAACACAGCGAACTGTTTCACGGCTGAAATAAGAAAGGCGGTGGTACCTACCCAGACGACCCTACATACAAGCCTACCACCTAGTATATAGATATACCTTCTATATCATAGTGTGATCGTTTCAAACTCAAATTGACTCAAATTGAAAAAAGCATTAAGTGAGTAATAATTTTTGGTATTCCCTCCCCCTACATTGCCGTGATATTGGCATTTTTTTCGTTTATGAGACATTAAAGAGTAAAAATAGGGCTCCAGTGACATATATGTTTCTATTTCATCAAAATTACAGTTACAGGCATGCTTTGTACAAGCAACAAAATAATAACCATTTAATCTCTACGAAAATTTAGAATAGATAAATCAAAAATCTAAAGAATACCGAAAAATAGGACTAGAGTCCTCCTGAAGCTGTAAACATCTAAAAGCTCCAAATATTTTGCCTGTGCCATGTTAATAAAACTCTCTAACTTACACCTACAGCTCGACAACCTCGTTTTTAAATATAAAATCGATATAATCAACGACAATCTTTAATTAAAATGGTCTCTAAATTTTATTCTGAACACCATAGTTTTGGTTCCCGCCTCAAGTTATAATAGATTTTTCTGTACTGTGTAGTTCATTGGTTTTTGAAAATAATTTCATGTAATGTGTTTCAGTTCTTTAGTTAATTTGTTGTTATGTAAATACGATTAATTTAAAATTTAATTCGAATTACCTCTCTTAATATTTGTTATGCCCGTCAGGGCCCACAATTTAATGATCCGTTTAGCTTTAAGCCTTTTTAACACCTATATGACATTGTGGAATGCAAATAAATAAATAAATTAAAAATAATCATGATAACCAAAGTATTGCCGAGACTTCTATGCACAAAATGATAGCCAAAACATTGCCGAGAGTTCTATGCACTTTCAGTTTACCGCCAGTGAATCGCTCGCTGCATAACTGTAAAGTAATTAAAAAACGCACAAAAGCGTGCCCCCAATAACCTGGCGCAGGCGCAGGCGCAGGCGCGGGCACGCCGCGGTTACGTCACGGCCGCTACACGTAACTTAATGTCTGCCTAATCGGCCATCACCGCTATAGGCCTTCTTCCTTGCATAAGTTCCATTTCAACTCAATCATGTTGAAAACACTAATTAAGGTCTTTACAGTACGCTTGCGATTGAATTGTATTATTTTAATTTTAGCTTTTCTTTAAATTCGCTTCCTATTCCCGTTTATCTCAGACTGAGTCTATAGTGTTAAGAATAATAATTAACTTAAACTTATTGTTGATATCCCTAAGGTCGACTATTGCTTGCAGCTGAGATGTAAATGAAAACAAGCGTCTGTTCTTAACCATTCCTTTATTGTGACTGACGAAAGAAAAACCAAATGAACTAAACATACCACCCTCCAAAAACAACAGTTTTTAGACGACAGAACGATTATTCTTACAAGGTAGAAAAGTTTCAATAATAATGCTAATAATTACTGACCTTTATCTAAGGACCATATGTTTTCAGCTCTTTTGTATTCAGAAATAGCATAATAGCTTAGCGGACTGTATACAATATTAATCACATCTGATAAACTTTAACAATCTTAAAATGTATTAAACCAAATTAGTTTTCCCTTTTTACTAATGAATACTCAAATAGGCTGTAACTTATATAAATAATAGATACCTTATGTTAAGATTAACAATAAACAATGAAGGGTGCCAAGGAACTAAATAAAAGATTAACAAAATGGTTTACGGCTCCCATGGCATTATTCAAACAATCAAAGGCTAGAATAGAACATCAAGTTAGCTAATTAAATGGGTAAGGTCTCTCTCTTTATATTGATTAGATAATTTATGAATCACTATTTATAGGCAATAATATTAATTTTGATAAAGGTCGTTTGAGAGTATTGTCCCCCTTACATTGAACACTAACAACACGGACAAGTTGGTCATTGCCTGGGTGCAACGCTATTATTTTTCCTAATAGCCATTTAGCCGAAGGAAGAACATCTTCTTTAATTATAACAATATCTCCAATTTTCGGCGCTATTACAGGATGATTCCACTTTCTCCGTTGTTGTAATGTGTTGAGATATTCGGATTGCCATTTTTTCCAAAATTCTTGCATTTTTGTCTGGATTAATTGCCAACGAGTGAGTAAATGAATATTCCTGTCTCCATAACTTACATCAGGAATATTTACTAAAGGTTCTCCAACCAAAAAATGTCCTGGTGTGAGCGGATCTAATGAATCTATTGTATTATCCATCTGACAAATCGGTCGTGAATTTAGGCAAGCCTCTATTTGTGCTAGTAATGTTGCCATTTCTTCAAATGTCAATTTGATGCTACCGTTAATTCTGGTTAAATGTTTCTTGACTGATCGAATGCCAGCTTCCCAGAGACCACCAAAATTTGGCGCCTTTGCTGGTATAAAATGCCACGTTGTTCCATCATTGGCTAGTAGCTCTGCTATTTCTCTAGCTAAATTCGCTTTGCCCTTTTCAAACATGTCTCTTAATTCTCTGGCTGCACCTATGAAGTTGGTACCGTTGTCACTCCATAAGTGACAACAGTGTCCTCTTCTGGCTACAAACCTCCTGAATGCTGCTATAAAGGCTTGAGATGTTAAATCAGTAACCGCTTCTAGGTGTATAGCTCTAGTGGACATACAGACAAACAAACAAATATAACCCTTTGTTGACTTATGACCACGACCCTTTGAAGTTCGTAGCTGTACGGGCCCTGCATAATCGACCCCACTGTTAAAAAATGGACGATGTGGAGTCACTCGTACACTTGGCAACTGACCCATCAATTGTTGTTTAATTTTTGCCTTATCCTTGATACATATTACACATTTTCGTGTGAAGTCTCTGACAGCTGATTTAAGATTAATTACCCAGTATTTACTGCGGATATAGGTCATCATTTGAAGAATGCCCCCATGCAATGTCTTTGTATGCGCTTCATTTATGATAAGACGAGTAACATGGAATTTAGTAGGTATAATTATTGGGTGTTTAATGTCCTCAGGTATGGAGGCCTTACTTAATCGTCCTCCAACCCTCAACAAACCGTACTTGTCTAAATATGGTGTAAGTGTTATCAAGGAGCTTTTGCTTTTAACTTTATTAATATTTTTCAAATCTTCTATTTCCTCTGCATATACTAATTGTTGATAATATTTCACACACCTTATTTCAATTTCATTCAATTCTTGAGCTGTCAAATACCCATCTCTTTTTTCCTTATTCTTGTAATCTATAAATCTTTGACATTGTGCTAATACTCTTTTCATTCTAGACATAGATGAAAACCTCTCCCATATGGGTGTCTCATCCAAATTAATATGAAAAGACTTTCTCATTTCTAAATCAGTACTTGGAATAGAACTCCTTGTAAAATCTGGCTCCAACACTCTAAGGAACTCCGGACCTCTCCACCACAATTCATTGTTTGTCAACTCGTGCACCCTAATACCTCTTGACGCTAAATCTGCCGGGTTCTCGGCTGATTGTACATGCCTCCACCGATCATTATCTATCAGTTGCACAATTTCTGACACACGATTACCCACAAATACTTGCCATCGACTTGGGTGTGACTGCAACCATGATAGGACCACCATGGAGTCCGTCCAGGCGTATAAGTTGTGTTTCTCTATGTTCAACAAGTCGGCTAGTTCCCGCAAACATCTTGCTAGTAGTACAGCAGCACAAAGTTCGAGCTTCGGGATCGTAAGTTGTTTCAGTGGCGCCACCTTAGTCTTTGATGCTATCATTGTTACATGAATGTCATTATTTTCATCTATTACTCTAATAAAAACAACGGCTGCGTATGCCACAGACGAAGCATCAGCAAATCCATGTAACTGGATACTCTTGCACTGAGAAGTAGTTCTTATCCAACGTGGAATCTCAATAGTTTGCAGTTCATGTAAATCCTGTTTGTAAGTTTTCCATTCATCAATAATTTCAGGAGGCAATTCATCATCCCACCCAAGATTACAGAGCCACAATTTTTGAATCATTATCTTAGCCGTTATAATTACTGGAGAAAGCCATCCAAATGGGTCAAAGAGACTAGCCACATCTGATAATATTAACCTTTTAGTTATAGAATGACTGTTTTCTCGTAATTGAACAGTAAACTTAAATGTATCACCTTTTCTGTCCCAAGTAAGTCCTAGTATCTTTATCACCTTATCTAATGTTATATACATTTTGTCCACGTTTTTCATGTTATCCGTACCGGCCTGCAGAAACCTCACTAGTTCCTCGGAGTTACTAGTCCATTTTTGCATTTGGAAACCTCCAGTTTTTAACAAATCCTTAATTTCCCTACAGATCTCTTTCATTTCATGTAAGTTTTCATGCCCTGTCATTAGGTCATCCATATAAAATGAATCCTTAACAGCTGCTGCTCCCAGAGGATATCTCTCACATTCATCATCAGCTAATTGACTTAAGGTTCGTACTGCTAGATAGGGTGCTGCTGCTGTTCCAAACGTAACGGTAAGTAATTGATAACTTTCTATGTCACCAGAATTATCGTTTCTCCATACTATTCGCTGTAAGTCTGTGTGTTTGTTTGTCATCTTTACCTGGCGATACATCTGAACAATGTCACCGATAACACAGATTTTGTGAGTCCTCCAACGCGTTATGATACTCCGAAGGTCTGGTTGTAACGTGGGCCCAACCATCATCATGTCATTTAAAGAATATCCATTTGATCCCTTGGCTGAGGCATCAAATACCATACGAAGCTTCGTAGTTTCTTTGTCCTCCCTTACCACTGCATGGTGTGGTAAATATATTGCATTATACTCATCTTCATTTTCTGCCTTTTTCATATGTCCTAGGCTCAAATATTCCTTAATAACTCTTGTGTATTCTTCCTTTAATCTTATATTTGTAGTAAACTTCCTTTCTAGTTGTTTGAGTCTTATTATCGCTTGATTCTTAGTATTCCCACAGGAATTTACTGTTTCTTCTTTTCCCTGCTTCAATGGTAAATGTACGATGTATCTTCCTGTAGCAGTATCCCTCACTGTTGTGTTTTTGTATATTTCTTCACATTTCTCTTCATCCCTGGTTAAGATCTTCTTATTGGTAAATAAATCTGATTCTATTTCCCAGAATTTTTTCAAAAGATTATTGTCTTCTTCCACCAATCTGGTAACATGTAAACTAGTTATAATCTTTTGAGTGTTAGTTGGTGTCATATAAGTATCTCCAGACAATATCCAACCCAGGTGTGTATATTGAGCGACGACATCACCCGGACCTCTAATTAAACCTGAGTCTATGATTTTACCAAACACATCAGCCCCAAGCAGAATATCTATTTTGCTCGGTATGTTAAATGTGGGGTCAGCTAACTTCATGTTCTTAAGTTGAGGCCAATTATAATTACAAAATTTAACAGCAGGCAGTCTGCGAGTTAATGTCTTTAATACATATGCATTTACATCCAAAGTGAAATTAAATTCTTGCCTCGACTTAATATTTAATACTACCATATGATTAATATGAACCTTGTTACCTTCACCAACACCAGAGACCACGCCGTTGATATGAGTTCTCTTTAAACTCAATAACTCGACCACTCTCGCTGTCACGAACGAAGCCTCTGAACCTTGATCTATCAGAGCACGAACGACATGTACTTGCCCTGACCTTGATACCACTTCAACTAGTGCAGTCGCCAATAGTATATTTTGCCCAGGCTGTTCACCTGACAAATGTGCTGTTACCTTTTCAACTCTTTCTTCTTGTTTGTTTATGTTATTTTTTGCACCTTGTGTCTCCTCAGCTGGTTGTGTCTTATCTCGGTGTAATAAGGAGTGATGTCTCCTTTTGCATATTTGACATGGAGTTTTTTGTCTGCATTTAAACACAGAGTGGTTAGGAATCAGACAATTGAAGCACAGATTATTTTTCTGAACGAATTCATACCTTTCTTCGACAGGTAGCTTAGTGAATTGTTTGCACTGGTATATGTAATGGCTGTCTTTACAGAATGTACACTGTATCTCTCCGTTGTTGGCCGCCGCATGATAAGTCCTTGGTTTTATAGGTCTGGGCGTCTTATTTTCAACCATCTCTAGTGTACGAAATCTAGTCTCCAAAAATGCTGTCAACCGTTCAAAACAAGGTAAGTCTTCTGAATTATCTCCGCTAATATTTTCTTCCCATTGTTTATGTGTTGCAGGATCGAGTTTCGATACAATTATATAGTTGACAACCGCGTCCCACTGTGTAGTTGGCAACCCAAGATTTTTCAGTGCATTCATGCATTCAACTGACGTATCCAATAATTGTTTTACACCGGCAGCTGATTCCATTGTTAATGTTCTTTGACCAAAAAACTTTTTAAAAATACCATTAGCAATAAATCTCTTATTGGCATATCGTTTTTTCAGAATAGACCATGCTTCAGAATAATTTTCTCCCGTTATAGAAAATTGCCGCAACAAATTTTCGGCATCACCCTTTAAACTACTTTTAAGGTAGTGTAGTTTTTGCACATTCTCTAATGACTCATTTCTATGTATAAGTGCTATAAAGAGGTCATGAAAAGATTGCCATTCTGTATAGTTTCCATTAAAAGTAGGAATAGAAATATAAGGCAACTTTATATCATTGTTATTATGAGTACTTTGTTTACTTACAGGGTTCGAATTGTTATCCGGGCCAAACTTATTCAGTGAATTTTTTATTTCGCCTTTATATAAAAAATATAACTCCTCGAATGTCGAGAAAATATCCTCTTCAAAATACGGCACTAATTTTCTATCCTCTCTTGAAACCTCCAATACTAACTGTTCGTGACCATTCTTAAATTCTTTATAACACAATTCTAATCCCTCCATTCTTGTTTGTAAATAACCAACAGTAATTCTTTCTTTCGGTGACTTTTTATAATTTTTGTAGGCTCTTTCCACTTTTTCGTACATGTCAGTTTGTAACAACATTAATTTTTCAATCCTTTCCATGTTTTAGAAACTTAATTTTCCAAATATATTTATAAAGATTTAATTCTGTTTTCATGAAACTTCAAAACGAATCCAATCCTCTTCACTACAAAATGTATTGTAGGTTATGTTCATTCATAAAAGTATCAAAAATATTAATGTTGAAAGTGTCCAAAATAACTGATTTGTAATGTTCTTTCACTTTGATCCACCTTTAATTTATTCAGAGTCTCCAATATTCGTCACTTGTTATCACTATTCACACCGTATTTGTTTATACTTCTTCAAATTACAACATATCACAGAGTACATTGTAATATGAGCAAAAGTCGGTACCAGTAATTTTTAGATCGCAATTCACAAATCCGGTTCTTGATGGACCATATGTTGATATCCCTAAGGTCGACTATTGCTTGCAGCTGAGATGTAAATGAAAACAAGCGTCTGTTCTTAACCATTCCTTTATTGTGACTGACGAAAGAAAAACCAAATGAACTAAACACTTATGTTAGTAATGAATACAGTATGAATTATAGCTTATTTTAATGTCCTAATACTTGTATGGTGAAATTACAGAATCACTTTTTTTTTTTGACAAGTCAGATCCGTTGGTACGTGTTAGAATCCAGCAGATCGTTAACTGCCTGGGCAAACCATCTAGTACTGAAGACTTTGTATAAGAGGTAGGTTCAAGGATAATTCTAAATTATCTACAGAAAACCATAAGTGGTTATAAAAAACCTTTCATATACCAATATTTATCACTCAAAAACAGTCTTCCTACCAATCGCACAAACTATTCAATAAAAACGATCTGCCTAGGTCGTTAACGATCTGCCGGATTTAAATATCTGCTTGCGAAAGATAAACTAAGACAGCTAAAATTAGGCATTTTATATCTTCCGGAAAAAGTACAAAACTAGCGAACGTCCATTACGGTATGCGTTTGCCTATAGACACTCGTAGCACCTGGGGCACTACTTACGCGTTGTTACCGTACCCTCTAGATGCTCTTAGCACCTGGGGCACTACTCACGAGTTGTTACAGTATCCTATAGATGCTCATAGCACCTTGGGTGCTACTCACTCGTTGCCTACCCTACAAAAAACAAGAGAAAGCGTTGTTGACAGCAAAATATTCCCCCTACTTCCCAAGGAAATTCTTTCTCAATGAATTCTAGCGAACTTATTTACCACAGCAGGTGTCCTTATACCTCTCCGGCTAGACAGCATCTCAACACATCTTACTTAATAAAACCGCTTTATTAACCCGTCGAACTCAATACAGCCATATTGTGCTTCAAGACGCCATGAAATTATGCAGCTTCATAAACTCCTTCGTTGGCGCCATAACCGCGCAGTGACGTCACAATATGGCCGCGGAAGTAACAGACTCCAGTGTGTTATTATCTCATTACCTTAAGTAAACTTGGAGAGGATTATCTTTGTGTATAATAAGCAAAACAAATAAACAGTGAGAATGTACTCGTAGCCTGGGGTGGGGTGATTCCGAACGAAGCCACATTTATGGCATATAGCCTGGCAATGAACATAGCGGCGGCAAGGGGACGGTAGCGACAGGTATCTGTGACCTAATTTACTCTGTACCTTCCTATACTTTTACAACCCGAATCAAGCCGAGTGTTTAGCCAATAAAAAGAAAATGGACAATTGAACATGTTCTGCATATTTTACTATTTTTCAGAATAGCGTACATGGACCTGGCCGGTTCTCTATGCATTTTTGAAATATCTCTCTAAAAGTTTATTTTACATATACCGATATTTCTATTATTTTCGGCTTGAGAGTTAATACGAAAAGCCGTGAGACGCAGACGCGCTTAAAGCATATTCTTATAAGTTGATAAAATATATCGCGTAATGAGCTACAAAATGTAAGTGTCTAAACTCAATGTAATTATTACCACAAGGCAAAATACTTATTATAATAATGACAATATCCTTTATTTGCATAAAACATGGTACATATATAACACAGATATATATTTTCAGCCATCACCCGTAAAAGTCGCAGGTACCGCACTGTTGGGGGTAGGAGCCTCACTGCCTTGTATGTCACTCGTACGAGGAAAGTTCCCCATCCCTCCGAAGAGTGGCAGTGAGAGATGGTCGAGCTGCGGGTCCAAATGCGGATGTCTACCAAGGTCCCTAAATCCGATCCTCGCAAGCAGCTTCCTGACGGGAGAAGGGTGGTTTTTAGGGCCGCTGCATCGCTATCTTTGTGGCGGAAGAGTCCCAAACCTCATTTTCAAAGGAGGAGTCCAAACCATTTTCCGTACGAATAAAGAGGGTACCACACTACACTGACTTGAAACTCAAAGGTATATTCAATATTATTATGATACAAGTAAATTGATAAATAGTGAAAATAATTTGCTGAAGTACCGCTTTAAACAAAAACAATAAATACGTGTTCAACACGCTCTTTACAGAATTGTAAATTAAATTTTTGTGCTAGTTCATTATTCATTTAAATCGCATCTCAATTGAACTAAACGGTTTGCGGCGAGAAAGCTGATTACATAGCCGTTAATAATATCTGATACTTCGTCACACTCGGCAATGGAATCTATTCGATTTTCTTATTAAATCGATTCAAATTGATCATTCGATTTCCTTAGACGCTTGTTAGAAAATCAACGGTATATGTGATGATTGAATTGGTGTAATTATATTATTGCTTTTCTATTTCACTTTTGTGGTTTCATTGAGTAATAGATAGGTAGTTATTAACAAATAATTTGTTGATGTTAAATATTTCGTGAATGATTCGCCAGTTTTTGGAAGCTAAAAGAGATTTTTATTCTAATTATTCCATATTAAAATATTCACGGGTTAAGGCGCTACATCGAAAAAATTCGTGTTCTGTAACACAAACGACAAGTGCTGGGGGATTAAATATTCGGTGTTTTACTTACACTCATGTTTCACAAAGAAAAGCTTCGTTTCAGTGTAGCGGGAAACAGCAATGTATGTGAAATGTGGTAGGGGGCACCGACTAAGGGGGCTGGATAATCAGATATACATTTCTTCATAGTTATCTTTATCTAGAAATGTCCCGAACCAGAAAACACGATTTGGCTGATCAGCATTATATACATAAAAAATAATGTAACAGATAGAAAGACAGAGTAACTTTCGCATTTGTAATATTAGAGTGGGTGTTACTCGCAGCTTATTACATATGAATAAAATATTTTTTTTTATTTTTTATTCACCAACATCAAAGAAAATTTAATGCTCTGGCACAAATATAATAGAGTCACGAGTCAAGCCACAGATTCCAGACACAATTGATTTTTAACTGTCATAAGACCCCAGAGGGTAACCTGCGGCTTGACAGACTTATGCCCGAGGACCATTAAGACCATAGCCCGTGACCTCCGCGCTCTGACAGTTACTCCGAGTGGTCAAGCTCAAACTAATCTAGCTCCAGTGACACACTTATGTATTTCATACCAGTTTTTACTGTTTTTCATGTTTAATTCAACATTTACTGTAGTTTTCCTATTCAAAATTAAGCGTATAATTAATTATATTAGACAGTAACTGTGTTGGTTTTTTTAATGAGCGACTAGTAAATTATTCATTAATGTAAGTGCCATAGTGTTCTACTTGTCAGCATATTAAAGCGCGTTACACACGACGAAAATACTTTACTTATTTGATATTACCAAAATTCCTGCCACATTTTATTTATAAAAATCACTGCAAATGACTCAACACCTAATGTGAAGCGCTGAAAAATTATGTGAAGACAGCTAGTGCCCTTTGAAGCACGATGAACCAGACACAATTAAATTAATATGGCAACTTAAGTTGCCGTCTGGGCATTGAAGGATTATCACACCATTCTATCCGCCCCCAAATTGTAGGCCTTTAAAGTGCTTTTTCACGCCTCTTTTGAAGGAACCCATGCTATAAGAAGAAAGGAGCACATCTGCTGGCATTCCTAATTTTGAGTGTACGAGAAAGAAATGACTTTCCAAACTTCCTGTTTTAAGTCAAAAAATATTCATATGACAAAAAATAAAACACTTTGCTTGACAACAGTAAAAGAGAGTGAACTATATTATTCAATAACGAGTCTTAAAAAGGTAGGTCCAGTGGGTATGATATCAATACGAAAATAATAAATTTCTGCGCTGCTAGCCGAAGCTCTCCGCTGGCACACTTAATAAACCTTGCTTTCTTACAGGGTCGTTTTCCGGAGCAGCTCAAGCTATCCATAATAAAACAACCGTTTAAAAGGGCGATAGAATTGACCATTATAGACCAATCACCATAATTCCCATTTTATCGAAGGTTTTCGTATAGGCAATTTAGAAGATGTAAAATGACTTTCTGATGAAGTTAAATGTATATCGCACACAAACATTTGGCTTCCGTAAAGAAAATTGACTTTACTCGCTTGTTTTGACCTGAGAAAAATATGTATTAACCGAAAGCATCAGTAATAAAACCCCGATTGTCACGATGTTCCTTGATATGTCGAAAGCTTTTGCCTTTGTTGACCGTATGAAGGTGCTCTCAAAGCTTGAAAAGTATGGTATACGAGGTAAAACAAACGGCTGGCTTAAGGATTACCTAAGTAATAGAAAACAGTGCACCAAAATAAGCAAAATGACGTGTACAAGGAAAACTCTAATAAAATGTCGATACAGGTCTAGATTTATAACAAAAACAGATAATAATAGAGTACCACAAGGTGGAATACTTGCTCCTATGTTATTTCTGTTATCAATGAATTACCACATTTTAATTTACTTACTCTTTTTGCAAATTACTCAACACTAGTAATAAAATGTAAAAATAAATATTTCATCGCAGTTACACTTTATCACGCCCTAAAAAAGGCAACAGAATGCCTTGGTGATATAAATTTGAACATAAAGCAAATAGTAATTACAATTCTAAGGATTTTTTGATTGATAAGAACATTTGATATTATATTTAATAACAGTGACGTAGAAAAAGTTGAAATTCATAAATTGTTAGGAAAATTTTATTGTTTATTTAATTATTATTGTAACTGAGTGAATTAAAATTTCGCACGCATTTTAGATAGGCTGAATACTCTAATTGGATCCTATATTGAAACCTCAAATTGCAAACTGTATTTAATGCAAATAAATATATTTTTTTTAAATCTTTCTGCGCGATATTAAGTACAAACAGTGAATTGACGAGTCCTAGGATCTGCACGCGTGTTCTTCAGTAAAAAAGGGAAGGTGGGATAAGGCAAACAGCTCTACAGAGCACTGTCCATGATACTGCTGTTAGAAAAGCGTGCGCTAAGCGACGCAATGTCTCGACGTATTGTGCCACATTATAAATAAGCAACAACAAGACAAATAAACGTGTACTTGTATCTAATCTCATGTCCATCACTTTCCCCGCCCGAAGGGGGCAGCCGGACCTCCGGGGGAGAGCGGAGGGAGGAGGGACATCCTCTCACTTTCGACGCATTTTTGCGCGGCGCGGGCGCAAGCTTGCTGAACCGAGACACGCGCTGTCGGATGAAAGCGAAAACTGATCCGCGGGAGGTGGGATAGCGGTGAATTGAGTTAGCATGACACTTACAGTTATATGGTAGAGATATTGGCTGGTATATTATCAAGTGTAATAGACCTTGAGAGAACCAATGATTGAGATTGATCCGTGTTCTTATTTCTTGCATTTTGTATTAATTCAGATCTCTACTAGTTTTAACTACATTAATTTCCTATTTAAACATAATAATATGTTTTCTATTGTAACTACGTCATCTATACATTGCTATCTAAATGTTGTTTGTTTGCCATGAAGAAATAATTAAGTAAACTGTTTTGTTTTAGAATATTGACTAAGTTAATTGTAATGCGTATATAAATTAAATGTCTTGCTTGAACTTATATTGACCACAGACTTAATATAAAAAATCCGGCTTCAAAACACTAAAACTAAAAAGAAATTAAATTCAATCAGGTTCAATTTTCAATAAAAGTTATTTTTTGAAGTTGGTGCTCAACTGTTTCCAGAAACAATAGAAAGTGTAGCACCAACTCCAAGAAAGAACTATTTATGAAATAAGTACTTAATTAAATTTGTTTTTTTTTGCCTATTTTATTAGTGATAAATTTCGAAGGTCAAAGTCAGATGGATGATTGTGGATGAACCTGGTAGTAATGCAACGAAAATAGAATTATTATAAGCACCGCCGAAAGGATCAAGAAAGCAAAAATCTGCAATTTCGTTTACATTAATAACTTTATTATTCCAGTTATTTTGATTTGAAAACCAAACTAGTGAATCTATTTTGAAAATAAATTCTATTTTGAAAGTATACTCTTTAAATTAGAGAATCGTTTTATAAATGACGGAGTTCAGAGATAACAAACATACAAAAAAAAACATCCGAGTTGATGACCACCTACGTTTTTGAAGTCGGTTGGTGAATATCTGAATCTTAATTAACACAAAAACAAATAAAAATAAAATATACAATAATACTGGTGTCACTTCTCACACAACATGACGGGTTGACTGGAAGATATTTCTAACGTTAAAGATAAGTTCTCCCTTGCATACATTCATTCTTGTTTAGTATTTGGTGCAATAGAGAGTTTATTAAAAACACACAGTGAATAAATGCCACCATTACACTTTTATGATTTATAACTACTCTCTGAACAATAATTTTGAATGAAAATCAACCAAGGCAACACAGTTTTAATATCTTATCTTATCACTTATCATTATCATGGGGCCGTGACTATGCCACGATGCCATAGTTTCAATATAGATCAATGATCTAGAACCGTTATCGATCAACGCTCTTACAAAAGACATCAACGCGTGAATAAAACTTGTGTTATTTGGTTATCTAGAATAATCACAGTAACTGGTAGATTTTGAATTATTTTTATTTTGTAGTAATATATTATTTCAGGACTGAATTTTATAATTTAATTCAACGTTATAAAAGAAAAATATTTAAAATAAAAATCGCTAATTATAAAAAAAAAATTAAAATGTTGCATAATTTTTTTTTATTCTTTGTAAAATATACAAACTATAATCAGGTATGTATTCACTGATTTCCTCAAAAATATCTAAATATAAAATAAGACACTAAAATCTTACAAAATTTTATGTTCGATAAATCCAAACAAGAATTAAACACTAAAATACAACTACCTTAATATTAGGCTCAAATGTCGCAGTTACGTCAATGTTAAAATAAAATAAAAGTAACACTGATTTACTGTTTGAAATCGACAAATACTAGATAGATACAAAGTTTTGTTTCTTTTGGGTTTGATCTCTTTCGATTGGATATCAAATTAAATTAATACTCATAAATAGGTAGTGAATTACTGATGCAACGGAAATAATACAGTCAATCAAGTCGCTGTCAAGAATTCATGAAAATTTGGAAAACACTGCGAGTTTTTTTGAAAAAGCTTGAAATATTTATGTATTGTTTTAAAATAGTACTAATATTTTCAGAAACACGCCAATTTTCTTGACCTAAACATCATTAAAAACCTAGTTTATGCTATGAATACGATAGCAGAGCAAAATTAATGTCAAATTATACCTAAATAAAAGTATTATAAACATCAGAACATCAACGACTCGTGAAAAAATGTTCGTAGTCATCGTACAAACATCTGCGTTTACCGGGACTCGAACCCTGGACCTCTAGTTGATAAGTCGGAGGTCCTGACCACATTAACAATATAAAATGATTTACGGCACGTGACGTGATATTACAAGCTGCAATTAACTGAGCTAAGATGACAATCTTAGCTCAGTTAAGTTATAATTATCTTTCATACGTTTCTTATCCTGTAATGTGTATGTTGAAACTATTCAATGCATGTTTTTTAAAGCAGTATACGAATTATCATCATTACCAGCCTATATACGTCCCACTGCTGGGCACAGGCCTTCCTACATGGGAGAAACACATGAGGAGCTTGGGCCATAACACCACCACGCTGGCCCAATGCGGGTTGGTGGGTTAAAGCGGTTGCAGGAATACCGGGACCAACGGCTTAACGTGCCTTCCGAAGCACGGAGGAGATAGAGATTAGAAATTTTGGTTGATCCATCCCGGGATCGACCATGACGAAAGCTGCTTTGTTTTGCTGGAAACCAGAGCGCTCAAACCACTACAGTCTCCTGAGAATGAAATATCAATAATTAAACTAGTAGTCTAAACCATAGACCATAAAGGTGGCTTGCTGTAATTAAAATAGGCTTAGAAGGCATTTCAACTTAGGCCTCAGGATCACAACGCACCGCAATGGCAAGTGATTTTTTCTTTGTTTTTCATATGTTTAACCGACTGTAACCACTTACCACCAGCTGGGCCATCAGCTTGCTTGTCGTATTACTGTTACTTGTATAAAAATCAAGAGATACGCGTATTATAGGGATGCGTTTTCGCTCTTCATTTCGTTCCTTGAGTTTTCTTTACAAAAGGGACGGCAAAGAGTCAACTCCAGACAGCCATGTCTAATATAATTTTGTCAGGTGGGAAATCTGATTCTATTTGCCACATTCACAACATAAAAGAATATAGTTTATTTGTGCTTGCGTCGTGTGCTGTGACAGTAACCCAGTGCTCGTAGTCACGCGACGCGCCGCTTTCTACGGCTGGAGGGACACTCAATTGATTCATAGGCACATTATTAAGTTACATTGATGTTTTAGTTAGATAATTTAAACGTTTTATGAAATTACGAGCTATGCAACGAGCTATGTTAGGTGTTTCTCTGCGAGATAGAATCAGTCATGAGGACATCTTGAGGGATGAGGGATTGGCAAGTTGAAGTGGGCAGGGCACATAGCATGCAGAACAGACGGTGGGGCGTTAAAGGGCGAAAAAAAAGGAAAGCACAAAGTAGGACGGCCTCCCACTAGAATTCACTAGATGGACAGACGACCTGGTTGGGGTCGTGGGGAGCCGTTGGATGAAAGCTGCGCAGAACCGATCCAGTTGATCCCATATAAATTTCGTGTGGATTTGATGGAAATCTTCGGAGATGGGGAACGGAGCTCCTCACAAAAGTGCTTCGTTGTGGCCTATTTAAATAAAATATTTTTTCTTTCTTTCTTTACAGCCCAGGTAAATAATCGTATATTGCGATAAAGGCCGCATCACACGTAAACAGCAAATCTTGTGTTATTTTTTTATCCATCTATTTATTGTTTTCTTGTTCAAAGCTCAACAACCGTCATTAAACAAGGTTCGAAGTAACATAAACGTTTACCTCTCATCTTCCCCCAAATTCAATTTCAGGTGAAGATGAAACAAAATTCCCCTCTTCCCAAACCGGGGAAATCCATTCGTTTTTTTTTTGAATTTGGAAGTTGGTAATAGAAGACTAAACCAAATACTAGCCGATTATTAGGATTTAAAGTTTTCATTGCTAATGCAGTTGGTCTAAACAAAACTTTTAATCTAATCAAAATACACGATGATGAAATGATCAGATCATCAACAGTGATATCACCGGCAGGTGTCGGTGACCGGTGTTAACTAGTAATTAATTTGATAAATAATAATTAGTGGACGTAACGCGACACCTCACAGCTGGTGGCAAGGCGCGGGCGCTCTGACGTGGCTATCAAACATCGTGGTAAAAGGTTACTTACTGTAATCTATGGGTGGGATACCACTCACACGTTGCGGACTTTGTTAAACTTTTCACGAACTTTGTGAAGAATTCCATGATGAACTCGTTTGAGAAAACCTCCTTATTTTCTTATATTCCAAATTTGAAAATTATTTATCGCTAAAAATATGGTACTTTAATTGGATAATCATACTTCATTGTCAAACAGATACCGAAGTGACAGTACACCAAACAAATCAATCGGCTCTGTAAAAGTCAGTGAAAACCTATTATAATGTAGAAAATGAGCTGATAGTCATCAAACGTCTGAACTGATCTTCATAAATTATAGTTGAAAACCATCGTAATCACGTCAGCTTTCAAACAAAATAAAACAAAATCAACACACAGACAAGACAGACACACAGACAGATACGTCAAACTTAATTGTTAAAGAGAATTATTAGCGGACTGGTATAAACTTAAGTCACTATAGTCTAAAGTAAAATAATCAGTGACCTCACAATGAGCTCACCTAATCCGATCCTGGGAATCCTAAAAGAACACCTGGGGCTTGACGTGGGTGTCATATTTCACTAATTAACAAACCTTGGTCATTAATAACTATTAATGTTTCATCTGATTCATCAAAGTAAAGCCGAAAAGCCGTCTGCATATTTTAGACCCAAAAATTAATTTAATCGTTCAGAAAGATATAATATAAACTACTTGTACTTTATATCTAGCTTAAATTAATCCATAAGCCTGATTTAGCATAAATGACATCTGTGTTTAAAAGAGACCGCGCTTCTATAAACACACCTGTACCACTGCGCGTCATCTTAACAACTTTCATAGTAAGATCTCAAAACCCTCAAAATTCGTTGCTCGTTCATCCAGCGCAAGACACACAAACCTAGAATTTGTAATCCCGATTCTAAAGAAAGTTCTGGAAAGCGTGTGTTTGTGTTAAGATCTATTTAGGAATTAACGTAGGAAATATAATGTGATGCTCATTACGCCGGCTGTGAGTAGTACACCTTCTGAATGTGGCTGAATTGTGCTGTGGTCCGCACATGATAGCTTGAAATGTTGAAAATATTTTCTCGATGGACTGTTTGTGTGGCGTTGGGAGTGGAAGCAACGTATAAATCATAACATTTATTAGTAATAAGACTAAGTATACCTATGAGATAACTCCATAAGGAATATAGATGTCATTGTCGCGAACCTCCTTGCAGTCTAGTAAGATATAAGTTCTCTTTCGGTTCCACGTCAAAGTCACGTATAGTGAAATTGTCAGTTTTTGAAATAGTGTCTTTTAATATCAGAATTAGTCATATTTACATGCAATAATAATTATTTGATGAATTACATCGCTTTTTCATATATTTTAGGTTTTTGCAAAAATGTAGCTGAGCTTTATGTATGTGGACTGTATAAATCAATATAAACCTAAAATATATGAAAAAGCGATGTAATTCATCAAATAAGACACTATTTCAAAAACTGACAATTTCACTATAATTTTGACGTGGAACCGAAAGAGACTGCAAGGAGGTTCGCGACAGTCATGTTGGATCATTTAATGTTACATTGAGATATAGGCAGCCTAGTCATCCCGCTTACGTAGTTGTTTTACTTTGAATAAGGTGTTTTCAAAGTTGACAGCCCACATGGTGGTAAGTGACTACCGTCGCCAAAAGACACGTGCAATAACAAGAAAAAAATCACTTGGTATTGCAGGCGTATTGTCGTCCTGAGGCTTATGATGAAATTCCTTTCATGCAAAACACAGCGAACTTTTTTACCTACGGAAAGGTACCTACCCAGACGACTGCACTTACGGGACTGGCACCTAGTAAAAGATTCCTATATTGCTGCAAGAGCTCCCCCGAGAGTACACAAGTTGATGTAATTATCTGAAACTTCACCAGTAAACAGTCCCTCTTGGCCTCATCTTTCTCAGCATTTTCTGTAGACTACATCACGACCATAACTACCTATGTCAGTACAATTGGGAGCATTCAGCAGTTATTCAACGTTACACAAGCATGGTTCCCATCAGCTCGGCGTGAGAACAGAGCGCGTTACGTCATCCATCACGCACAATGCGAAGCGCTGATGAAACTATACCATACAAAGCAATAAATCGTCAACGTATTTGATAATGACAGCAATCTGAGTGTGTCCTAAAAAGGGAGATATTTAGGCGCTTGAGGATTTTTTCTAATGCAGGTCAACAGAAATGGATTTCCAATACACCTGCAAGTCATAAATCAGAAATCATAGAACTCATATAGAATCAAAACTCAGTCATAGATTAGAGAATTGTGACTTTTTTCAAAGAATGCCACACCAGCAAACAGTCCACTTGGTGGCACCGTCCACTGCTGGATAAAGGCCTTCCCCAAAGATTTCTAAGTCAAACGGTATTGCACTGCTCGCATCCAGCGGCTACCTGCGACATTCACCACATATTTGGTCCACTTGATAGGTACGTAGAAGCATTGACTGGCTGGTCGAGTAGTAATTACGCATGTCTGCTAAATCAGCTGTGGTACCGAGTTTGAATCCAGGTACGTACATTTAATTGAGTTCACGACTCATGGATTTATTTGGGTTTATTTAGTACATATATTTATAAGATTTATGTACTTCTAGCTGCTTAGGTTTTATAATCCTGAAACCTTCGCGGGTGTCCCCAGAACACCCTATCTACTAAGTTTCATCACAACTAATCACTAATTTTGAAATGTTTGTATGACGAGTACGGCTTTTGTTTGTATCACGAATGACGCGGGAATCGAACCCGCGACCTTTCGCAATCCGGGCGACTGCTCTAACCAACTGAGCTGACTGAGCTTATATTTTAATTACTAAGTAATTTTTCAAACATTTATAATAATGTTAAAATCAAAAATTAAGAATATAACACAAGCTCTTAATGATGCTTACTTTGGGCTAGATAATAGGTGTGAGAGTATGAATATTATGATTATATTATTATGTATTCCTCTCTTAGTTAGTTAGTCCGTTGGTCCTTAGTCCGATGTGCTCGGTGAGCGCTTGGGGGAAGGGGAAGAGGGGAGGGGAGAGGAGTGTTGGTCACCGCTGGTACCGTCATGTGACCCACTACCGAGGAATGCATCTGCGCGGAGCTATGGAGACTAACATGCGAGTAAAGCCTAGGTAACATTATTAGCTATGTATTCTGATTATTCGACAGCTGTCTGGCCGCGTGGTCTGTCTGTACCTCCGTCTACTAAGCTAGTGGTCTCGAGATCAAATCTCGGTAGAGGTGTTTGAATGAAGAATACGAAAATTTGCTCATGTAAAACTATCCTATCCCGGGGTCTCAAACTATCTCAATATCAAATTTTATCCAAATCTGTTCATCAGTTATTGATTCCCCAGACAAACTTCCACCCCCCTTTTCATCCCCTCAAAGGATGATATCCGGAATGTCTATATCTATTTAATAATTTCAGATTAAACGTAGTATCAGTCAATTAATATAAACTTTCCTCCAACCCATCATGAATCGGATTCCAGACGCAATTGATTTTTCAATTGCCATAGACCTCCAGAGGTATAACGCCGCTTGTCAGATTAACATGAAAAAGATGCATGCTTAATTATCTGCCGGCAGTACCTTAGTAACGAGCGTGCTATAGATACGCATGTACAGTCCGCTGCGGCGTGCGCGTGGCCGCGCGCATTCCGCGGAGGCTACTGGGTTAAGGTCGCCTATTCTCACCCGGTGAACTAAGGGCCTGGCTCAAAGCTCACCTTAGTGCCATAAAGCTTTTCCTCGTAGGTATATGATATATGATAATATAGTTTGACAATACACGAATTGATGCTGCGTTCGGTACCTACATAATTAATTAAATTAAATTGTTTTATACTTTTTTTTTATACAACTAGATGACAAACAAGCTGACGACCCACCTGGTGGTAAGCAGTAACCGCCGCCTATAGACACCTGCAATAACAAGGCAAAATCACTTAATATTGCAGGTGCGTTGTCATCCTGAGGCCTTAGATGAAATGCTGTCCATGCCCAGTAATTACACATCGACTTCAAAAAAGGAAGACGTTATATAAACTAATTTGGAAAATTCATTTTATTAATAAAAGAGTATATCTTCTCATAGAAATTTTATCAAAATTGATTCAGAAGGTTGGTTTCGAAATCAAAATAACTGTAATAATTAAATCGTCAATTCGCCCGCATAAAAGTAAACACGAAAATAAAAAATGCCGCCGATTTAACCACCGCCGTAATAGGAGCTTCTACCTTATCACAAGCAACGTCGGAATAAATAATACTCAATACAGTATTACAATGAAATAATTTCACGAGGCAATATAAGTCGTGGACGCGATCATTGCGCGCGCTTTACGTTCATAGGCGTCGTATAAGTGTCATAACCTTCACTCACAACGGCTTTACCGACAGTTAACGTTTTATTACCTGCGCAAGTTTATTCCCATTCGCCCCCACACTTCGGCGGGGGATTAGGGATTTTTCCCATTAGTTCCCTAAATAAATATAATATTAATCATTTAAATTACATGACTTCACTTCTAATTATAACAAATAAATTGTATAATACTAATAGTTACTTATCCTAGGATTATATAAAAAATTATGTTAATTAGACTTGTCGGTGCTTTGGTTCTAATTATTATTAAAATGTGATATAAGTACTCCCTTATTCTTGTAAAGGAGTATTTATATTAATTAATGTATTCTTTTTATTTATATGGTTATTAATAGTTATTACAGCCATAGGTTATGAAACAATGTTACTATCAAAGATATGGGTTATGGGCCTGAAATAAAAGAATTTTATTTATTCTATTTTTTGACATAAAATAAATATTTAAGATAGAAACCTTGTTTCTTTAGTAAGTGGTGGGCCCGTATGTATGTAGGGTCGTCTGGGTAGAGATACCACCGCCTTTCCTATTTCATCCGTGAAACAGTTCGCTGTCTTTCAGATTGAAGGGAAAGGTAGCTAGTGAATTAGTGGGCATGTTAGGCCTTTTATTTTGGCCTCTGGATGACAACGCACCTGCAATACCAAGTGATTTTTTCCTTGTTATTGCAGGTGTCTATAGGCGGTGGTTACCACTTATTACCAGGTGGGCCGACTGCTTGTTTGTCATCTAGTTGTACTAAAAAAAGTTTAAATGTTGCTACCCAGTTTCAAAGCTACATCCAAAAATCGTTCTTGTGTAGATTGTTAGGTATTATGAAAATTTTTCGATGGTAGATAATTACTATGAACATTTAATAATATAATAAGAATTCTTAGTAACAATAGATCTCACCGTATATGGGGCCCTTAATAGAGTTCTTGGTTATCTTTTAAAAAGACTTTGTAGAAAATAAAAACAAAACTAGTGCTATCTTTTCATGTTATATTCAATTCCCCGCAGAATTCACCATATATTGTAGCACATTAAGAATACTTTTATCTTTATTTTTTCTAAGACAAACAAGCTTACAGCCCGACCGATAAGTTGCATGAGTAATTGCCGCAGCTAGAGATTGCATAGACACTCGTAGCACCTTATGCTCTCTCTCTCTCTCTCTCTGTGTGTGTGTCTCGGTCGAAATAAGTTCACGCGGTGTCGCTTCAATTTTACTTTAGTTATTTTCGTCGAAAAAGAATCGTTTTACCAACATTTTATTTATTCAGCATTTGTCCGGAAGCAAGGAGGATCGTCCGGAGGTGAACGGAAAAGCACCCCGCGATAGGCCCTCGGTCGGACCCTGGAGCCTTTTTCAATACACAACAGAAAGCTGCCTCGCAAATATATTTTCACGCGTAACGCGATTGAAATCTAAAAATAAATTTTGTTGTATACAAAATTCAATGAGTTCCGACAAGCTTACCCTCTGTAAGAAAACTACACTACAAATTACGTCATTTGGCTGCGATTTTTTGTTTATGGCAATTTTCTTTTCCAATCGAGCGCTATCAATTTGAGTGAAAAAAAATACTAAGTACGCTATACTTCATTTGAAACAAATTAAGTTTTGTACATAAAGCCACGGCAGATAAATTATGAAGTCAACTGACTGGATTCAATTGTACAGACGACAGCACATCACGTGTAACGGTTGCACTACGAAATTCGCCTCTATTGCGAACGGAGTAAGGGCGGACTCAAGTTCAAAATGTCACGCTTGATGTGCTGTCATTGTACTGATCATCACCAGTCTGTATACGTCTCACAGCTGGGCACAGACCTTCCTACATGGGAGAAACACACGAGGAGTTTGGACCATAACACCACCACGCTGGACCAATGCGGGTTGCTGGATTGGCTTTACGCCTTCCGAAGCACGGAGGAGTTTGAGATTGCAATTATTTTATTGAACCGTCCCGGAACCAGCCATGGCGAAAGCTGCTTTGTTTTTGTAATCATAACCAGGTGAACCACCACAGAGCTCCTCTCTGATGCGGTATTCATAATAATTTCATTTCTTCCGGTCAAATTCTTCCTCGCTTTCATGTTGTTTTGTGTTCCTGTTTCATTAATATCCCATCGCTTCCGATCAAATTTATCACGATTAAATTAATCTACGAATAGAGCGTCCGTCAACAATTACAAAATATCAAGTTTCGCTTAAATACAATGCTTTTAGAAGCACAACATGGCCTCTTTATCCCAACAGGATCCTCAATATTATATGTTATTATGTTATCGAATGGCTTTAACTGTCAGTAGGTACTACATGAATCATTGTTCTATTTATGTGCTGACTAACGAACAAACGGTTCATCATCATCATCATATCAGCCGAGAGACGCCCATTGCTGGGCATAGGGCTCCCCCAACGATCTCCAAACGAGGTCCTGCGCTGCCCTCATCCAACGACTTTCCGCGATCCTCACCAGATCATCGGTCCACCTTGTGGGAGGCCTACCAACGCTGCGTCTCTCGGTACGCGGCCGCCATTCGAGGCCTTCCCGCCGCAACGGCCGTCAGTCCTCCTCGCAATGTGACCTGCCCACTGCCACTTGAAACTCGCAATTCTTTGGGCCATATCAGCGAGCTTAGTTCTCTTGCGGATCTCGTCATTCCTGATTCGATCACGCAGAGAAACACCAAGCATAGCCGTCTCTATTGCTCTTTGGGTGACTTTGAGCCTTCGTATAAGGCCCATTGTAAGCGGCTAAGTAGGTATCGGTTGACTAACGAACAAACGGTTAAACTTAATTAAAAATTTAAGCTGTGATTTATTGTTTACTAGCTGCACCCGTCGCTTTCCAATGCGATGCCCGTAGAGGGAAAACTGTTTAAAAATAAAATAATTAAAACTTTTCATAATCCAGGAACCTTTGGGCATGTCTCCGCTGACTTAGATGATTTAATTGTATTCTATTTACTATTTTCTTTAATAATATGAACATTTTGAAATCCCGTTGAACCCTAACAATAAACATACTACTGGTTGTGTATAAAGCGATAACTTAAGCCGTACTTAATAGTTCTGTCCTACTTAAGCAAGAGTTAAGACGCGACAATGAAACCGAAGCAGTCACATTTAAACAAGTTGATATTTCGAAAACAGCATTTCTGGATAATATATCTTTTTTAACCTCCGACGAAGAAAGAGTGGCGTTATAAGTTCGACGTGTCTGTCTGTATGTCTATGTATCTGTGTGTCTGTCTGTGGCATCTTAGCTCCTAAGCGAATGTACCGATTTTTATTCGTTTTTTTCGTTTAAAACTGACGTGATTAAAATGGTTTTAAGCTATATTTATGAAGATCAGTTCAGGCGTTAGATGACTATCAGCTCATTTCTTACTTGACAAAGGGGTTTTACTAACCTTCAGTGTTCCGATTTGGGCTCATAATATAGTCTAAATGAGATGGTGTTAGAAAGATAATTAATGAGGCCAGGGGTTACTTAAAATTTTCAATTTTATTTTATTTAAGTAGATACTTTCTTTAGCCACTAAGCTATCAAGGACTTGAAAGAACGCAACAAGCGGATATAGGCTATGGTCTGCATGAGAATAAAAGATTACTAGCTATTGAAAACAATCTCACGTCTAAAAACGCGTGGATTTTTCTTATTCTCCAAATATTTACAGAAATTAATCTCTGTAACATTTGTATAATGTTGAACATAACAGAGGCCGTTTCTTTTTGCAACCAATTTAAAATTGAATGTGAAAGTTTTAGCTTAGATAATACAATTCGTTAGAAGACCTAAAATGGCCAGACTTTTGTGTAATCGTTGCGCACAAAAACTTTAATTATTGTCATTCGATTCAATATATTTTTTTTAAAAAATAGGCCAACCAAAGGCCAACCAATAAACACTTTCGTAACGTCAAAAATCACATATTGTATGATTATCACAAAAAGACAGACACTATAGCTATTATTGCTAACAACGACAAAGTGTCTGTCTATCTGTATGCCCATCTGTCTGTCATGTCTGAATTTACTTTAACTAACAATGCCAAAATGTCTGTCTGTCGTGTCTGAATTTACAGTAAAAGGATGCGTCTGAAGTTACTCTGCAACCGAAATTACCACACTGTCCCCTACTCACATAACGCCTCCCTCAGACACAACCTATGTATTGTTTACCAGGCGTTAGTATAGCTTGCGCCTGCGCAGAGCCATGACGTGTAAGTTCTGCCCTGATTGAGCTCAGCGTAACGCATTGTGATTGCTATCTTTTGTTTGCTGATAAATTTTTCTAGTGGGCACCTGCGGCTCTGCCTGCTTGGATGTCAAATGGTGGCCTAGTTACATACTTTCTTAGGATGTCATCTAACTCTACGCCAAATTTCATCTAAATCAGTTCAACGACATAGGAGTGTAACGTCAGCAGACATACAGTTACATTCAAATTTAAAATATCAATTTTTAAAAAATGTTTTATCACCAGCCTGTATATTTCCTACTGCTGGGCACAGGCCTTCCTACATGGGAGAAACACGTGAAGAGTTTGGGCCATAAAACAACCACGCTGGCCCAATGCGAGTTGGAGGGTTAAAGCGGTTACAGTAACACCCGGGACAACGGCTTTTAACCTGCCTTTCGAAGCTCGGAGGAGCTGGAGAAAACAAATTTCGATTGACCCATCCCGGGATCGACCATGGCGAAAGCTGCTTTGTTTCCGTAATCGAAAACAGAGCGCTGAGACCACTACATTATTACAGACTTTAACAAATTTAAAATAAAAGTGCCTAAGCCTAGTAATCAATCAATAAATTGATTGATTGATTGATATGAATCAGTGGCTGCAGGAATCTCACTGCCTCAGTTACTCTGCCGATAGCAGTTTCATTTTTAGTAGGGATTAAATTTTTTTGAGTCTCCATGTAAATTAAAGACCCTTACGATAGCCATGTAAACCAGTTGATATCTGAAGGCTGTCCCAAAGTCCGCAAACTCCCAGATGCGATAGAAAGCTCCAAGGAGACCGCAGAGATCGCCAACTGTTGCCACTCGCTACATTTATAATATTATAATATTACAGGCGAGCTATACACATTACGGACAAGTTTCTATAGTAATTGTAACTTGAGCGATCTTTCTTTAAGTTTCTCTTTAAACACAGAAATAAGAACATATTACTAGAGACTGAATTGTGAAAGTTTAAGTAAAGATTTGTAATGAGTGAATCTGTGAGGCGTCAATAAATATTAGTATTAAATGAAAATAACAAAAAAAAAAAACAAAAAAACATAATCAATATGAAGCTATTTTGAATCGTCAAAGTTACAGTTTTGACTCCGTATATCTAATGTTGAGACGAGCCTATCCGAAAACGACTGTCCGTAAACGAGTCCTAACTCAGAATGAGGTTTGGTCGAAAATACTTAATTCACTCCTATGAGTCCCTTCAGTACTGTCAGTCTTCTAGTTAATTCTGCCGTATTGAGCTATTTAGTTAACCTATAGCGAGAGTAGCCGTTGACCCACGACACGAAGTAAGCGAATTTGAATTGAGCTGCGATTATTATGCAGCGGGAAACGCCCGCTATGGCAATAAAGTAAGCCCAATCCACAAGAGAAAGCGGTGTCAGTTTTTTATTTATTATTTTATTCATGACGGGACAGATCTTGACCTTCATCTCATCTGAGGGTAAGTGCTGATAAGGCTGAAGATGGATGCGAGATACCTCAACCACAGAGGAACTGGCCATCTCAAGCCCAACTGCCGGAACACAACAATGCTGTTAACATCATTGTTATGGCGGCAGACTTAGGTAAGACGGTGATAGCTAACCAGGCGGACTTAGAAAAGTCCTACCACCTACCAAACCGGAAAAATAAATCTGAGACAGAGGGGTCAAATTTATACACTAACATTAAATATGTCTGTCTGTTGGGTTATCACTCCTAAGCCACTGAACTAATTTGGACAAAAGTTGACATCGAGATAAGTAGACAAAATCCTGAGAAGGACACACGCAACAAGTATTAAATAATTGCAGAAGATGGCCCAAATAAGTATCGATCAACATGGTTTATGATCTGGTTTATGGTCTGTTTTTTTATGTTTTCGACCTGTTTGTAAATATCCTATATTTCACTTTTTGAACTCACTGGATTGTCTTAATAAAATAAGTTACAAGCAAAATGCGTGCAGAAATGTAACAAACCCCTTTATTGCAGAATATACCTCGATTAATTTGGGTATGCCTATAAAAATTAAGTAGTTTAATTTAATTTTTAAAAAATTTACTAGTGGTAAGTAAGTTAGATTAAATGAACCTGAAAATATAATATTTATAATATTACTATATTATATAATATCTATAATATTACAAACATTTTTTTTTAGTTTAAAGCCAACACATTTTAATTGCAATTACATTTTAATTAAAAATATCTGTTAGCTTATTCCTTGCACAGCGTTCTAACAGGTCACGTGACGTAGCACTCAGACGCCGGCGCCGGCATTCCGCCGCCGAAAAAGACCCGCTCTATAGCGGCCACTGGGCTAATGTGACCCACTGGCGCCCTAAGTTCATTGTCCCGCTTATACAGTAAGCCAACGAAAGAGATCAAAATAGACGTCAGAGTAAAATTAGAGAATAGTATACGTAAGGTCATTGAAGATGATCAGCTTAATGCTGTTGTGGTAAATAATTAAGTTATAAATAAATGTGGCTCAGCTACGCACTAATTTCCAATCTCACATCTGTGATGTGCTTATGACTACGAGCTAGTGTTGTGAAAAGTTCGATGAATCGAGTCTTGATTTCGAAGACTGTCATTTTTCCCATTTTATCGCCAATATCATAGAAATCATTTGATGTCTAAACAAAAAAAAACTAGAGACTTGAATTAATGTCCCCTACGCTATCCCATTACACTCTGGGCCCGGCAGCCACTAAGGTGTAGAGTCTCTTTGAAATACCTATTTCAAACAGACTCTACATCACCAAGATGTAGAGTCTGCTAACGAGCTCAAAGAGTTGTAAAGTTTGAGTCGATGAAATTCGTTTTTGGTCGTGTAGAGTTGTCGTATTTTTTTTTTTTTGAGTTGTCGTTAAATGTGTTTAATTTACTTTTAATTTAAGTTTTCAACCAAAATAATTGTTATTCATTGAATAAATAGATTCGTAGTTTAGAATTTATTGAGCTCGCTAGCCAACAGCCAAAATATTTTATAGTCTTTTGAAACGAGTACACCTAAAGTGTACATCCAGGGTTGACGGGTTATCCGTGCCTTCCTGGACACCCTGTATGCTAGTGTTAATATGAATATTTTCCTAACTTTCTTAATATTCTTGATTTTTGATTTTAACATATTTATAAATGTTTGAAAAATTACTTAGTAATTAAAATATAATAAAACTAGAAAAATTTCACGTCCTGAGGCAGGAATCGAACCCGCGACCTTTCGCAATCCGGGCGACTGCTCTGACCACTGAGCCACCCAGGACTTGAGATATCCCTGTGAAATTCTTCTAGTCTATCTGTATTTGCGTTTATGAGCTAACGTCCACCCTACAATGTCGAAATATTCTATTTCAACATCCGAAACGAGTATTTTTACAAATACCTACGATCTTTCTTACCTACCTTACCATACCTTTCTTAATATTATTTATTATGATATCAAATACGTAATGAGTTTTTGTAATAGGCTTAATAAATTACTGTATTTATTACAGTAAATTAACCTAATAGATATTACATTGTAAAATTAAGAACACTGCAGAAACTTTGTTTATTAAAAAAAAACTCATTGTGTACTTACAGGAAATTAAATGTATGGCTACTACATGTATTCAGATATAATAAAATAAAACTTTTAGTAACTCTAAGACTCGATGTAACATTTGCCAACTTCTTCCAACAACTCTAACGAGTCCTGCACATTGAGTTGAGTCTTCTATTTTACACGCGAGTATTTGTATCAATAACATCACTATATTCTTTCTATATATATACACTATATTTCTATTTTGAGTTATACCTAAGTTATATAAGTTTGTTTTGAATGTTTATTAATAGAGCTGTGGTTTCGGTACATATAGATTAACTAATCATACGAATATGTAGTGTTTTTTAAGATTTCAGCGATTTTTTTTATATTTTGGAGATGGTGTGACTTGTCTTTTGAGACTGAGGACAACCAAGATAATTGAGATATCAGAAATATATAATTAACAAAATAAATACATTTTAGCCGCATTTGATTAAATCAATTACCCATAGAAAACTTAGCAGACAGTGTAGTGAATTAAAGGGCCTAATGATCCTTAATTAGTAGGTATACGTTTACTTTAATTTAATGAAAATAGAAAAATGTTGTAAATAAATAAATTTTATCCTGACTATAATCCGAGTATGTATGTCTAGATTCATGTGAGCTATTCTTTGGTAATATTAGTCGACTTTGTCGAGAAATCGATAAACCATCGTTTTGTCAAATTTTAATGTCAAAATAAGCTTAGAAATGTTTATGCTCTAAATACTTTTTGTGTTACAAAAAGTTTATTTTTATTGTTGGTCTTACATAATGGTAATTGTTAAGTATTATAAATTACCATGTTAAGTATTTAGCCTAGTAATATATAAGTGAATGTATTCAGCACATAAAATGAAACTTTATAAACAGAACACATAAAAGCGCAGTTGGTATTATAGCTTAAGGAGTTAAATACTTAACGACGTAAGAGCTTGTGAAAGCTTGCTAAAACACCCGTTATGCGATCACAGATCGCCGGACACTTACCTATCTGCATAACTCTACAACGTGTACAGTCAACCGCACAACAACACTAGCACTCCACTTCAAAAATGGCTTAGATTTCAAAATGTGAAGTCATATTACAGTCGAATGGCCGTCTGTTCGAGTAGTCAGTACCTCTACTAAGCCCGAGGTCTTGAGTTTGAATCCTAGTAGAGGCAGACGTTTGTAGAATGATGAGTACAAAATATATTGGTTCACGACTCGTGAATAGTTGTACAAATGTAACGTTATTAAACATATTATTATATATATTTCTTCGTTACCCATAACGCAGCTCTCAACTATGCCTAGTTTAAACTATCATCATCACAATATTATACACACTACCGTGTATTTTACAGACACGCATATAATATGTCAAATTGAGAATATTATTGTTTGTTAATAATATTCTTAATTACTGAATGTCAAATATAACTTTAATAAAAAAAATAAAAAAATCTGTCATTATAGAAGTATAGTCTTGACAGTAGAACCTTAATAATGTTGTAATTATAATTTAAATTAATTATGCTCGAATTTCGAGCACAGGGCGACTACTAGTATAATTAATATTTAGTGTAAGTATATTAATATTTATACTCGTTGTATTTTTTTTTAACTGGGTAGCTCTTGACCTTCACCTCACCTGATGGTGAGAGATGATATGGCTCACGATGGAAGCGAGCTACACCAGGATTCCTCAACCACAGAGGAAATGGTTACCTCCAACTGCCGGAACGCAATATTGCTGTTAACATTATTGTTATGGCAGCAGACTTAGGCAGACTTAGAAAAACTACCACCAACAAACACTGGAAGACGTTTTAAGCTTTGAATAACTTTTATCAATAGTCCATTTTGCTTGTCTTTCTGTATTATGTATTAGGTCTTATCAGAATAAGGCTTTCTCAAACCACGGACAATCCTAACTTACACAGGAGGACTTTTTTTATGATGTAATGTTAAATTGATTCGCTTCTCTCTTAACCCACTGTACACTGCGGGTACTTTCAACTGAACACCAAAAACATTTCCCTGTCATGTCAGCCCGAGAACCACTCACGACCGGCTTCAAACTAGTGGGTCTCTGAGTAATTAACTAACTCCAAAATAAATGTTAATCAATCAGTGAACATACAACATAGAGGAGCCATCAATCAGAGAAATCTCTCCAAAGAAATACAATGAGTGGTGTCAATTAATGTAATGGCGTATGTTTCTAAGCATCTATCTTATTATTTCTATTACGCAACCAAAAAGTTTTGGTGCGCGTTACACATAACCGCTGGAAGAATATTTCTGTGTGACACTTTTAATTTAAAGTGCGCGCTAGAAGAATTATTCATTTTACTATTTCTTATCTTTACTACATAATACCTACTCAAAGACAGAGTAGCCCGCTAATTAACACTGGCATAAGCACAGGTATAATACACAAATAACTAAGAGAGAGTAACTGAACATGCGCACATTTCTATTTAGATCTATCTGTCCATTGTGTTTTACATTGTATTAACGTGTAATTTCGTATCTATTTTATGATAACATTTATCAAAGTAAGTTATTTACCAGTCAATCCACAATTTCCAGATACAATGAGTTTTAATTTTCATATTTATTTTAAATTAACGACACTAATATATTTTAATTTCGCTAAGCCAAATCAGATCAGAGAGATGATCGGGGTGTTGAACATACATATAAGATGTCAGGTGTTTCTTTTCTGAGTTTGGAAAGAACACCTGACAACTTTTTTATTATTTTCAAAAATGTTAGAAAATGCAGAAAACATTTTAGTCCTTTCTTAACATAATTTGCACCTTCTGGTGATACCGAGTTACATTTCATTCCACCATCTTCAGCAGATTTTACTTTCTATCCTTTATTGTGGATCTTCTAACCATCCACAAATCCACACATAGTGTTAAGTAGATTTCTTAAAATGAAAACAGTTTTAACCCTTTGATTGCTCATCTGTTTCCTGTTAAAACCTGGGGCCTTGCCACCATCTTTTTAAAAGCGATTCATATTCGGCTAGGTTCAGTATTCGTTCCCAAACTGCATCGCTATCATAGTCGTAGATAGTGTCGTAGTACGAATTAACGATTTTACTCAGTTTAGGTCCTAAACTGGATCGCGATAAAAGATGGTGGTACGGGTGCAGGACAAAGGTATACTAAATTGGGACCTAGATAAGCATGTGCTAATTTATGTCATTAAAGCGGTCTCTTCCCTATTTTAATGAAACACCTCAGAACCGCCCAAGTGTAAAGCACGCTTTAATAAGCTTTCGAAAACTTTTGTCTTTAAACTACATTGTGGTAAGATAGATATTTAAATAGTGGCAACACTTGTGATGAATTTGTACGGGGAAAGTGATATGAATACTTTTCAGCAATGTTCGTCCACTTTCGGTGAGTATCACGCGAGACTCGCTGTCACTTAAATGTAGTCATTAACTAAGTCAGATAACGTTTACTTTCAATTGGATAAAAATAGATTTGTTATATTATGCTTGTCCACGACTTTCTTTTTAAAATGATATACTAAATACAATTGTGCTACCTCAGGAGTCTGCGACAAAAACACGTTGAAAGATTCACAACTTTCACCAATTACTTCCAGGCGACACAAGTAAACAATATGTTTTTTATTAGCGACATCTAGAAGACGTTATCACTAGAAAAAATTCAGAGACATTGCTAAATACAAAAAAAAATATTAATTTATTTATAGTTATCTACGAATTCGTATTTTAATTCTAATTAATGTGGCACCTTTTTACCGCTATGTAACGGTTAATTAATCATTAATATAGTTTCCTACTGACCCACAGAATTATATTTTTAGAAAACACCATAAACCGGTTGTTTTATTCAAAAACATTATTTCACTATAAAACTATCAATATTAGTTTTCAAAACTTTTTCATGAATAAAACTAGCATAAATTAATTTATTCTGAACCAAATTTGTTATTTCAACTTTCTTAATTTCATTTAATTATCTTAGACTTACCTATAAAGAGAAGCAGGGCGATAGCCGCCAGAGGCCGCATTTTGTTGCTCATTCACTACAATCACTTAATAAGTAATATCAAACGCCCAACACACGTGTGCTCTCGGCGCGGACTAGCGCGAGACTGGCCGCGCGCGCGCATCGGGCCCGCTATACCTGCGCGCACGCAAATCTTGTGCAAGATGCATTTGCAACCCACATGTTTACATTAGCTCTGTTGATCAATACTCATCAAGAATCAAATTCATCCAAATATAACGCTCAAGGTCTCTAAAAACAAAAGTTTTATTGTCTAGCTTTTTATTGTAGATGCTGTATTCAGCTCTGATTCATTCATGTTTCGTTGCCAAAATATTTAAAATCTGTGATTCATGTACTCAACGCCGACTTGATTCTACTTGAACCCCTTTAGCTTAGCACTAGGAGTCACAGCAAGTGTTTTACTTTATCATTTGTATTTGGAGCGTTCAGTATCATTGTAGTCTGTGGGCACGGCGATCTGAGAAGATCTGTTGTGACTCTTCACCTTGATTATGGCACTGTCTATTTCTTTTAAACAAAGCACGGTAAACGACTCAACACCACCTGATTTGAAGCTGTAAGAAGAGTCTAGAAGACAAGTGCAGCTTGAATTAAAAACCCACTGTTCTAGCCGCCTCCGCCTTGCCGACCCATAAGGTGCCTTTTTAGGAGCTCCTAGTAGCTCTGTCTTAGGGTTTTTGGTTGTATTACCAGGAGTCCTTATAGTCATCGTTAGGTGACTTCTTGCATCAGCTTCTTTTTGAGAAAATGCATGATGACTTGGTTCCTTGGGATTCCACAGAAGGGTTCTGGTCCAATCTGTTGTTCCTGAGCTCCAACTTTCGGCAAACCCCGCCCTTTCATTGCCTAAGACGATATTACTTCCAACCCAGAGGCGTTAACCGCTGTTATGACGACCGCTTGGCCGAGTGGTCTGTACCCCAGGCTACTCGGTCAAAAGGTCCCGTGTTCGAATCCCGGTAGTAACAAATGTTTGTATGATGAGTACGAACATTTGTTTACGAGTCATGGATGTTTATATGTTTATTTAGTATATTTCTAATATGTATATACATATTATCATTATTTTTTCTCCGTTATCTAGTATCCATAACACAAGCTCTTAATTATGCTTACTTTGGGCTAGATAATAGGTGTGAGTGTATAAATATTATTATATTATTAATAATATTAACCCACCGGAGGGCTATGACAATTGAAAAATCAATTTTATCTGGAATCTGATGCTTGACGGGTCTACTAAACCTATGTAATGTCAGTCTGAGCCACCTTTACTACCTACTTCCTTGCTTAACAGCGACGTAGTCAGCCGCATAACGACCTCTGTAGCTACATGTCAGTAAACTAAAAAAGTAACTGTAAAAAAGTAACGTACATATATCTAGTACATAAAATACAGGGTGGTGCCGTCAATGCGAATGAATGAAATAATGCTGCCAACGTTACACTATTCCATACAAATGTCATGAAATTATCAAATGAATACGATATTTTTGAAAGTGGCAAACCATTTCTATGGACTAATATAGGCCAAGTTTAAATTTATTGTCGCATTGTTGTATAGTTGTATATTTAAAGTGATATTTAAACGAATGGATGACCGGAGTCTATGCTTACCGACTCCGATTTTACCTACTTACAACGCAAATCTACGATTTCCTGGAACTAGGTGGTAGGCTACGGGTCGTCTGGGTAGGTACCACCGCCTTTCTTATGTCAGCCGTGAAACAGTTCGCTGTGTTTCGGATTGAAGGGAAAGGTAGCTGGGCATGAACGGCATTTCATCTTAGGCCTCAGGACGACAACGCACCTGCAATACCAAGTGATTTTTCTTTGTTATTGCAGGTGTGTATAGGCGGCGGTAACCGCCTACCATCAGGTGAGTCGTCAGCTTGTTTGTCATCTAGTTGTATAAAAAAAAAATAAAGCTACGTGCGACGTAATAATCAAAATATGCTGTTCACATTCATGTCGCATCCCAGAAATTCATTACAGTGTCCAAATAATGCGCGCAATCAGGCGATATGTCACCGCGGTAGAGACACTCTCGGTCTATCCACTGGTTCACCATATTTCTTTTTAAATGACCGGGGTGTCAAACAAGCGCACGGCTCGCCTGATGGCAAGCGGTTACCGTAGTGCTACGGTGCTACGAGCATCTCTAGGCTTCGGTAACCGCTACGGCTGCGGTAGAATTTACACCAACCTATACAACATATGTGCGCATGCATATTCTGTATAGCTCGGTGTAAATTCTAAAATAATATTTCTAAATACCTATCGTTCTGTTCTTGAATATTTTATCAGAATGAAATGAAAGCAGTGAATTCAAAAATAAATAAAAGGTAGATTTTAGATTGTAATACAAAACAATATGAGTCATTGTTAAACACAAGCATAAAACCCAGGAAAAAGACTTTCATCACTTCAATTACAATGACAATGAGCAATCTTCGCGTTGCTACTTACTTGTGCCCAAGAAACTGACGGAACACAAAAACCTGTGTGTGAGATGTGCTCGGATTCTAACATAGAAAACATTATAGATACGTGACGAAACGTCAACCATATTGATTGCTACTTCAAAATATTTTCTGAATTTTACAAAAACAGATGGCCCACCAGAGGTGCGATCCGAGCCCACACGCTAAACACTTCGAGGTGTTTTTTGTCTTGCTCTAAGGTGTGGAACGAACGACACAAGTGGTTTTTAACCGACTTCAAAAAAAGGAGGAGGTTATCAATTCGTCTGTATTTTTTTTATTGTTATTATTTTTTTATGTTTGTTACCTCAGAACTTTTGACTGGGTGAACCGATATTGATGATTTTTTTTTTGTTCCATGCGGAATAGTTCCCATTTAGTCCCATAAAAAATTTTTGGAAATCCATTAGGTAGTTTGGTTTTTAAATCAAAAAAACTGGAAAAATTAAGTCGTCTACATATGCGAAGTTGCAGATATTTGCTTTCCTATGAATTTTTAGTGAACATGATACGATCGTAGAAAACAATATAAGCTCACGGTCACCCATCTAACTTTGAACTTCAAAAGTTATCACTTAAAATTGTGAAAAAAAAATTTAAACAAAAAATAAAACCGACTCCAAAAAACTGAAAAGGATAAAATAATTAATTTTTAGTAAGTAGGCACTCATCCCCTAGGAACATATTTTTGGAGTTGGTGCTAAGTTGTTTCTAAAAACCATAGATAGTGAAGCACCGACTCCAAAAATGTGTTCCTAGGGGATGAGTACCTACTTACTAAAATTTAATTATTTTATACTTTTCAGTTTTTTGGAGTCGGTTTTATTTTTTATTTTTAGAACCTCAAATTTTGACAAGGAGTTCCATTATTATCAAAAACTAATATTAAGTCTTCCATTCCGCATTAATTTTCTGTATTAAATCTGTATTTAAACTTTTATTCACTTTCGTTGAAGGTAAACCAAAAAATAAGAAGTGTCTTTTTTAGATTTCATATAGATTTGATACAATTTCATTTGACGTATGGTCACTAATGCATATGACGTTTTAAACGTCAGAGTGTTTTTTAACCATCAAAATTGATCGCGAAAAAGTTGCAACTCTCCGAGGCTCGGAACGGGGTAGTTGTGACAGCCAAACGTCATGCCCAAAGGCACAGAACGGCCTTAGAGTAATAAGTTGTAGGCTTGGAACCGCCCCAGTGAACTTATTATAGCTAACATCACTATTTTGACAGTTAAAGTGATGACCACCGAGACAGCAGCAGAACCAATGCTGCTAAACTACAACGTCGTTGTTGTTCTTGTAACACAGAAAATAACTCAATAATCTACCGGCGACGACCGGCCGAGTGGTCTGTGCCCCTTGCTATACAGGCTATCTGGTCAGGGGTCCTGGGTTCGAATCCCGGTGGGACCAAATGTTCGTATTACGATACGGCCATTTGTTCATAAGTCATGGATGATTTATATACATATTATTATCCATATTTATCCGTTACCTAGTATCCATAACACAAGCTCTTAATGATGCTTACTTTGGGCTAGATAATAGGTGTGAGTGTATGAATATTTTTATTAATCATGTAAGTAGTGTTCCAATGGACTGTAATTACATTGGTTACTTTCCTTCACACTGAACCAGCAAACTGCTTCTTATGAAAACTGGCAACCAAAACTGGCCAAGTAAGTATTTCACTTTTGAATAATATCCTACCCCGACGACCCTACATAGGGTCTTCGCCACCTCACTATTTGGAGTAATAAATTATAATTTGAAAAGATGCCGAAAATCATTGCTAATTCATCTCTATTATATTTTTTATACAACTAGATGACGAGCAAGCTCACCTGGTGATAAGTGGCTACCTACGTGCATGTACTTTGTATGTCTCGTAATGTAAAATAAAAATATCCATTAGCCAACGGCCTCACACAACATTTTTATATATTAGACGCGTACTAGAGGGCGCCATACGGTGTTGATTGCACCCGAATTCTTAAAAGCTAGAGTCGATCACGTAGATCTCTTATTACCGAGTTCTCCTTCGAAGCCTGCCTTCAAGTAAACACAGCGACGAGTGAAATAACATGTTCTTAATCAACTTTGATACCCACATTGTTTTGTAATCAGTGGTCGTCGCCCACAGACGGCATCGGCCGCAGACGCTCGCCAGACGGAGAGGCCTGAAGGTGAATCCTAATCAAGTTAGCTAAGCTTAACCTTTTTGATTAATCTCATAGCCTCAGAGAATAGATCTCAATAAAACAACACCCTTGCTAGCTAATTGAAATAATTACGCATCACAATTACATATTTGATTTTGTGCGTTTAAAACGCCTACTTTATAAACGATAAACGTTACAATAAAAACGTAGAAAGCGGTGAAAAGATAGGTAGGCTACACCTAGTGCTCCGGTGACCCCAGAAGACGCTTCGATTCCCGCCTGGAGCATTTTTTTTAACCTTAACGGGGTAACTCTTGGCCTTCACCTCACCTGATGGTAAGTGATGATAAGGCCGACGATGGAAGCGAGCTACTCCCGGATTTCTCAACCACAGAGGAACTGGCTATCTTACCTCTTAACTACCGGAACACAACAATGCTGTTAACATTATTGCTATAGCGGCAGACTTAGGTAAGATGGTGGCAGCTAGCCAGGCGGACTTAGAAAAGCCCTACCACCAACCAAACCGAGCAGAAAATTTCTGCCCCCACAGCAATCGAACCCCAGACATCTTGGTCTAAGGTAGGTGGTCTCAACCACCACTAGACCACGGAGGCGGTTAAAATAATACAACACAATTTTTCATCGTTTTCTTTCTCAATTTGTATTTCTTATAATAATTATGCATTCTAAAAATGTTAGTCAAGTGCCGTCAACCCTTTGGATACTCTTCGTATTCAACCGATTCCAAAAAGGAGGATGTTTTCAATGAATTTTTGTGCGTATTTTTTAGACATCTAGATGACAAACAAGCTGACGGCCCACCTGGTAGTAATTGGTAGCCACTGCCTATAGACACCTGCCTGTCGATTCTGTAACAAAACTCGCACCTCACTTCGAAGGTCACTTCGAATTCAACTGTCAAATAGAGCAAATTTTCATACATTTTTTGCTCTATTTGACAGTTGAATTCGAAGTGACTTGCGAAGTGAGGTACGAGATTCGTTACAGAATCGCACCCCTGCAATAACGAGGAAAAATTACTTGGTAATGCTGCGTTGTCATCCTGAGGCCTAAGATGAAATGCCGTCCATGTCCAGTGATTTCACTGGCTACCTTTCCATTAAATCCGAAACACAGCGAACTTTTTCACGGATGAAATAAGGCAGGCGGTGGTGGTGGCGGTGGTGTGGTGGTGGTATGATTATTACCTACCCAAAGGATCCTGAGAATATGAGGGCCTTCCACATTGTAAAAGTAGTGTTTTACGCGATATCTTCGTTAGTAAACACTGGTAAGTTTAAAACTTTGAATTTCTGCATGCCTTTTCCTACTCTCTCTGTCCTACCATTTTGTTACCAAGCATCGTATCCAAACCCTTGGGATATTTCTATTAGGGACCGCTGTCAAAAGCAGCAGCTATTACGTTTCGGCCACTGACGGCTTAAAGAGGTGCTTATCTATTGACTAAAGATATTGGTGCGAATCGGTCACAGAGTACTTCATACAGGCTGGTGCCTTCAATACGACAATTAATTAAAACATGGGCTATATTAGTTCATAGAAATGGTTTGCCACTTTCAAAAACATCTTATTCATCTGATAATTTCATGACATTTCTATGAAATAATGCAGCCATGTTGTATAATTTCATACAAATGTCATGAAATTATCAAATGAATAAGATGTTTTGAATGTGGCAAACCATTTCTGTAAACGGAACAAAAATACCTGTATAGTGAAGCTTATAAATTATAGGCCATGTTTAAATTTATTGTCGTATTGACGGCACCACCAACTGTTATCATCCGAATATCACTGAAATATAAACCGTACGGCGGCAAAGCAGAAACCAGCGGCGAACACCATCCAACTCACGTCGGCACCACCGTAGACCTTTTTACGCCATAGCAAGGCTCGACCGACAACTCGGTCTCGTTTCTCGGCTAAAAACGGCCAAAATTCTCGGCTGTAACTGAGACATTTGTATGCGACTCAAGTTCGTCGTCGGGTGTCAGTGCGGGAGTTAGCTGTCGATTGTGACATCATATTACTATCAATATTATGCAAATTTTCATTTTTTCACGATTTATCTATTCTCGTTTGAGATTTTATTTTATTCTCAGTCGCGGGTGAGAACGAAAATTCTGTTTTGGTCGACTCTTACCCCATATGGATGGGCCATATGACCTCTTTTATAGATCTCTTTTATGCTTGAACGCATATAATTACCAGATTGGTCCTGTTTGAATTTAGTAGTGAGCTGATAAAGATCGTCGGGGAATCGCAGATAGAGAATAGAACTCAGTGACAGCTTAATTAAGCACCTTTAACTTACCGTCAAAACGTATTAAGCGTCTTACTTTTAGGTGCTATAAAAGTTATAGCAGCAGTTACGTGTCATCTCGTCTATTGATTTACGTAAACTAATCAGTATTTGTTGGTTTTATGCCGCAATTCCTGTAAGTAAACTGCCAACAACGCCGGTAATGACAGGCTACCGGCACCGGCAGCGCCGGCGCAGACGTTACCCAACGAAACCGTTGATGTGCTGTGAGAATAACAAAGCGTTTAGATGAATACAATGTATTGTGTGGTAAGGTTTAAATCACTATTATGTAAGCTAACGAGTCTTTTTTGTAGAAAGCACAAGGAACTTCCTGCCTGGTGCTAAGCGGCTGGTGCATCATGAGCATAGGTACCTACTACCATAGTTGCTGCACTTTCGCGGCCTATAAGATGCTTTACAGGTGAAGAGAATAAATTCATTTCTATTGGTTTTATTCCAAAATTTCGTAGTCAATCGCGATATCGAGGCGAACCTAATGTTTCCGACTTAAGGCCCACGTTCACTGGCACTGCAGACGGGTAAAGGCTAAATTTGATTCATCATCATCAACACCAGCCTATATACGTCCCACTGCTAGGCACAGGCCTTGCTACATGGGACCAACACATCAGGAGTTTGGGCCATAACACTACCACGCTAGCCCACTGCGGGTTGGTTTGTTAAAGCAGTTGCAGAACAACCAGGACCAACGGCGGAGCTCGAGATACAAGTTTTGATTGACCCGTCCCGGGATTGACCATGGCGAAAGTTGCTATGTCCAGAGCACTCAAGATACCACGACACCGTCTTCTCAAAGATTGGGTAACCGAATATTCACTAAGTATACATTCTTAGAACAATTCTGAAGATTACACCCGAATCCGATAAGGCAAAAGATGAGCCAGTGAAAGTGCGTAGTGTGACCTCGAAGCCGGTGCATGTTGAGCAAAACTATTAGGTACAGACAGCTCATCAAGAGTAACAGTTGCTATACGAAAGCCATCTCTATTACAAATGAAGCAAAGGCGGTCTTATGTTTAAGCTGTTCCGGGTGACGTGGTGCCGACTCTACAATCGTGCGCCGCGATGTCGTGCCCACTACCATCAAATATATCTTCAGATCAGTTAGAAAGTCGGCCCTCTTATTAACCTTTCGTATTTTGTTTGAAACGTGACTTGTAATTACAATGGTAATCTGAAAAATCTAGTTAAGGTACAGACGAAAGCACATCAAACGTCACAGTTGCACTACGAAAGCTGTCTTTATTACGAACGGAGTAAGGGCGATGTCAAGGTCAATTTGTTACGTTTGATATGCTGTCTACTCTGTATATTTTGAACTGACTTCAAAAACGAGGAGGTTCTCAATTCGGCCGTTATATTTCTTTCTATGTGTGTACACCGATTACGCCGAGATTTCTGATCCGATTTATGTGATCCTTTTTTGTTCGATGCGGAATAGTTGCCACATGGTCCCATAAAAATTTATTTAAAATCGATTGGGTAGTTTGGTTTTCAAATCAAAAGAACTGAAATAAGTAAGTCGTCTATGTATGCGAAATTGCGGATTTTTGCTTTTCTGACTCTCCTTTCTGACACTCCTGACTTTTTAACCGAATTCAAAAACGAGGAGATTCTCAATTCGGTTCGTATGTTTTTTTTTTAGTGAAATGACTCGATACATAGTAAGAAGCAATATACGGTCACTCATCTAGCTTTGAGCTTAGAAACTTATTACTAACTTATTAGGTTTACTTTAACGTCTAAAAAACATATTTTTTGGAGTCGGTGCTAAGTTTTTTCTAGGGCATAAGTAATTATTATTTTATCCTTTTTAATATTTAACCCCCGACGAAAAAAGAAGGGTGTTATAAGTTTGACGTATCGTCTGTGTATTGGTGTATCTGTCTGTGGCATCATAGATGAATAATGAGGCCGGGGGTTACTTAATATTAACTTTTTTTTTATTTTTTATTAACATACTAGGTGGTAGACCCGTATGTAGGGTCGTCTGGGTAGGTACCACCGCCTTTCTTATTTCAGCCGTTAAACAGTTCGCTGTGTTTCAGATTGAAGGGAAAGGTAGCCAGTGAAAACTCTGGGCATGGACGGCATTTCATCTTAGGCCCCAGGATGACACCGCACCTGCAATATCACGCGATTTTTCCTTGTGATTGCAGGTGTCTATAGGCGGCGGTAACCGCTTACCATCAGGTGGGCCGTCAGTTTGTTTGTCATCTAGTTGTTTAAAAAAAACATGGTTTTAATTTTCCTAATGCTGCTCTTCTGGTTTTTAAATAAGTATGTTTCACTAAACAATAAAGGGCATCAAGGACATCTGGCGTATCCCAGCAGTGGGTGTCTCTCGGCTCAAATTATGATCATCATCATCATCATACCAGCCTATGATGTCCACTGCTGAACAAAGGCCTCCCCCATCGGTTTCCAAATAAAACGGTTCTGCGCAGCCTGCATGCAACGGCTCATCGTCGTCTGTCCATCAAGTGGGAGGCCGTCCTACTTTGCGCTTTCCAGTACATGGTCGCCATTCTAGAACTTTAACGCCCCACCGGCCGTCCATTCTGCGTGCTATGTGCCCTGCCCACTGCCACTTCAATTTGCTAATCCTATGAGCCATGTAAGTGACTTTGGTTCTCTTACGGATGTCATCATGTCTGATTCTATCTTGCAGAGATCCTAGTTGGATTCGTCGCTTTACCTCATTCTCTAAGTTGGCCCTACCTAGCTGGATCATTTGTGCGAGGTAAACGTACTCGTAATTAATAAAGTATTTTACAAAAGCGAAACTAAAAATGAAACAAGTTTCTCGATAAAAAAAATATTCGGAAGTTGACCCTACTCTCTTAAGGTGGTTTTCCACCAGATGGGCGAGACGAGATTAAAAAATTTGTATGGCAAATTTTTAATCCTCGCCTCGCGCATCTTTGGTGGAAATAGTCAGGATGGACGAGGATGTGCGAGACGCGAATTGAAATATTTGTTTGTGTAAAAATGAACCATATTGCTTCCGATATAGAGTATAAATTTTAATATGAAATTTGATATGATTTCGAACCCTAGGCGATTTTCCACCAGAGGGGCGAGACGAGGCGAGGCGAGACGAGAATTGAAATCGCACTGACCTTTTTCCACTAAAAACCTTTATTCCCTTTTCTTTGCTTTTAAACAAAAATACTGATATTTTAAACCCAAACTAAAAATAGAAGGGCAATAAACATTGAACTATTTCAATTATTCTTAAAACGGTTTTGTTTAAAAATCATGTAGTTTTTACTACGTAGTGTTTTTTTTTTGTATTTTTTTGTATGACGAGTATTCCTAACTCAATGGGTTACATGCGTGCGCTATTGTAGGTTGTAGGGGTAGTCATTCTTCCTCGTGCTGAGAAATCAAGCATTAGGTACCTATCTCTGTCTCAACCGAAAAAGCGTTTAATTATTATTGTTATTGTTTATTTCAGACATTAATTAGCATGTATACATAGTTTGTTAGTGCATGTCAGTAAGAGCAGTGCCGGATTATCCCATGACCAAATTAAGCAATTGCATGGGACACCACGTCTTGGGGGGCACCAAATACAACACAAAAATAATATTTGCTAGCACATGGCAGGTGTAGTGTAGTAACTCCCCAAAAATGTATTTTTTTGGACTGATGGCTGGAAACAGCGTGATTCACAAAATGCACCATATTTCACAACGCCATCTATGATGATCTTTAGTAACTAATTTACAAACAAAACATAGCTTACAAATCTCGCTTGCTCGCTTTCTTGTGCATCGTTGGCAACATTCGGAAATTCGAATGCTCCCAATAACAACTAGCCGATCACCACACCTGCCGTTGACTGGTGGTGCCGTCAATACAACAATAAATTAAAACATGGGCTATAATCAATAATCAATAATCAATAATTTATTCGCCAAAAATACGGTACATGGGATCTTATAACAAAACATTGAGTATCTCATATTTCACCAAATGTGGCATGCAAATAATTAATTATTAATTCAAAGTCACAATTCATAGTCATTTATAACACAATATGCATTTCTCATTTTATTATCTACTTAATAATATCAATACTAATTATCTTATGTCAATACTTTATTTTTAGAAAAAAGTCATTTAGAGAGTAGAAGTTTTTAACTTTTAGCCACTTTGTCAAATGTATTTTAAATATTTCAATAGGTAACAATTTTATTTCATTAGGTATAGCATTATAGATTTTAACACACATTGCATCACATTGCTTTTGATAATATGTCAGTTTTGGATATGTCTTATATACTAGTCTCTTAGAGTTCCTTACATTACAAGCATGAACATCAGATGCATTTTTAAAGAGGCTTATGTTACATTTAACAAAGTAAGCCACCTCAAGTATATAAATACAAGGAAGAGGCAATATACCCAGTTCCCTAAAGAAAGGCCTACACGACTCTCGAGAAGATATGCCACATATGGCTCTTACACATTTTTTTTGTGCAATAAATAATTTACTAAAGTCAACAGAGTTTCCCCAAGCAAGAAGTCCATATCTTATTACCGATACAACATAGCCATGATAGGCTACCAGTGTCGTAGACAATGCTGAAGTATTACGTAACCTTTTTAAAACATAGACGTAACGGTTAATTTTATCTTTAATATAATCTATGTGCTGTTTCCAGTCACAACTATCGTCAATTAGAACACCCAAGAACTTAGTGCTTTTTACTTCTTTTATTTCTTGTCCCAAAAAGTTAATATTTAGATTTATTTTAGTATGTCTATTTGTACCAAATTGTATATAGTTTGTCTTATTTAAATTTACAGTCAAATTATTTTCATTTAGCCAAGATATTATTGAATTTATTGTATTATTTATCTCTAATTCGTAATGCGCTTTATCTTTATCTTTGTCATAAGGTATAGTAACCGAAACATCATCAGCAAACAAAATGCATTTGTTATTTGTTACATCCGGAAGATCGTTAATGTATAACAAAAATAACAAAGGTCCCAGAACACTTCCTTGCGGAACACCGAATGTATTTATAATATATTCGGATCTACTTATTGTTACATTTGATTTAATATCAAGCTGCCTTATTTCAACGGCTTGTTTGCGATTTCGCAAATAGGAGTCTAACCACTTTAAGGGTAAACCTCTTATACCAAAGTCATCCATTTTTCGCAGAAGTATTTCATGATCTACAAAGTCAAACGCGCGAGTCATATCAAAAAAAATCGTCGTTATTGGTATCTTAGCATTAACTTTCTCTGATATTTCTCTTATGAGATGAAATATTGCTAAAGTCGTTGATTTGTTTTTTTGAAATCCAAACTGTTCCTTCTTTATTATATTATGTTTAGAAAAGAAACTAATCATTCTAATTTTCATTGCTTTTTCAAAGATTTTTGAAAGAACTGGAGGCAATGTGATAGGACGGTAATTCTCAACTAAAAATTTATCTCCTTTCTTATGCAAAGGTCTAACAATGGCAGTTTTCAGTAATTCTGGAAAAACTCCCTGCTCAAATGATAAGTTTACGAGATAAGTAAGTGGTACAGATATTTCGTTTATACAATATTTAATTACTTTGGTACATATGTTATCGTAGCCTGTCGCATTAGTATTTTTCAAAGACCTAATAATAGACTTTATTTCAGCATGGTTAAAAGGTTCAATGAACATAGAGTTTGATATACGTGTCTTGTTTGTATTTTTTACTTTTTTTACTCCTGAATTTGTTAATTTAATAAGAAATTTGTTGAATTCATTTGCAATGGTAAGTGGGTCAGTATATTTTGTATTATTAATCATTAATTCAGTTAGTAATGTATTATTTATGTCAATATCTTTATTTTTTATAATATCCCATGCCATTCTACATTTGTTTTTTGCATTATTTATTAATTTATCATTTTGTATTTTTTGTGGCTATATTAGTTCATAGAATTTGTTGAGTAGGTATTGAATTTATTTATTTATTTATATTAATAATAAAACGGGTTGCCCCAATTACATAATTATAATAATATAAGTTTTTACAATATTTTAAGCAATAATAATAAATTTAAAAGATATTAAATTAAACATTCTATGTGCACAACTAAACATTTTCACTAAATTTTAAACAAACACACAAAAATGGCTTCAATTCACCATCAAACACATCCAGGTCTGGAAAAGCAATTAGGAGAGTGTTGAGAGCGGTATGCATGCGACAGAGAGGGGACTGGGCATGAGCTACCGTGCGGCACATAGGCCGTGCGAATAGGCGGTGTTGACGGCACGCAAGCTGCCGCAAATAGTTGTTTGGTACATACAATCTGGAGAGCTGCTCTACTAACTCGGGCGAATCAACAGATCCACGCAATATTCCTACCGCACACCGAATCTCTTCGAATGCCCTTCTGACTTCCAAAGAGTTCATTCCTAGGCAACCCATCAAATAGTTAGTGGGGTATAAAAAAGGATAATAACCATTTAGACGCTTATAATAAAATCTCTGAGAAAAGCCTTCTAAACCTTTTCTACCACGAGCTTGTATCTAAATACACACGAGGCTAACCTCGTGTGGGTTCCACACACATGCACTAGACTCCAATTTGCTTCTAACAAGGCTAGTGAACATAAGCTTCATCACATTGGGGTCATGAAAATCACGTAGATTACGCAACACAAAACCTAATCGACTAAAACAACCTTCAGTAAGTTTGGAAATATGCTCGTTGAAAGTCAATGATTTGTCAAAAATCACCCCCAGATCCTTTAAAGAATCTGAACGTGAGATCATTTTACCCCCCAACCTATACTTGTACATAACAGGAGAACGCTGGCGCGAAAAGGCCATGACGAAACACCGAAAGTCATGGTTGAGCGGAGCGATGGCTGGCACATGCGTCATACTTGTGAACAGGTGCCACTAGTGGAAATGGTCATCTCTAAGCTTCCTTGATTTTGTAATAATTTACCTACATATTCATCAATAGTATCATTTTTGAGGTATATGGCATTATATGATATTATATATAAAACAATACAATTATTATTGTAATGACGTGCTCAGACAAGTGTTTAAAATTAATGAAAGATGTTTGGCTTTATTAGGTTTTTGTATATTAATTGTTGACCTTTGTGTATTGTGATGGTGCATTGTCGGACAGCCTTTATATACAGTAAATATTCTTGTCATTAGGTACTTATTGGTACGTTAATATAACTTTTTTATACTCTGTGCGACACTGCACTGCTAAATACTATTACCTACTGTTTAATTAAACATTGTAACTTAATAATTGAAAAGAGTGACTACACGAGTTTGTTGCCGGAATCTTCTCGGTAGTTCAACTTTTGGAACCGGTGTAAATTCAGACAGACTGACAGACAGACTGACTGACTGACTGACTGACAGACTGACTGACTGACAGACAGACAGACAGACTGACTGACTGACTGACGGACAGACGGACCGCCAGACAGACCGACAGACAGACATTATAACATTCTTAGCTTACGTAGATCCAGATAAGACAGAGAGACAAACATTATGAAATTGTTAGTTAGTTAATATTATTTTTATGTGATAGACATAAGGGATTTTTTGTTAACGATTCGAAAGTGCTTCTTGGGGGGCCTAATTGAATAAAGATATTTTCATTTCGTCTGCTTATCATGCTGTGTACACATGCTGTGGAGTTGCAGCCTGTCGTTGTATATGTTCTGCTTTTTTTTGCCTTAAAATGTAAATTGTTGTAATTCTGTTTTGAGTACCAAATAAAAATAATAAAAAAAAAATTCATTTCATTTCACCAAATTGTCGTCACTCCACCCCTGCAGGGCATCGATATCTCGTTGCATAAGTTGAAAATCTTCTTCGCTGTCAACCTCAGCATAAAGTTTTAGATCGTCCGCAATCCGCATAGAGAAGACACTTAGCGTAATTGAGAACCTTAACAACATCGTTTATCATGATTAAGAACAACAAAGGTCCGAGGACCGATCCCTGGGTGTCCCTCTTTTTACATAGAAAAGATGAAAATTTCGCCGTCTTTCTGACGCCTTAAGTTCAATTGAACCAGGCGCAGCGGTGCCTCGCAGCAGGTCCTGAGGTGGACTCTTAGTACGCCGCGGCCTTCTAATGGTCTCAATCCTACTCTCACTACGCATAGCAGTTGGCATTGGAGTTTCAAGAATTGGTATAGGAACTGGAGTAGATCCTAGTTTTGATTTCTCAGGAGTCTTCGCACTATTCTTGACTTTGATATTTATCTTGCTCCCATCATGGATCTTATCGCCGCGCACCAGTCTGTCCTCCAACGCAGCAACCCTGTCAGCAAACCCTGCTAGGGCATCGGTAAATAAAGCTGTAATCTTTTCTGTGACTGCCCTGGCAATCCAGTCTCCCATACTCTGAGACATAACACAGCGCAGCTCCTCGCGAATGATCGCTCGCATATGATCAAGATGAGAAAGATCTAATTCGACTTACTTTCTATTATTAAATTATTGTCTAATGCATAGTTCATAAATGAATGCCTATAATAGGTGTACACAACATTTGTAATATCTTGGATATAATTAAAATGGAAACTATGTTATAAGATAATTATAATGTGTACACATTACACATCTTTGCAGATCCAATGTGTTTCAGCAGTTTTCACCGAAAAGTTCTATAATCACCGTTTATAGAACTAAGCCAATTTAAGTTAGATAAATAAATTAATATTCTAATACGCTTGTATGTGGGTACACATCCTACCCTCCTTTTCCACATAATTCGCTTACCACTTTTTTCGGTTTACCACTTTCAAAAACCTCTTATTTGATAATTTCATGACATTTGACATTTTTTTTTCATAAAAAAAAAATTATAATATATTATAACATTGGCTGCATTATTTCATAGAAATGTCATAAGCTACTGACACACCACCTAAGTAGCTTTATACCGGACTATAGAAGATCACGCGTTGACGGCTTCAGACGTGGGTTGCTTAGGCATCAAATAGTCTTAATCCGGCACTGAGTCATAGTTACAATTTTTATGATACTTGACCAAGATAATCGTGTCAGTAAACATGTATTCACATAAGTTTTTTAAACCTATTACCAGCTCAAGCACACAATCAGACTGTTAAAATTTTTTTTTTTTTATCAAATTTTGCCAGAGCTCCGCAAGGAGTCCCCGTATTGGCAGCTGGTGGACCTGTGGTGCTTCAAGCGCTGCCATTTACTCGTATGGGTGCATCCTGTTGGCGCGGCGGTCAGGGAGACCCAGTGACACGGCTGTCCGCTGGCCGCCCGCAGGCTGAACGGGTTCCCGAACCCAGGGATTACCTAATCTCCGCCCTGGGAGGCTGAACCGCCAGTCTGTGAAAAATCCCTGTGGTAGTTGCCGTGCCGGAGAAGGAGACCGGAGTGGACCCGGCTTCTGCCACAGGTGGGGACTGGGGGCCCTTCCGCCCGCCGCGCCAGCACGCTGCAATCCCTGCGCAGTACCTTGGCGGGATATGACCGCATTTTGCCTATCATGCTGCCGATACGGAGACTCCTTTTTCAAAAAACCCTTTCACTCTCAAAATATGGCAAAGAAAAGAAAAAGAAGGAACGTTTTTTCAGCGGCTTCCCTATCCACATTAAAAGTGGATTTTTGCAACATCAGGGGACTTCACAGCAACATCAACGCAGTCCACCAACACCTTGAGACTGCGCAGCCGACCCTACTTTTCCTAACGGAGACCCAAATCTCCTGCCCGGCCGACTCATCGTATTTACTCTACCCCGGGTACAAGTTCGAGCACAAATTTGTGCGTCGTGCCGGGGTATGCATGTACGTCCGGGAGGATGTTTGCTGTCGCCGTCTTCATGGCCTAGAAGAGAGGGACCTGTCGATTTTGTGGGTTCGCATCGATCACGGCGGCCACACCCGCATCTACGCGTGCCTTTACAGGTCCCACAGCGGTGATTCAGACACGACTCGACTCTTTGAGCACCTGCAATCGACGACCGACAAAGTTATCGAGCAGTACCCTACCGCGGAGTTAGTGATATTAGGAGACTTCAATGCCCACCATGTCGAGTGGCTCAGGTCTCGGTCCACTCACTACGCAGGAAGGTCTGCTCATGAATTCGCCCTGGCCTATGGATTCAGTGGATGCGCCTCTAGGCTCATCAGACCACTGCCTCGTCCGGACCCAAGTGCACAGCGCACAGCCTGATGCTCCCCGGCCTGCTGGGTGGCGTCGAGTGTGGCACTACAAGTCAGCAGACTGGGATGGGTTGCGTGAGTTTTACGCATCGTACCCGTGGAAGCAGCTCTGCTTCACGTCAGATAATCCTGACACCTGTGCGGCTGTAGTCTCTGAGACGATACTGGCGGGTATGGAATGTTTCATTCCTAACTTGCTAGTAGCCGCAGGTGTTAAGAGGCGACCGTGGTTTAATCGGCCATGCAGGGAAGCTTGCGAAAGTAAACAGGCTGCGTTTGAGGCTTGGACCACGGCCCAAACCAATCAGGATCCCAACATCTCTGACGTGAAGCGGAAGTTAAACGCTGCTTCGAGGTCCTGTAAAAGAGCGATTGCCAGAGCGAAATTCGATTTCGTCGGCAGGATTGGTGATCAACTTGCAAGACACCCCTCCGGGAGTCGCGCTTTCTGGTCGCTCGCCAAAGCTGCCGAGGTAAACTTTTGTAGGTCGTCCTTGCCACCACTACGTAAGCCTGATGGAAACGTGGCCCACAGCGCTAAAGAGAAAGCCGATTTACTGGGTGCTCTCTTTGCCTCGAACTCGACTTTGAATGACGGAGGTGCTGTACCACCTACCATCCCCTGGTGCGGCAACTCTATGCCGGAGATCTCCATTACGCAACGGGAGGTACGGCGTGAGTTGTTATCTCTGGATATTCATAAGTCGAGCGGGCCAGACGGTATACCGGCAGTGGTGCTGAAGCAGTGTGCTCCTGAGTTGTGTCCTGTTCTGACGCGTCTTTTCGCGCTCTCATACTCCACCAGGCAAGTTCCGTCTTCATGGAAGACCGCCCATGTGCACCCGGTGCCCAAAAAGGGCGATAGATCAGACCCATCGAATTGCAGGCCAATCGCTATAACCTCCCTTCTCTCAAAGGTGATGGAGCGCGTTATAAATACACAACTCCTCAAGTACCTAGAGGATCACGACCTCATCAGCGACCGTCAATACGGCTTTCGCCACAGTCGCTCGACGGGTGATCTTCTAGTGTATCTCACGCACCGTTGGTCTCTTGCCATTGAGAGTCATGGTGAGGCATTGGCAGTTAGCCTAGATGTAGCGAAGGCGTTCGATCGGGTCTGGCGCAGGGGTCTTCTTTCGAAGTTACCATCTTACGGGCTGCCTGAGGGGTTGTGCAAATGGGTCGCTAGCTTTTTGTCCAGCAGATGCATAAGAGCCGTCGTTGACGGCAGTTGCTCGGATAGCATGGCGTCCGCAAGGCTCGGTGCTGTCTCCAACATTGTTCCTGCTGCATATCAATGACATGCTGTCTATTGACGGACTGCATTGTTATGCAGATGACAGTACTGGTGACGCTTACTATACGAGTCGCGCTAACACCCCTCGGTCTACAGTGGAGGAAAGTCGCGTTCGACTTGTGTCTGAAATCGAGAGGTCTCTAATCAGAGTCTCCGATTGGGGACGACTAAACTTGGTCCAATTTAACCCCACTAAGACACAAGTCTGCGCGTTCACCGCTAAAAAAACCCCATTTTGCTGTAGCTCCACAATTCCTCGACACTCCGCTTTCCATCTCTACGAGTATCGGGATCCTTGGTGTTGATATCTCTAGCGACGTGCAGTTCCGCAGTCATTTGGAGGATAAAGTCAAGCTGGCATCCAAGAAGCTTGGTGTGCTCAATAGAGCGCGGCGGTATTTCACTTCGGGGCAAAGACTGTTACTGTATAAGTCTCAAGTCAGGCCCCATATGGAGTACTGCTGCCATTTATGGGCGGGAGCGCCTAGATGCCAGCTTGGACCATTTGACGTGCTCCAAAGACGCGCTATGAGAATTGTCGACGATCCTGAGCTCACCAGCGGTATTGAACCATTAAGCCTAAGGAGAGATTTTGCCTCCTTGTGTGTGTTCTACCGTTTGTATAACGGGGCGTGTTCTGAGGAATTATTTGACATGATGCCCACGGCTTCTTTCTATCATCGCACCGCTCGCCACCGGCAGGGAATTCATCCTCGCAAATTGGAACCAAAGTGGTCGCGTGCTGTACGGTTTCAGAGAAACTTTCTCCCGCGTACGCTCAAGTTGTGGAATGAGCTCCCTGCAGAGGTTTTCTCGAATGAGTACAGCATGGGGTTCTTCAAAAAAGGCGTGAAAAGGTTTTTACAGGGTCGGCAACGCGCAAGTGACACCCCTGGTGTTGCAAGCGTCCATAGGCTACGGTAACCGCTTACCATCAGGTGGGCCGTATGCTTGATTGCCACCTTAGTAGTATAAAAAAAAAAAAAAAAAAAATTAAAACCGACTTCAAAACACCAAAAAGGAAAAAATAATAAATTTCAGTACCCAGTACTTACCTCCTAAAATCAATTACTTGGAGTTGGTGCTTCACTTTCTATTGTCTCTGGAAACAGCATCGCACCAACTCCAAAAAATATATTTTAGGAGGTAAGTACTGGGTACTGAATTTTCATTATTTTTCCTTTTTGGTGTTTTGAAGTCGGTTTTATTTATGTTAAAAAAAAACACATTTTTAAGTGATTTTCTAAGCCCAAAGCAAGATGGGTGACCACTTGGTGGGTCAGCACTATCGACTTGTCTGTCTCTCAGTCTTTAGTTGAAATACATAGTGAAAACATAGTGTAACATGTGACCATATTTACAGTTGCACCGCGACTTAACGTTACGCGCTGCTACATTAGCGAATGTTGTTGAGTTAGCAATAATGCTTACTTAAATAGTTTGTAATTAGGCATAACCGCTCTCTTTATACGATATACACTTGTGTTGAGATACAATACACGATGTGAAGTCTTCGTCTGGTTTTACTTCAAGTCCTCAACCAACATCAACCCAGCAACATACCTCATGGCGACCCTGCCACGTCTAAGAGCTGTACCATTATGAAGAAATGAAAAGAAAAGAAAAAACTTAGATCAAGCAGAAGAATGATGGAATGCGAAGACTCACTGGAAGAATAATAGCATAAGAAGATACCATAATACAGAAGATCGGCAAGTACCAGAAGAATGCCACCTATTACAGAAAATACGAAACAAATGAAGAAAGAAGCGAACGGGTCAAGGATGGTGTCCAGGGTATAGCCCGGCCCAGTTGGAGCGGAGTCCAGGGATATCCCGGCCCACGGAGTCCAGGGAATAAGCCCGGCCCACGGAGTCCAGAGAATAAGCCCGGCCCAACCAGCGAGCACAGACAATATTTTTGAACGTGCCTCATGCTGTCACCAACACACGTTGCTGAGCATCGCATCCGCTGCGCGCCACGCGTCGCTTGCTGTCGCGTCATCGCTGCCGTCGTGCGTGACCTACATAATTGGTACTAAATGAATAGCCATAAGGTAATTAATTAATTTAATGTAAATGAATAAAAATGATAGGCGTCGATTAACAAATATTTTGATTTAATGATTTAATCCTTTTTTTTAATATAGCATGTCACTAGAGTTAAAAGCGCTTCTCGATAATTTAGTTTATATAAAGGATTATTTAGTTAAATTGGGTCCAGAGAGACGACAGAAAGAAATAGGATATAAAAAGTTAGAATCGGCTTATGATTTATACAGACAAGTGGAGTATATTGTGTCTCAGCTTAAAGAGGGAAAAACTAAAGTAACAAGCGTAGAGGTAGATTTAATTAATGATTTGTATAGTGAAATTAAGTTAATTTACAGTAAAATAAGATCTTTAGTAGCTTCTGTCGACTCAAGTATGCAAACCGATAACATAATGGCGAAATCTAGTTTTGATATTAAGACAGCAATCGCTCTATTACCTAAAATAACAGGAACTGAGGATAGTATCAAGGAGTTGATTGATGGAATTACCATGTACAGTTCAATAATATGTGACGAGTCCCAAAAACTATTAATAGATTTTGTATTAAAAACTCGGCTATCGTCTGGTGCCAAATTGCGTCTAAAAACATTTTATTCTAATATATCTGATTTAATCAGTGACATGAAAAAGTTTTTACTCCCTAAAAAATCTGCCGAGTCGATTCAGTCACAACTGTATAGGGTTAAACAGGGCAGGAGGACAATAGAGTCATTTGGCTCAGAAATAGAAGATCTGTTTGTGAATTTAACGATTTCACAAGCAGACGATGATGCATCCAAGTACGGTGTGTTAAGACCCCTGAACGAAAAAACCGCCATAAAGCGCTTTGCCGATGGGTTATCGGATCCAAAGTTAAGTACTATAATTGCTTCGAGGCAATTTAATTCTCTGCCGGAAGCGATAAGGACAGCTCTTGATGAGGAGTCCTCATCATCTGCTCATGAACATGTTGCACACCTCCATGCCAAACGCTACCCGAATCACCACTACGAGAACTCCAGGCCATTTCAAAATAGAGGTCAATATTTTAGGCGTAGGCCTCAAGGTAAGTTCATTTATAAAAATTATTATAATCAAAATGATTACCGTAATAATGATATGTCGCAAACATCGCCGTCATGTCAAAGAGGTAAACGGCCCGACAGGTATTTTGCACGATCAGCACATGACCCGCGACAACAGGCGCGCGGCCCGCGCGTGCATCACGTGCATGACGACACCACGGTAGATAACGATAATAGGGACAATCAGTTTTTTCGTGCCTAAATTAAATTATGGAATTTTTAGTTATAATAATACAAGTATAATAAAGAGTAGCATAAGTAATAATGATATAAATTTATTAGTAGACAGTGGCGCTAGTTTGTGCGTCCTGAAATATGAGTGGTTACAAAATAAGCGAACCATAATTCCACAAATATGCTCGGAACATTTAACCATTAAAGGAATCCGTGGAACTTTAGTATCCGAAGGATACATATACCTAACTTTAAATTTCAAAGGAGTAGAATTCGAACAAAAATTTTACATTTTCAGAAACTTGTCATGTTCCGCAGATGGTATTTTAGGACAAAATTTCTTCCAAAAATATCAGGCCATAATAAATTATAAGGACAACACTTTATGTTTGTCGAATAACAGCCTAAGTATTTTAGTACACATAGAAGGGAATATTAGTAGCTATCACCATATTATTCCTCCACGGTGTGAAGTTGTTAGATTTATTCCAAGTTGTCAAAAGGATGACTGTGTCGTATTAGCGACAGAAATAGAGAAAGGTGTATTTGTTGCAGGGATAATTTCTAAACCTGAAAAAGGAAAAATTCCTGTTAGAATTTTAAATACGAGGGAAACTGAGATACAATTAGACTTATCGAACTTAGAGTGTTATAGTCTGAATAGTTTTGAAGTCTGCAACTTTAATAAAGAAAATATATGTACAAATAGGATAAAAAATTTATTTAGCTTATTAAATTTGAGTTCCTACCTAAATAAAGATGAACAGTTAAGTATAGAAAAAATTTGTGCGAAGTATGCTGACGTATTTCATTTACCGGGAGATAAACTCAGCACCACAAATTTATTACAACATTCTATAAAACTTAAAGATAACACAAATCCGGTATACGTAAAGCCCTATAGAATTCCAAATGCATTACGTAAGGAAGTACAGAAACAAATTCAGGATATGTTAGATAATGACATCATAGAGGAGACTACGTCAGAGTGGTCTAGTCCTGTTTTGTTAGTGCCTAAAAAGTCTGACAAAAACGGGGAAAAGAAGTGGAGATTAGTTATCGACTATCGTCAATTAAACAACAAAATACAGGACGACAAATTTCCCTTGCCAAATATAGTAGAAATTTTGGATTCATTGTCAGGTAGTATTTACTTTTCAAAGCTAGATTTATCTCAAAGCTACTACCAACTTTCCTTGGATAAAGATTCGAGAAAATACACGGCATTTAATCTCGATAAAATGTATCAAATTTCATTAGATAAAAATAGCCGAAAACTAACGGCCTTTACAACTGATAAGATGTATCAGATGAAGCGCTGCCCAATGGGTCTTAAAACTAGTCCCAGTGTTTTTTCAAGGCTAATGACTGTTGCAATGTCGGGATTAAATTACAATCAGTGTTTTGTATATTTAGATGATTGTATAGTTATTGGAAATTCGATACATTCTCACAACAGAAATCTTATTAGCGTTTTGGAGAGATTTAGGAGTACAAATTTAAAATTAAATCCAATGAAATGCGAATTTTTGAGATCAGAAATCATGTATTTAGGTCATAAAATAACTTCTCAGGGAATAGAACCAGACCCTGACAAAATCATAGTGTTACAAAACTACCCAAAACCAACGAATTCAGACGATGTCAAACGATTCGTTGCATTTGCAAACTACTACAGGCGCTTTATACCAAATTTTGCTAATATAGCTTATCCACTAAATAAATTATCAAAAAAAAATGTACCATTCATTTGGTCCTCAGAATGTGACACAGCATTTTTTACACTAAAACAGACCTTAATTAGTCCACAAGTGCTTGATTATCCTGATTTTTCTGATAACAACATTTTTACGTTACATACAGACGCATCAAAAATAGGTTTAGGCGCCGTACTGTCTAATAGTAACGGGAAGGTTGTCGCATACGCCAGTCGCAACTTGAAACCGGCGGAAACTCGATATCCAGTGATAGAGCTCGAGCTATTAGCAATTGTTTGGGCTACTAAACATTTTAGACCTTATCTTTACGGCAAAAAGTTTAAAATAATTACAGACCATAAGCCCTTGATTTATTTATTCGGAATGACTGATCCATCGAGTAGATTAACTAAGTTTAGATTATACTTAGAAGAATTTGATTTTGACATCGAGTATATCCCAGGACGGCACAATGCAGCTGCAGACGCATTGAGTCGCCTACCATTAACTAGCAGTGATTTAAAAGAGATGAGAAACCACGTTGTGTCAGTCATGACGAGAGCACAAACTCGCAAATATAATACAAAAAATGAAGGTGATATTACTGACGAGGCAACCGAGTATCCCACGAACATTAGGCCTGATCAACCTAAAATAGTGGAAATTCTCAAACGCCCCGACAGTTCAATTGAGTTAGTATTAGATACAAGTAATTACAGAAGTGAAAAAGAGGAAATAAAAAGTAATAAAGGCAACTTTGTATATGTGCCTTCGAAGTATTGCATTTATCTATTATCCCGATCGTTATCTACCGTAGGAGTGTTAGCGAGGGAATTAGAGAGTTTTTGCAAGGAAATAAATATTCCAGAATTAATTGTTGTCAAAGATAAATTTAACGAAAACAGAGTAAAAAGGTTTTTAGAAAAATTTGAAGGTAATTATCCTCGTATCCTCGTAACGAAAAATGTTACAAAAGTTTCAGACAAAGATGACATACGAGTAATACTAAATGATTTCCATCTGTTACCGACTAGCGGACACGCGGGGGTAAACAGAATGTTGAACAATATTAAAAAGTATTTTTTTTGGCACGGTATGAGCCGTGATGTCAATGATTATGTAAAAAAGTGCAAGGATTGCCAAATACAAAAACACACAAATAAAAACAACAGAGAACCAATGGTAATAACTACCACTCCGAATACATCGTTCGAAAGAATTAATTTAGATATAGTTGGGCCCTTAGATGTAGATAATTTAAACTATAAATATATACTTACTATTCAATGTAATTTAACAAAATATGTAGAAGCATATCCTTTAGAAAGGAAAGATGCAGAATCAGTAAGTAGGTTATTCGTAAATAATTTTATTTTAAGGTATGGCGTCCCCAAAGATATACTTACAGACCAGGGGACCGAGTTCATGAGTAATATATTTATAGAAGTGTGTAATTTGTTACATATCAAGAAACTTAACTCGACTGCTTACCATCACGAAACACTAGGATCAATAGAAAATACGCACAAACATTTAGGCGCGTATTTGAGGATTCAATGTAACAACAATAAAACCGATTGGAGTAGTTGGTTAAGTTATTGGTGTTTTGCATTTAACACTACTGTACACACAGAGACAAAATATACGCCACACGAACTAGTTTTCGGAAAACTGTGCAAGTTGCCAACTAATTTAACTTCTTCTGTCGACCCTCTGTACAATTATGATAGTTATCCAAAAGAATTTAAGTTTAGATTGCAAAAAGCGCAATTAGATGCTAGAAATAATTTGATAATGTGTAAGTCGAATAGGAAATTAACATATGATAAGAAATTAAAAACACTTACTTATTATCCAGGTGATTTAGTTTTGTTAAAAAACCAAATTGGAACTAAGTTAGACCCAATATGGAATGGACCTTTTACAGTTATTGAGGATATTTCCCCAAATGTAAAAATTAAGAAAGGAAATAAATCCCATATTGTTCATAAAAATAACACTAAATTGTTTATTCCAAGTTAGATATTATAAAATGTAATGTTAAATTATGTAAATTTTAGTGTAAGTAAAATAATTGTTAAAATTTAAAAAAAAAATGTAATCAGCAGCATTCGTTAAAAAAAAAATCTGGTGTATTTTTTTTTTCTCTAGTTCCCGGGGGGTAAAGAGGAACTTTTCGGGGGAGATGTAACATGTGACCATATTTACAGTTGCACCGCGACTTAACGTTACGCGCTGCTACATTAGCGAATGTTGTTGAGTTAGCAATAATGCTTACTTAAATAGTTTGTAATTAGGCATAACCGCTCTCTTTATACGATATACACTTGTGTTGAGATACAATACACGATGTGAAGTCTTCATCTGGTTTTACTTCAAGTCCTCAACCAACATCAACCCAGCAACATACCTCAGAATTATCTTCCAACTCCTATCCGTTAAGGAGTTGTACCTTCCATCACCAGCTCATCAACATGAGAAGATGACTTACAGAAGCAAACACTTGAATACCTTTGGAAAAAAGTAAAACATGTCATACGTGTCTATATAATTTGAGGTTTTCCCTCGATTTCCCTGGGATTCCATCATCAGATCCTGACTTGGTGACTATGGGACCACCACAGGACTATACTCTATCGAATAAAAAATAGAATTTTGAAAATCGGTGAACATACATACAAAAAAAAAATACATACAGTGAAACATATAACCTCCTTCTTTTTTGAAGTCGGTTAATTAAGGAAAAATAATGTGTGTGTAACCTTTGTGTCTGTCATAGAATGAATTATTTTAAAAAAAATACTAAATCGATACTGTTGCATAAAATAGTAAACACATAAAGGTACATACTTACATTAATTGTTAAATTTTAATCGTCTCTTTTTTATGTAATGTGTCCCTACATGTGCAGCAAGTAGCCGTCCATATTTACACACAGCATATTTTTTTAATCTATTTCCTTTTTACATTATGTGTAATAATATTAATTTTAATCAGCTATTTAAAAACTTAGAGGTTAAAACGTCGTCCAGAGATGTGGTATGAAATATACTTTCTATCTTGTTTTGTACTTAAATTAATAATTATTATTATAAAAGTTTTATGTCAGACCGGAGTCCTTAATAGTGTTAGTTAGTATTAACAATAATCGCAACATTTTTATTTTTATCCACAACACTGTAGATAAATAGGCATTAAAAATATTTATTAACAACGTGGAGGTGTACCCATCTCCGCAACATTGGGGAGTCCCACCAGTCTACAAACTACAAACACCCTCAGGATGCTGTTAACGCTGCCACAAAGTCAAGTCAACATGGAGGCGCATCTTAATAAGCTTTATATATTTTATTACAAATAATATTAATAATATCAAAATGTCAGAAAATCATAAAAAGTTTTTAAAATTTCCCGCTTCGCCCAGTGCAGAAATGCAATGTTACCACTAAAATAAGTTTGTATTAAACACGAAGTTGTTCAAATTTTAATAGAAATACTTAAAAGAAAAATTTTATATCTACAAAACAGAAATAAATTTTTGTCTAAGCTAATTTGTGGATAAGAATAAAATTCAATTATAGTTTTTTGTTTTAAATATCGTCCAGCCAAACAATGAATTATGTAACCTTGTAACACAAGCATTTTTACGTCAATGAAATAAAAAGTGAAAGTTACTTTTTTCTGATTGGACAATTACTTAGTTGACGTGTGTTCAACCAATCCATGACTAGACCTTGAATTAGGTTTCACAATAGCCGAAAGTTGGCATGTCAATCTGAACCGGAAAATAAGTTGTTACTTATTCATGGCGAATACGTAAACTAAGTTGAAATGTTGTGACCCTTTAATTTGTTATAAAGTTTTATATCTTAGTTGTAGGTTAGCAAAAGTGACGTAAAAATGTTCTATAAATTGTTATTGTTAGTAATAGTTACAGTACAAGGTAAGTTTTGTCATCAATACAACTACAAACTATTTGTTTGGCAGAAACTTTCACCAAATATTTAATCCCTGTTGTAATCTTTTTAGATTGCTCGTCGCAAGACGAGGATGATGGACCTTACAGAGGGAAATACATCGGTAAACTTAACTCTTACCACCACCAGGTAGGTACACAAAGATTTGTACTATTTAATCTATATTTTTCTAAAGTGTCCTTCTCAAAATGTGGACAAAAGGCATTGTAACAGCTTTTTTATCAACCAATCTCATATTAAGCTCTCATAATTCACTGAAAATCAACTTTCTCTAGTATCTAGTTTCAAAGACCTGCCTATAACTTCTTAAACTTTCAAAGTTTTCAATTTAGAATACCTTGCTTTTTTATCTGATAATAACACGTGTAGAAAATACATCAATTTTATTTTATTGATAATATTTTGTGAAGTAACCACACACAATACAAATTATTCTATTGTCGAGTAGATGCAATGAGCCACTATGGGAAGAAAAGTTAAAGTATATTCATTCCTCTTCGTTGGTGCTGAATTATAAGTTAAAAAGCATATTAATCTGTATAATTCTAGGTGTCAGGTGATGTATATGCAGTTGATGAATGGACATTACTGCTGGTGAACCTAAACTACGATGGTACCGGGGACGACACCTTTTTCTGGGCTGGAGACTCAGGCCGACCAGGACCACAAGGATTCATAGTGCCTGATCAACACGGCAAGTCAGTACTAGCTTACAATTTATCTGTTACTTCAATATCAATTTGAAAGCCTATACTGAAGTGATTAAGGTGTTGTCTTTCAAAGTAGAATATAATAATAATATTCATACTCTCACGCCTGCCCAAAGTAAGCATCATTAAGAGCTTGTGTTATGGATACTAGATATCAGACAAATATTGATAATAATCTGAGAAAAAAATTATTGGAAATATACTAAATAAACATAATAACATCCGTGACTCGTGAGCAAATGTTCATCCTCATCATACAAACATTTGCTCCTACCGGGATTCAAGTTACCTGACCGAGTACCCTGAATAGCAAGGAGTACAGACCAATCAGCCAGCCGGTCCATTGAATAAGTTTTCTACAAAGTCTGTGTTTCATGCCAACCTTTGCCATATTAGGTCAGCTACTTTCTTTAAATCATTAGACATTTCCAGTACTATCTAACCCTCTTTGTTCCTGCACCACAAATGAATTTTGATTTTTGTTTTGCATGAATTTGGTAGATTTTGGTGTTAATTCTATAATCATTATTATGGCTCCTTCATCTCCATTTTAGTGTTTTAACCTTGGTTTCAATGTCTTTCCCACTGTATGATATTTCAGAATTCTGTGTCATGTTCCTTTTCCAACCTTTTATAACCTAATAACAACTAATAGCTCCTTTCCATGCTTTTTGACAGACTTCAATCTTTTTTTGGTGTCTGATTTAGTCCATAATAAAAATCTTTATTTAGTATTCTTAATTTTTGATTTTAACATTATTATAAATGTTTGAAAAATTACTTAGTAATTAAAATATAATAAAACTAAAAAAATATCTCGTCCAGAGGCAGGAATCGAACCCGCGACCTTTCGCAATCCGGGCGACTGCTCTGACCACTGAGCCACCCAGGACTTGGGATATCCCTGTGAAATTCTTCTAGTCTATCTGTATTTGCGTTTATGAGCTAACGTCCACCCTACAATGTCGAAATATTCTATTTCAACATCTGAAACGAGTATTTACAGGGATATCCCAAGTCCTGGGTGGCTCAGTGGTCAGAGCAGTCGCCCGGATTGCGAAAGGTCGCGGGTTCGATTCCTGCCTCAGGACGTGAAATTTTTCTAGTTTTATTATATTTTAATCTTTATTTAGGTTTATATTTAAAGTTAAAATAGAAAAACTGCCATAGTACTACTTATTCAATTTGGTTTTACTCATTAATAGTAACTAAATAAAATAAAACAAAGGTACAAAATATTGCTTTGACAATAAAACAGGAATTACTGGAATAACATAAATGACTAGTTATACATATATTAGATGTACCTACATAATTAGTTAGCTATTAGTAATATTATAATTAAATTAAATATTATTAGTAAGTAGACTAGGTATTAGTTAATATAGATTTGCTTTACAACATTTAAAAAAAACTTGACTGGTAAAATTCCCCTTTGATTGAGTTGCCTTAAATGAAGATGCCAATGAAGGCATTGTACCTAAACATGGGATTTGCCTAAAAAGCTGTTTGCCCTAAATGAGAAATGCCTATGAAGCAGCATGCCTGAATTGTAAAATTGACTAAGAAGCAGATTAAAAGTCAAAACTCGATCAAAAGGGGTAAAATCATAACCCTTATGTCTGGCCTTGCCATAGATGAGTTGTTATTATTTAGAGTATCTAACCGTGGTAGACCAAAGTCATTCACTGTTTTTAATGCAACTAGATGACAACCAAGCTGATGGCCCATCTCGTGGTAAGTGGCTGCCGCTGCCTATAGACACTTGCAATAACAAGGAAACAATCACTTGGTATTGCCAGTGCGTTGTCATCGCTACCAAAGTGGTCGCATACTGTGCAGTTTTAGATAAACTTTCTCCCACTTACGCTCAGGTTGTGGAATGAGTTCCCTGCAGAGGTTTCCTCGTAATGAGTACAGCATGGCCTTCTTCAAAAAAAGCAACACCCCTTGTGTTGCAAGCGTCCATAGGCTATGGTAACCGCATACCATCAGGTGGGCCGTATGGTTGGTTGTATGAAAAATCCTGAGGCCTAAGATGAAATATGTTCCATGATGACCATTAATCACACTGGCTATCTTTCCCTTTAACCAGAAACATGGCTAACTGTGTTATGAATGAAATAGGAAAAGGTGGTAGGACTTACCCAAATGACCCTACATTATGGAAATGATAATATTTTCAGGACAAACATCTTAGAGCGGTACTACAACGAAGACATCCGGTTAACACTCCCGGAAGGCAAAAGGATCACGCGTATCAAATGGTTCGCCATTTACGACATTGGCTCTCAGAACGCGTTCGGTGATGTCTATGTGCCTGATGACTTCGAGGCTCCGTCAGAGAAGACCATTGGTCCCTTAGTTGGGGACCGGTCCGTCTCCAGTCTCTCAGTGAAGGTGGTGGACTCTGTTACTTTTGTGTGAGTATAAAATTAAGATATTTAAGTATAGTATTATTTTAATTTTTGTTTTGTATTTGTATAGTCCTGTATCACTAAAACGACAATAATGCACACCTGCCTTCTACTACAAAACAAACTTGGCTTTATACAAATATAGTAGAAAGAAGCATATTAAAGTTATACAGAGTAGATAAAATAAACAGTGCTGAAATAAAGAAGAGAACCAAATTAACAGATGCTCTAAAACAAGCTTATAAGATAAAATGGCAATGGGCAGGTCACTTAGCAAGGTACACAGATAGTAGATGGACTCTAATGGATATGGATACCAAATGGACAGGACTAAAACACAAGAGAAAATTGTAGGGAGGCCAATGAAATGATGGTCCGATGATATCAAACCCATGGGAGGCAAAAAACTGGTTGGGAAAAGGAAAGAATAAAGAAGAGCCCTTTTTCTTTATTATTTACCTATTTCCCTTTTACTTATTTCCTTGTTCTCTGAGTGAGTTTGCAATTAGGATAGCATTAAGTAACATTGATACTATGCTATGAACATTTCTAATGTTTGTCAGCCATGTTGGACCACTGAAAACATACCTATTTTCCCAATGAAATCACAATTAACAATATTCTCAAGGTGGAGGTGCTTGTCCAGAGATTTGAGTGGTGAATACCACTATGCCTACTTTCTCTCTCTCAGTATCTCTCTCCTGAAATATGTATGGCATAGTACAGTGATGTGAGTATGTTTTCGCAGCATCCCAGAGTTCCGGTACGACGGCAGCGGCGAGGAGGTGTACTTCTGGACTGGCGTGGGCCCGCAGCCCTCGGCAAGGGGCTTCCAGATCCCAGACGAGGATGGATAGTGAGTTCTTAACCTTATCTTATCTTAACATGGTATAATCGAGTCTGAGTAAACCTCAAGCCATTGGGTATTTTGTGCCTCCCCTCCTTTTATTGTGCAGTTTTCAGAATATAGATTATGCCATAAGCCTTACTATATGTCTAGGGAGAAAGTGTCTGTAGTCTTCTGTTTATGCTATTATTTGTTTTATAGAGATATGAAAGACTCAAGATACTATACAGTTCAAAATGGTCATATTAAAGTAAATCAATCTGTGTCTGTCGTTAGCTGATATACTGATGATTATACAGGGTGGCACATTTAGATCGGTCAGTATGGGAAAGTCTAAAACTATAAGACATACGAAAATCTCTTCTTAGGAACCATGTCATCGACTTTAGTAATAATAAAAACTGCATCATACATTTAAAAAAAACGTGTAGTCAGCTCGGAAATCGAACCCGGACTTGTTGAAGAATAAAACTAACGCTATTTCTGTTTAGATATCGATTGTGTAGGTCTTAAGCAGTAAACGGTATTAAGAAACATGATATCTAAAATGAATAAAATGCATTGTTTTCATATCCTTATATCCTTTTCAATTTATTTTAGTAAGTGTTCGAAATTACCACGTAACGTTGTGTACAGCTTAGAGCCCCTGCGCGCGTACTTGGGCGAGGACGTGACGCTGACGCTGCCCGGCGGCCGCAGCGTCAGCTCCGTGCGATGGCTCGCCGTGTGGGACGCGGGGCCAGGCCGGGCCATCGCTAGCCTACTGGTGCCCGACCAGCTCAACGTGCCGCCCGCCCACGCGCCCCTCCACCCGTACAGGTACAGTGGACGCGGGGCCAGGCCGGGCCATCGCTGGCCTACTGGTGCCCGACCAGCTCAACGTGCCGCCCGCCCACGCGCCCCTCCACCCGTACAGGTACAGTGGACGCGGGGCCAGGCCGGGCCATCGCTGGCCTACTGGTGCCCGACCAGCTCAACGTGCCGCCCGCCCACGCGCCCCTCCACCCGTACAGGTACAGTGGACGCGGGGCCAGGCCGGGCCATCGCTGGCCTACTGGTGCCCGACCAGCTCAACGTGCCGCCCGCCCACGCGCCCCTCCACCCGTACAGGTACAGCCGCGATCGCTACCGGCCCCGACCGGCTCAAAGTTGCGCAAAAATCATGTATGTAGGTAATGTTCTACTTTAAAAGTTGAAAAAAAATATGCTTTTTTTTTTAAATTAACTTACCATAACTATTTTTTGGTACCTTATCATTTTTGTTTCTAAAATAATGCACTATCCGCGATATCCCTATACTCGTTTCGGATGTTGAAATAGAATATTTCGACATTGTGGGTAGACGCTAGCTCATAAACGCAAATACAGATAGACTAGAAGAATTTCACAGGGATATCCCAAGTCCTGGGTGGCTCAGTGGTCAGAGCAGTTGCCCGGATTGCGAAAGGTCGCGGGTTCGATTCCTGCCTCAGGACGTGAAATTTTTCTAGTTTTATATTATTTTAATTACTATTCAATGAATATCTTAAAAAATATCATATTTTTAAAATAACTCCGGTGTGGTGTGGAGTGAGACGTGTAGACAGGAGTAAGGTTTAAGGTGTCCAATAAAACATGTTGTCGGTATCGAAGTCTGAGCATTAATAATCAGATACTTATAATTTATACTTATAATAATATCGTTCTTGCTTTACTTATAATAAGAAATTTACGCAAATTGATATTGTTACGCAGTCAAAGAACTCTTTTAGAAAAGCAATTAGAAATATTGTAGCACCTACTGTAGATTTAAATTCGTAGATTATAAGTATCGTACTATCTTTTATTTAAGTTTATTTGATCTTAGCTATATGTGGAAACTTCACTGATCTATTTTATTATAGCTAATTTTAAAAGATTTGCTGTGTTGTTTGTTTCCCAAATAAATAAAAATAAAATAAAAAATCACTAATACACAAGAAACTTAGTGCTAACTAGGCGTTTTATCTTTATGCTACAGTCACTTATAAAATTATAGATGTTGCAGTAAAACATAATAATTCGCCATACTTCACCGCAACAAAATAATGATCAAGTAGCATGCACGCATTTATGATTTCCAAGACAGGCGGGAGCGGGCGGGCGCGGGCGGGAGCGGGCGGGCGCGGGCGGGGCGATCAATGCAATAATTGCCAAGGAGTTTTATGAACAAAATTTTAATTTTAATTCAAGTAAAATCATGTAACCTGCCCTACTGTTGTTATTTTCCGACATCCACGCGTACGAAGTCGCGGGCACATCTAGTGATAAATAAATAATAAATTAATATCATGATAATTGTTAACATTATATTATACCAAATTCCTAGACTTTATTACGTATTGACATCCGTGACATATTGACTAAATAATTTGTATAAATCTAATTATGAATTGTCTTAAAATCTTTTATAAGTATGTCGTCCTTTAAACCAAGTGTTAAGCTAATAGATTAAACTTTTCTATACTTCTATACCCAGTCCTTATAGTGACGTCACCACAATGTACAGCCGACAGCACAAGCGTCACAGTGTGACCTTGAGACCGCCCTTATCACCTTAGTAATAGAGTCAGGTTTCGTAGTGCAACATAACGTCCATTGTCCACTGTGCAGGTCGTCGCTGCCGAACTGCAAGCAGCTGCACCGAGACTACCAGGTGTCGTGGGAGGTGTTCGGGAGCCAGATCACCATAGAGTTGGCTGCCAAGGTACCGCCATTATAGCTGATCAGCTGTTCAGTTTATTTCTCTCTTTCTCTCTCTCTCACACGGCGTTTAGAGCATTTTATCTCACTATCTCTCGCGGTTTTTAAACACTCCTGCTCCTGTTTTTGTACGACTCCTGCAAGCAATAGTCGACTTTAATTAGTAGTTAAAAATTGCCTTATGCGAGGTTTACACTGGCAAATTCTTGCTACAAGTTTTGAGACGGCGCTATATGCACGAGCGAGTGAAAAATGTGAGTGTTTGACGACCGGCTGGCCGAGTGGTCTGTACCCCAGGCTACTCGGTCAAGAGGTCCCGGGTTCGAATCCCGGTATGAACAAATGCTTGTATGATGAGTACGAACATTTGTTGACGAGTCATGGATGTTTATAAGTTTATTTAGTATATTTATAATATTTATATACATATTATTATCATTATTTATCCGTTATCTAGTATCCATAACACAAGCTCCTTATGATGCTTACTTTGGGCTAGATAATAGGTGTTAAGGTTTTTTAAAAAAAGTCTCACTCTTACGCATAGCTCTGTCTCAAAACTTGCAGCAAGAAATAGCTAGTCTAAACCTCGCTTTAGAATTGTTAGGAGTATAATTATTTATTGACGTAACTTCGAGGGAAGTAACATAGAGTGGATAATACTTCCTCAATAATTTTAATGTTGTTTTAATCCCGGGATATAAATTTATATCACGAATTTTACTATACACTGGACTTTATTTACAGTAGCAAATTATTTATTTGTAGAATGGTATAACATTTATTACACAAAAATTTTACACAAATTTTATTGTGTAACACTTATGTAGCACATTATGGTTGCAATATTAATAGTAGACTAATAAATGATTTGTGAGTAACCAAATAATGTACTTCTTGATTTTTATGTTTCGAGAATAAATCGTCGTTATCATTATTCCGGGATTTTAGAGGAGGTATTATCCACTCTATGATCTTTCGTCAAAGTTTAGGCAATATTAATTGACTAATTCCGATCTTTTATTATAAAGTTAAAATTCAATTATTGTATTTGTTGTTGATTCAGATTGAGGAGAACGAATACATGGCGTTCGGCATCTCTGGCAGCGAGACTAGCTCACAAATGGTGGGCGCCGACGTGGCCGTGGCGTCTTACTCCCACGCCCAGCAGCGGGGACTGGCCACCGACTATAATATCACCGCGCCCGCCCCGGTACGTACCACCAACTTAAATAGAAAAAATAATTTTATAGAAAAACACAGTTAAATATTCATCATGTCATCATGCCTGTCACTTTGACATTGTGACATTTAGTTGAACTTTTGTGCAGTCGACTGCACATCAACCGTAACAGTTTGACCTTGAGACCGCCCTTACTACGTTCGTAATAGAGGCGGTTTACGTAGTGCAACTATTACACTTGATGTGGTGTCGTGTGTACACACAAACTATGCTTGAAAACGAATTATTAGTATTTTTCGCGTATTCAGTAGATTTTTTCTGATGTTTTGAGATAGTGTACACATACGTGGCCAGCCCGCTTAGCATGACCACCGAAACGCGATATGATAAAGCTATTTATCGCTTCGAATTGTCAAAAATCATTGGATATAACCGCTATCTTGAAATTTTATCGAAACTGCGAACATGTGTATATACAAGTTCGCAGTTTCGATAAAATTTTAATTTGGCAGTTATATCCAATGATTGTTGACAGTTCAAAGCGATAAATGGCTTTATCATGTCGCGTTTCGGTGGTCATGCTAGGCGGGCTGATATGAAACATCTGCTTTAGATTTAGAGTGCGTCTTCAGAATTAGGATGATGCCTAAGTTTGAATATGGCGCTATTTTTCGCAAATACTGAAAAAATACGCTCCTGTAATCCATAAAAACAATGCAAGCTTAAAACTTGTGGGATATTGTTGAAATTTGTATGCCTTAGAAAATGTATTGCTTACATCATTAAATTTCGTTATTTTATGATTTCATCATAAAGATTTTATCCAAATAATATATTAGCCAAAGATATTAGCCAAAGTGTGTGAGCGTGTGTGTGTGTGTGTGGGCGCAGTGTGTGTACGTGCTGGGCCGCTGGCGGGGCGTGTGCCGCGACGACCGCGTCGGCGGGCTCGACTCCAACCAGGTGCTCGCCGCAGACCGCGTCGACGGACTCACCAGAGTCTCCTACCGCAGAGTCCTCAAGCCAGGTATATTCTTGCTTATATTATTAATATTTTAAATAGTAACAACATTTTTTCATGTAGCCTGACTTCTGAGTTAGCATAAAAAAAAAACATCTAAAGCTTGATTGCCCGCACGTTCCTCACGTTTCATAAACATTGTTGTGCCGCCTCTTCGTCATAAGAATTACACACATAATGGTTACTTTGCTCGTTCTCTGCGTATGTATAATTCTGAATTCTCTGATATTGACTTGTTTCATAATTCTCTCAGAAGCATTAAATCAAAAATATTCGAAAAACTAATGATATCATAGATTTTGTTAATAGACCTAATTTTTTTTTACTCTGGGTTAATTACAAATTTCTAGAACACAGCACACAGTAAGAAATGATCTGTAACTTCAAACCAATTATTAATGTTTATTATACGTCTCATCAGATCAAGCTAAATTTAAGTTACAATATTTATATTTTTGGGCACTCGTTGTCTATTAAATAAAGTAGTTATTATTGCTACTTGCGAGGAGCTCGGTGGCGTAGTGGATTGAGCGCTCTGGTTTCGATCACGAAAACAAAGCAACTTTCGCCATGGTCGGTCCTTGAATGGGTCAATCAAATTTATAATCTTGAGCTCCTCCGTGCTTCGGAAGGCACGTTAAGCCGTTGGTCCCGGTTGTTACTGCAACCGCTTTAACCCACCAACCCGCATTGGGCCAGCGTGGTGGTGTTATGGCCCAAACTCCTCATGTGTTTCTCCCATGTAGGAAGGCCTGTGCCCAGCAGTGGGACGTATATAGGCTGGTGATGATGATGATTGCTACAATGTAATGAGTGACTGTATTGTGCCGAAATTAATGAAAAAAATAAAAAGACAAATTTTCATCCATCAAACAATCTGATTTAAAGTTTTTTTTTTGCAAATATTAGTTTTAACGTACCATCTGTGGTACCCCTGTCTATATAAATGTGCGCGTGCGCATGTTATGACAGCCGTCCCCGCGTAGACCAATGTTGTATAGCTGGGTGTTACGTTGGTGGTGTGGCTGGACGCCGGGAGCCTGGACCTATGTTACATAGCTGGGTGTGGGGTGTGTGTGTAGCGGAGAGCGTGGACCGCGAGTGGGTGGTGGAGGGGGCCACGTGGGTGGTGTGGGCGGTGGGCGCGCTGGACCACGAGGCCGAGCCCGCCTACCACCGGCTGTACCCGCGCCGGGACCTGGCCCTTCAACTCGGCGCCAAGCCCGACCCCGCCCGCAACGACTGCTTCAACTTCACCATGTGAGTACAGTCTCCCCAGTCCCACCTTCACTATAAGTATACACTGCCTTACAAAAGTCACAAATTAAATTTAATAGATGTGTTCTTTGACGAAGTTTGACACCTTTCTGACCACTTATTTCCGATTTGATTAATAAAAACGTTTTCACACGTGCTCGTGACAACCATAAAAAATGCGTCCTACCACGTATCGTACGACACACTACAGCTATACCACACATACACACACAAAGCGCAGGCATACACTACAATATTGACCTCCTGTAACCCCCAAATTTCAAATTTTATTTCGGATTTCTGCTACACTGTACTGCACTATAGTAATGTTCGTCTGGCCCGCCCAACCCCGCGGCTTTGGAAAACGAGATTAACATCAATCCTATGTACTCTTTTACCCAACCATATGTCCAACTTTCATTTTCAATGTAACGCTAATATAAATAAGTTAGAAGCATCACTGGTGGCCGGGCCAGCCTGACGTTTTCAGCCCGGCCCCTTCTACATCACCACTACTACAACAACTAGTGACTATGTATTGTTAGAGAACTAATGTACTACATAAAATACACACATTCAAGCCTTTATTTCATACTAAAATGCAATATCTTAGGAGATATCAAAGTAATGTGGGGCCGGGCTGAAATTATTGAAATAGCTAATAACAATAAAAATACAAAACCTAAGAACCCATATTCTATGTGTGTGTGATCTCCCAGAGGTGCAGTATATATGTACAACTTTATTTTTAAGTTACATTATGTAAATATTAAACTATGAGCACTAGAAATTATTTTAGCCCGGCCCCCTACAATCGTTTATATCTTTTTAGCTATTGCATCAATCTGCACAAAACGACAATGTGTGGACTCGTATACGGTAGTACTTTGATAAATTTTGGCCCATGAATTTACTAAGATTATATTCGACGAGATAATTAAAATCTAAGATAGTACTAGTGGAGTGACCATCAGTCACGTGCTAATTTCAGGACATTTTTATTAATTATCTAAGTAGATGATATACAAGTTAATGGCCCAGCTGGTGGTAAACAGTTTCCGCCACCTATAAACAGCTGCTTTAATAAGGAAAAATCACTTGATATTGCAGTTCGGTTGTTATCCTGAGGCCTAAGTTGAAATGCCGTACATGCCCTCTAATTACTTTATTGGCTATCTTTCCCTTCAATCCAAAACACAGCGAACTGTCTTAAGGCTGAAATAAGAAAGGCCTACCCAGACAACCCTACATATGGGCCTACCATCTAGGAAACATGTTTTTATTGAATGATACAATTTATAATTAGAGGATTTGTAACCGACTTCAAAAACGAAGAGGTTGCCAATTCGGTGGGTATGTTTTTTTAAATTATAAAGACCTTTTAAGATTTGTGAAATTCAGCAACATTCTTATTTTTTACTATCAACAATTATAATTATAATAAAATTGATTTTATGAGGTTTAGACAAGGAAAAAAACATTTTTTTAACCTTAACGGGGTAACTCTTAAGAACCAAATATTTTGACTTTACAGCGTATCTACATATAATTATTATGGTCACGTGAAGATCCGGTAAAGTTGTTATAAAAATTTAATAATAATAATAATAATAATAATAATCATCTTTATTTTCTTCACAATTCACATTTTTGTTTAAAGTGGATACACTACGTTACAAATACTATATATTAATTTTAACTAATGATTATTGTGAAGACTGGAGCTTGAAATAGGTTAAAAATAACCTGTCATACAAGACACCAGGCCTCCACCTCTTAGAGAGTAAGCATTTCTTTCCTAATTGGTTACAAAACAAACAAACAAAATGATGGTATGTGTGAATAACTTAATCAGCTAATTTACTAAACATTATTTAGAAGTTTGAGTACTACTTTTATTTATATATACACACACACACATAAATACATATACATACATACAACATGCTTTTGTATACATAAATAGGGTAAAATTTACGTGAGTTTATCAGCGTGCAGTACTTTGATTTTTAACTGTAATTTTAATGTAATATTTGAGTGTAACATAATTATTTTAACGGTTTTAGTAGGCATTCGACTTCATCTTGAGTTAATTTAAGTAGATAGTTAGATAGTTGTTCTTTTAACTGTCTACATGTATAGCTATTTAGATTTATTCTTTTATTTAGAGTGTTATAAATTTTAGGGGCCAGAAATTCGTATGATCTTTGCGCAAAGCGTGTTTTAAGAAAGGGTACAACATATCGACGTGATCTACTACTACCAGTAATTTGTGTATTTTCATTAGAAGTGCAATGAAGTCTCTTTATGATTTGATATATGTAAAGCTTACGTACACTCAAAGCTTTAGTTAAATCATAGAGTGATTCAGTTGGGTGGCGAATCGGCAAAGACATCATCACTTTTAGTACTGCCCTTTGAGATCTCTCTATTTGTAGAAAGTGTGCCCGTGCAGCTCCTCCCCAGATGCAGATGCAATAGCACAATATAGATTCACATAATGCTTTATATGTTTTAAAGAGTAAAGAAAAATTTGCCACGGTTCGCAGATTTTTGAAAGCAAAGATTAATTTCCTGACGCGACCAGACAATTGCATCAAATGAGGTTCCCAGTTTAGGTGTTCATCAATAAACACCCCTAAGTACTTGATAGTATTTGTACGGCTAAGAACAGGGCAATTACAGTGTGAACGTGGTTCTGGTTTGAGATTACAAGGGTACGTATGGATTTTTAACATGAATGTCTCATCAGGTCTTTCAGAGTTGATAATACTGAAGCAGACATATTTGGTTTTGTTGGTGTTGAGTGAAAGTAGACTATTTTCAAGCCACGAAGTGACCTTAGATAGACCACTCTCTGCACACTGCCGTACTTGCTCCCAGGATGATCCTTTAAAAATTAAGGCAGTGTCATCTGCAAACATCAACAGCTCCCCATCGTGTAACTGCATATTGCAGAGTTCATTTATATACACAAGGAAGAGTGTTGGACCAAGGACACTGCCTTGCGGAACCCCAAAAGTACATGAAGCAGTATTACTCAAACGTTCTTCCACACGCACTCTTTGAAATCTATTAGTAAGATAGTTTGAAAACCATTCAAGTGTGACCCCTCTTATTCCCAAATTTTCTAAACGAGATAGGAGTATTGGAATTGACACAGTGTCGAAAGCTTTTTGTAAGTCCAGGAATACTGCTAAGCATTTCTGTTTATCATTAAGAAATTTATAAACTTTAGAAGTTAAATTAAGCACTGCATCTTCCGTGGAGACTTTCGATCTAAACCCATACTGATTTGTTGCAAGTATCTTTTTGGATTCAAGGTATTCGGTTAACCGTTTGGCAACTACCTTTTCTATAATTTTGGATAAGGATGATAATAACGAAATTGGTCGATAGTTGGAGGGATTAGAAGCATCACCGGTTTTATGAATAGGTGTTATAATAGCTTTCTTGCAAACCGAAGGAAAAACACCAGTTGTGAAACTAATATTGCACAAGTGTGCTATAGGCTTACTAAGAACATCTTTTAGATTTTTGTAATATATGTTTGAAATGTCATCCCACCCTTGGGCACAAGAAGATTTTAGACTATTTATTATGCTTGTGATTTCTAGATGGTCGGTCAAATAGAGAGACATTGAGTTTGGTGGTCCATAATTATTTGATGAATACGCGGCCAAATCAGATTCATTTGAATTTAGTTTATTTAAAGTTACATGTGCCAAATTATTACCTATAGATGTGAAATAGTTATTGACATTGTCAAGTGATTCAGTAGGATTATCCTTGATTGTGAGTAGCTCAGTTGCTGGTTGATTTTTAATATGTAAATTCCCAACTTCTTTAACAATTCTCCAGGTCTCTTTTGTATTTTTTGAAAATTTGGCTAGTTGTGTTCGGTAATATTGTTGCTTAAGAGTCTTGATTATTTTAGTACACCAGTTACGATAGTTTATGTATAAAGTTTTCATAGTGTCGCTGTAGCATTTTTTTAATGATTTGTGAATTCTGTCTCTTTTACACAATGATCTAACTACACCTACAGTAATCCACGGTTTAAGGGGGTTTAGTCTTTTTGGTATTTTTACTTTTGTGGAATAGTTACTTATAGTATATTGTATCTTCTCAGTCAAAAAGTTTGCACACCAATTTGCATCATTATTTTGATAATATTTATCCCAGGAGGATTCTAGAAGGTATTGTTTAGAAGCTTCGAAATTAATTTTACGTTTTGTTTTAGAAGTGAGATATTTGTGGGTATATTTAACATTATTGGAATAAAATAAAATAGGGGAGTGATCTGTGATATTAGTTTTTTTAAAAATAACTGTTTCCCAGCCAAACTTGCAATTAGCCATTATATGATCGAGACAAGTGTTAGATGGTGATCTTGTAGCCTCTGTTATACCCTGCATTAAGCCGTAGGACGCTAAGAGCTCAAGGTATTCAGTAGTGTCTGTAGTGTTAACTTTAAGTGTATCTATATTTATATCCCCAGTAAGTATTATAGAATTAGTTTTGACTGTTTGTAATAATTTGTTTAAACCATCTAGAAAATCTCTTAAATCTTTAAAGCTAGGGGGGCGATATATGCAGATGATTGATATTTTATCGTCTAGTTCTACAATAAGGCAGTTACAATCTATCATGTTCGCAGGTTCATAGACTCTATACTTAAGATAATCCGCAACATACACCGCTACTCCGTCATTTTGATTAAGAGATTTTCCATTATGAAAAGATATGTAATTAGTTATTGAGGGCAAAACAGAATCCTCAGACGTCCAACATTCACTGAAAACATAAACATCTATCTGTACATCTAAATAAGACGAGAATACTAAGAAGTTATCCAAATTTTTATTAATACTTCGTATATTGTGACTTAGAATGCAGAGCGTTTTGTCATTAGGAGTTGCTAATTTAGTTAAATGTTGTGAGCAAGTGGTAGGATCCATTATTTGACTACATTTTATTACGTCGGCTTCATCAATTATATCACTGAGATCTTTATTTGTTGTACCTATATTTATTGTATAATATGTAATGGTAAGCAGCGGCACGGAAACCTAAACAATAAATAAGTAATGCAATATAATTAGTAATTCGAACAAGGATACACAGATATAAAACACATACAATGATTATGGCATTTTGCTCATCAAAATAATAATTTTTACCCATAAAACAAAAAATAGTCACTATAATAGTTGCTAGTTTTACGATATTTGATCGATAAAAAGTTAGGGGGGAGCTAATAATATAATTTATTTGTATGTAAGTTATGTTCAGTAAAATATAGTTAATGTTAGTTAGGTTTAGTAAAATAAAGTTACGTAGGTCATGTAGTCACTTTTGTGCTGATTCCGGTTTCGGAAAATCCTCTTCAGAACTGATCTTTAGCGCTCTTGAGCCTTCCTTCTGTCTTAAGTAGATTATACCGTGTGAAGTCCAACAAAAACGATATTTATTTTCCGCTGCATAGTCTCTTGCCAAGCGATATAGCTTTTTTGCCCTAAATGTAAGTGATTCAGAGATGTATATACGCTGTTCAGGTCCACTTAGAAGTAGTTGTTTTGTGTTAAGTTTGTTCGTGAGATGCTGCCCATTGTATGTTTTAAGTCCTGATAACAATTTGTTTTTGCAAACATTGTTTACAAAGTCCACTATAATGGGTTTATTTGACTCTGATTTAGTGTTAATTCTATGCAGTGTCTTGATCTCCCCATCACTAATGCTCACGCCGATCTTTGAGCAGATGTCTTGAAATGTTTTTATTAGATCTTGATTTGTTTCTGTATTCGTGAGTTTAGGTATGTTTCGAATTTCAACTTCGTTTGCTCTCGACTTTCGTTCTAGAAGTTCAATTTTATTTTCCAACACGTCAATGTATTTCCGAGTTTCTTTCTGTTCGTTTTTAAAACAGTCAATTTCTTCTCGCATTTCATCGTATTTTTGACTTAGAAAGCTAAGTGAGTTCACTATTTCAGTGTTCTGTTCTTTTATATCTGACACTGTGTTTTGTATAGATATTAATTTTTTATTTTGTGTATTAGTAAAGTCATCAAACATCTTTCTTATCTCTTGCATAAATGAGTGAATTGATATCTCCTCTTCTGATATATATTTACGTTTATTACGCATGGTTATCGTATCGAGCGCGGAGTCTGATCCCGCGTATTGGTGTGTTTGCATCGCTGGGAGAGCGAGGCCGGAGGCAGGGTCCGCGGAGGGCAACGCAGTTGGAGTGTTCGGTGGAGTGCGCCTGAGTGACATCGCAAGTAGTACTAGGACCGCAGAGCTTACAAAGGTGATTACAGAAACTATTATTGGAGGTCTTCTTATATTGGTCGGTATCGACACTTTAGTACAAAGTTGCTTTCCGTCCAGTACTAGTTGACACCTCAAGCTCGTCCGCCGAGTGCGACTGAGACAAAATAGTATCTTGAAAAATCTTACTTACGCAGTTATTCACACCTCACTTTTGCCTGTGGGTGTCGCTTGACGGATGAAACGGATGATTATGTGTGTAGTTACTCTGTGGGACTTGCCGTTCTGATAACTGTGGTTACCTCTTCTTACTAATGCGTTCCTATTTAATGCGGCGAATTTTATGTGCCAAATATTGTAATTAAAATTTGAAATAAAAATCAGCAAACTTTCCAAACACGTCCAACACAGTCCGAGTCCAAGAGGGGAGAGGGCTTAATATTATACAAGCGTCATTAAACAATGACCAGTAATTGATTGCCTATTAGTAATTTTCTTATATTTCTTACAAATATTATATATCTTATGACAGGCATCTACCCCGTCATAAGATATATACATTTATAATAAAAATGTGTAAGAAACAGTCATTTGATTTTTTAAGATTCAAGAATTTAAGATCTGTTTGTTAATATTTATCTTGATATTTTAAGAAATGATTGAAAATTTGCTCAATGTAGTAAAATAATGAAACTGAGCTACATAGAAAAATTTGGTGGAACAGTCGCCCGAAGCGAGGTTAACCTGCTAACCTCACTTCGGGCGACTGGTCTACCAAATTTTCCTTGGAATCCCGGGATTTCATTCTATCTTTTTAATTTTACACTTTATTATGATAAACATACATCTATATTTAAATTGTGGGCACATATTTGTGCGAAAAGCTGTGATTTACTAGGGTATATAAGAATATTAGACTTTCTATACATAGATATAACTTTATATCAATGTTTTATAGTATAATATAATATTTACAACCGTACCATATTTATTGAAGTTACTTAGATTATAAAAGTAATTGCTACCTACTACTTACTTATATGTAGACCAAATATTAACCAATACTTTTCTAAGTTATAATTTTTGAAGTATTGTACATACCTAATGAAAGACTGTGATTTAATAGATTATATGGAAGTTAATTAGTAGGGTATTTGACAACATTTTATTGAATGTTTAATAGCATCTTAGTACTTTATATATGACCATGTTACCATAATTAGTTTTGTTTTATTTATATCGTCATTTTTTAAAAATTGCAAATAATAAGACCAATATGACATAAAAATATGTGCTCTTCAAGTATTTTTGTAAATAAAATAACTCATATTTTTGAATTTAAGTGAAAATCCTACTTTTTTACTTGTTGTCAATCCCTATTACGTATTAATAATTTTAAATACGCAGGTTGTTGATTTTTATAAACCTGAAAATGTTGTATTAATAAAAAAAACTCTAATTATTACTTGTTTCATTCGATAAAACACATGTCCTGAAATTGACACGTGACTGATGGTCTCTCCACTAGTACTATCTTAGATTTTAATTATCTCGTTGAATATAATCTTAGTAAATTCATGAGCCAAAATTTATCAAAGTACTACTGAATACGAGTCCACACATTGTCGTTTTGTGCAGATTGATGCAATAGCTAAAAAGATATAAACGATTGTAGGGGGCCGGGCTGAAATAATTTCTAGTGTTCATATTTTTATATTTAAATAATGTTACTTAAAAATAAAGTTGTACATATATACCGCACCTCTGGGAGATTACACACACATAGAATATGGGTTCTTAGGTTTTGTATTTTTATTGTTATTAGCTATTTCAATAATTTCAGCCCGGCCCCACCTTACTTGATATCTCCTAAGATATTGCATTTTAGTATGAAATAAAGGCTTGAATGTATGTATTTTATGTAGTACATTAGTTTTCTAACAATTAATTGTCACTAGTTGTTGTAGTAGTGGTGATGTAGAAGGGGCCGGGCTGAAAACGTCAGGCTGGCCCGGCCACCAGTGATGCTTCTAACTTATTTATATTAGCGTTACATTGAAAATGAAAGTTGTACATATGGTTGGGTAAAAGAGTACATAGGATTGATGTAAATCTCGTTTTCCAAAGCCGCGGGGTTGGGCGGGCCAGACGAACATCTATAGTATGATATTTTGGATTATTTACAAGCTCCACTCTGCATGCTTGGCGATTTAAATAGGCCACAAAGAAGCAGTTTGAAATCGTCAAAAAACACATTTTATAACTATCATAAAAATATAATATTCTAAATGGGATAATTCTGTCAGAATGAGGATTCCTAATTGGACAATTGAAATTTATAGATTGAATTAAAGACGAATTATACTAATATTATAAATGCAAAAGTACCTCTTTTTTTACATTTTGAGTTTTAAATCATTGAACCGATTCAGATGAAGATCACATGTTGAGAAAGGGTATAGGTTATACCCGATATTCACGCAAGCTAACGTGACTGGCGTTAGCAAATAAGTAAAAACACAGATCCATTTAATTGCGCCAAAGGAATTTTGTTAGGTTGTGCTTCCGATACGTGGTGGATCAGTGTCACTCTATAAGATTGCGCATCGAGGGATTTAATTTTGCCATATATTATTAAGTCATCGCGTCCATTGGACGCAAATTTGATCCCTGAGGAACACTCATTTCACACACAAAAGTAGCAGATTTGTATCCATAGACTTTTATTTTTCGTGTTCTATTGGACAGATATGAAGTTAGCTAGTGTAAAAGTGAGCCATAAATGCCAAGGTGATATGCTATTTGAATTAAAAATTATGATTTTACCTTATCGAACGCTTTTGCAAAATCTAAGGACAGGGAAGTTTTAAATAGTCTAGGGGTGTCAGGTAGCATGTTATCCATTGTTCCATATTATTAAGTACGGACTTAGTCAGTCTTAACCCGGTAGCAGAGCGAAGGTGGCGGTGGGTGTTGTATGTACATTAGGATATTCTTAATAAACGGAGACATTTGATTTAATATGGTGCCGTGTTATTTGTGATCTATATACCTATATCTACCTTACGAACTAGATATAAATAATTAGTGACAATATTAAAAAAATAGTGATAACGTAGTGGATTTGAGGTAGCGTAACAATCATTGAAGAAGCTGTTTAGGATTAATTTACTGTATGGAAATTTTTGAAAAAAGAAAGAAAGAAAAAATATTTTATTTAAATAGGCCACAAGGAAGTACTTTTAAATGGTCAAAAATCACATTCTTACAACTTATCACAAAAAATATATTAACTAACAACGTCATAGTCTCTGTCTGTCTGTCATGTGAAGCTAAAGGAGATGATATGTGGGATTTGGTCCCGCTCGAAATTAGTGTGGTTGTTCCGCAGCGGCGCTCGGGCGTCGCCGCCGGCGTGGGAGACGGCGCAGCTGTTCGAGCCGTCGCTGCGCGTGTTCCGCGCGACGCTGGGGGCGGCGGGAGGCCCCCGGGGGCTTGCCGCGCGCCGCCCCGCCGCGCCCGCCCTCGCCTGGTACGTCAACGGGCAGCTGGCGCCAGACCTGGTGCTGCGCCGCGGCCTGCGATACACCTTCAAGGTACACACACACACCTGGCCACACCCAGCCTTCTTACTGCCTCGTCTTAGGCGGTGTTGAGTCATTTGTCGTCATTTATGATAAGATAAACTTTCGATAGCTCTGTTGAAAATCATATTTCTTAATTTTATGTAATTAACAATTGTACTATTTTTTTTCTGTCCATTACAAGCAGCCCATAAAGATACTCGTCGAATCAATGTAAGCTTATCAATAACTTGTTATTTGTTGTTTTCATAATTATGATGAGATTTTACATAAGTATGGCGTTGCCCGCAGGTGATGGGCGGCAACGACCCGCACTCGGCCACTGAGTACCACCCGCTGGTGATTACGACCGAGCCCCACGGCGGCCTCGAGCGAGAGCCCGACGCCCGCCAGCGAGCCACGCGTGTGCTGGCCGGTGTGCTGGCTCCCCGCCGCGGACGACTGGCTCCCACCGCCGGTACGTACACACGCCGCCCACGACTGGCTCCCACCGCCGGTACGTACACACGCCGCCCACGACTGGCTCCCACCGCCGGTACGTACACACGCCGCCCACGACTGGCTCCCACCGCCGGTACGTACACACGCCGCCCACGACTGGCTCCCACCGCCGGTACGTACACACGCCGCCCACGACTGGCTCCCACCGCCGGTACGTACACACGCCGCCCACGACTGGCTCCCACCGCCGGTACGTACACACGCCGCCCACGACTGGCTCCCACCGCCGGTACGTACACACGCCGCCCACGACTGGCTCCCACCGCCGGTACGTACACACGCCGCCCACGACTGGCTCCCACCGCCGGTACGTACACACGCCGCCCACGACTGGCTCCCACCGCCGGTACGTACACACGCCGCCCACGACTGGCTCCCACCGCCGGTACGTACACACGCCGCCCACGACTGGCTCCCACCGCCGGTACGTACACACGCCGCCCACGACTGGCTCCCACCGCCGGTACGTACACACGCCGCCCACGACTGGCTCCCACCGCCGGTACGTACACACGCCGCCCACGACTGGCTCCCACCGCCGGTACGTACACACGCCGCCCACGACTGGCTCCCACCGCCGGTACGTACACACGCCGCCCACGACTGGCTCCCACCGCCGGTACGTACACACGCCGCCCACGACTGGCTCCCACCGCCGGTACGTACACACGCCGCCCACGACTGGCTCCCACCGCCGGTACGTACACACGCCGCCCACGACTGGCTCCCACCGCCGGTACGTACACACGCCGCCCACGACTGGCTCCCACCGCCGGTACGTACACACGCCGCCCACGACTGGCTCCCACCGCCGGTACGTACACACGCCGCCCACGACTGGCTCCCACCGCCGGTACGTACACACGCCGCCCACGACTGGCTCCCACCGCCGGTACGTACACACGCCGCCCACGACTGGCTCCCACCGCCGGTACGTACACACGCCGCCCACGACTGGCTCCCACCGCCGGTACGTACACACGCCCGCACCCAGTTTTGTTGTGCCCGGGTAGGGTCCATTATAATGTCTGAATATATTAGTCCTTGAGATCTCGTTGATAAATATGATGGTATGCAATAAATGATTTATGGTTTGCAGCGGGCGGTCTGTGCATCGGTCGGGCGGGCCCCGGCGTAGACCCGCGGCGGGGCTCGTGGGACTCGTTCCGCGCGTTCAACCGCTCGCTGCGGTGGGAGTGCTCGGCCTCGGCTCGCCCCGCGGACCTACTCGTGGCGCCCAACGCCTCGTGGCCGGACCTCGTCTACTACAACTCCTTCACGCACGCAGGTCACTACCACCTACACATGAGTAACTCACCTCTCAACCAGTTCAAACAGAAACAAAGAAATAAAGAAAAAAATTTTTTTTTTAATTATTAGCCTACAAAGAAACACTTTTAAATCGTCAAAAAACACATTTTATAACTATTACAAAAAATATATTAACTAACAACGTCTTAAGTCTCTCCATCTGTCATGTCTGAATTTGCACCGATTCCAAAAGTTGCACTCCCGAGATGATTCCGGCGGCAACAAACTCATGTAGTCACTCTTTTCAAATATTAAATTACAATGTTTGTAGTTAAAAAATTATAACTTTAAGCAGTGCAATGCCGCCCAGCGAAAAAAAAAGAAAATTAGGAAGGAAGGTCATTATGTCAATATTCAGATCAATTGACTTGAACCGTTGACCTGCAGCTCAACGACAAAACAAACAGCTTACGGCTCACTCGCTAGGTTAGGTATATTCACCCACAGAGTCACAGTCTCGCCGAGTCACAGACACGAGTATTATTATCGGCGAACGAACCGCGAGCTGCGAAACGGCTCCGGTGTCGGTCGGCTCGGCGCGGCGGCACTCGGTAATATTCGACTCTGTAAGTCGCTCGCAAAGCAGATCTACAAACATTCAGCTCAGTAGTGAGCTGGGCCTCGATCGCGCTAATTTACATTGTATTTACCAAAGCAAATATGAAACGTTCCCTTGCGCACAATTTGTGTTGCGCGAAACATATAAACGGCTACCAATTAGCTGTTTTTTCGAAGCATACATTGATTTCTTTGATTATAATTATATTACATATTTATTAAGTTCAAATTACATAAATTAATACAGTAAAAACATTCAAAATTTAGTAAATTATCGATCAGTTTTTGACAGCACCTAAATACAAACACGTTACTATGGCAACCATTTATGGGAACGTATTTTCCGCTGTCCTACAAACATTTTTGACAAGTTGCTTAGGCACTAACTTAATCAAAAACGTGCGACCGACACCGGAAAATACGTTCCTTTAGATGGTTGCCATAGTAACGAATTTGTATCTAGGTGCTGTCAAAAACCGATCGATATTTTACCCAATTTAGAAAGTTTTTATTTTATTATTTGATGTTATTTGAACTTAATTAATATGTAATATAATTATAATCAAAGATATCAACGCATGTTCCGAAAAAAAACCTAATTGGTTGGTGTCGCGCAACACATATTGTGCGCAAGGGAACGTTTCACATTTGCTTTGGTAAATACAATGTAAATTAGCGCGATCGAGGCCCTGATCTGTGAACCGGTTCGCAGGTCCGGTTCACTTAGCGAACCAACCGGTTGGCAGGTCCGGCTCACTTAAGTGAACAGGGAGCTGATCTGCGATCTGTGGTTCATAGTTTTTTTGTTGAGTTAACCATGTCTATTCCGAATTCAGAATTTTCCCATCTCTAGCGGTACCGTAAATGTCATAGTCACCATATTTGTTTACATCTCGTGCACTAACAAAAAAATGGACTAAACTAATGAAAGAAGATGTAAAAAACACTAGCGCGATTCATAAGTGTTCAACGCCATCTAGTGACAAACTTTGTAACTAACAATTTGTTTGTAGGATATGAATATTGACACGCATCTTTAACACCAACGCTTACTATACCAATAGAATGTTCTAGTGTTTTGAAAGTAACATACAATGTTATGTCACCCCCGGCCTCGTTCATTGACGACTGCCTGGTCGACCGGTCTGTATCCCTTGCTATGCAGGCTACTCGGTCAAGAGGTCCCGGGTTCGAATCCCGGTTGGAGCAAATGTTTGTATGATGAGTACGGACATTTGTTTACGAGTCATGGATGTTTATTTAGTATATTAAGTGAAGTATAGTATAGTTGAATATTAGTAGTGTAATTACTGGGCATGGACGGCATTTCATCTTAGGCCTCAGGATGACAACGCACCTGCAATATCAAGTGCTTTTTCTTGTTATTGCAGGTGTCTATAGGCGGCGGTAACCGCTTACCACCAGGTGGGCCGTCAGCTTGTTTGTCATCTAGTTGTATAAAAAAAAAAAAATTTCTAATATTTTATATACATATTATTATCAATATTTATCCGTTATCTACACGTTATCTAGTATCCATAACACAAGCTCTTAATGATGCTTACTTTGGCTAAGTACTATATTATTATTATTATTAGGCCAGTGTGGTAGCCTAACTCCTCATGTGTTTCTGTTGTGCAGGGAGGCTTGTGCTCAGCAGTGGGATGTATAGGCTGGTGATGATGATGATGATGAATAATGAATATGTTACAGCACTTTATACTTTCATGGTTATTAACATTTATATTCGGCATATTTACCACGTAATTGTAATTCTTTGTTACGAGTTCCCGACATTACATGGCACACGTGAATGGGGGTATGGTAGTAATACTCCATGTATTAAATGGTAAATATCCCAATTATGAGGAGCTCGGTGGCGTCCTGGGATCGGTCAATCAAAGTTATCTCGAGCTCCTCCGTTCTTCGGAAGGCACGTTAAGTCGTTGGTCTCGGTTGTTCCTGCAACCGCTTTAACCCACCAACCCGCATTGGGCCAGCGTGGTGGTGTTATGGCCCAAACTCCTCATGTGTTTCTCCCATGTAGGAAGGCCTGTGCCCAGCAGTGGGGCGTATATAGGCTGGTGATGATGATCCCAATTATAACTCTTAATTCAAATGTGTATGTTGTGTGTTCGTGTGGTCAGACATGGGCGGGCGCATCTTCGTGGTGGACCGTCACCGCCGGCCGGACCGCCGCGCCAACCACGCCGCGCACCCGTCTCGCTCGCTCGCTGCCCTCCTCGCGCTACCTGTCCTGCTCGCACTGGTGCGCTAGACCAACACTTACCCGCATAGTATTTATTAAACTCTGAATTGTATTGTTGAGAAGACTCGAAAATTTTATGACAAAATTCAGCTGTCAGTTCTTAATTTACATTTGTTTACAATTGCCAATTATCAAATTGTCCAATCTTTAAGAATGCAATAGGTTTGTTCGAGAAGTCCCAGCCCTTCAACACCTGAAGATGTAAATTCAGTTTAGGTAGCTAATTAGTTAATTAGGCTTATAATTTTATTTTTGGACAGAACTGTAAGTGGGGTGGTGAAAGACTTGGATTTCTTGATCGAACCGATCACATTGGTAAAGATTTGACATTTTTAAACCATTAGACATTTTGAAACTGTTAAAGTTTTTAACGATTAGAAATTATGAGCAAAACATTATTTTATGCCTTGCTTTAACTGTACTCTTTTATCGCTTTCTCTTCACCAAAATGTTATCTTTGCAAATATTTTCCATATTTTAGTAACTGGTACAACAACATAGCTATAAATACAACAGATCGACAGCTCGTTCCTCGAGTGTATAATTGTTTAATAACATTTTCATATATGAAATAATGAAGAAAGGAACCACTCGAAATAAGTAGTTTAATTTTATATAATAGGTTGAAATCAATTTCCGTTAAGATTGTGTTAGACTTCCTTGCATCCGTTTTGGTAGTGATTTTATAATAATGGGTCTGATTCGAGATTTAACAATCTAACTCTAAAAATTGACAAATAATAATAATGACAGTTTAGAAAGATCTCGATTTTTAAACGTGATATTTCTTTATTCGTCTTGTGTCAATCAAGCTTATAGTCAGGCCTGATCCTAAGCGGTAACCATTACCAATAGTAGCTGATAGCTCGTTAGGCACTACTCACTCACGCGCTGTGTACTATACTCCCTAAAAACAACTCTGCTTCCAATATAACGTTTTCTTAATAAACTGCCTTCTATAATTGTCTACCGTTTATTTAGGTGTCTTCATTTGAATAATTTGAGAGAAATGCTACATAAATTTAGAATTAGTGTGTAAATTCAGAATCGGACCCAAAACTCGTGTCATTAATTGTTATCTTCTTCAAGTCATGGAATCGAATCTCACGAACAATAATAATAAGAACATAGAAAAAAAGTTTAAATCGCTTTTCATGCAGCTAAAGTCGCTTATCAGGCAGCTAGTCTCTTTTCTGCCAATTTGTATGATAAACACAGTATCAACTTTTAATGTAAAATTTTCTCAATACTCAATTTATTTATTGCAAACCATAATGTACAATAAGGTGGTACAGTTACATTGTCCAAGATCATTATGGACCCCGATACCTTATTACCTTATGGACCTTATTGGATTTTGTCGATGTATAGATCGCGTGACAGATTACTAAATGTGTTGAATGAACCGCTGACTGCATAGATCTCTGTAACTACCTGTACTATTATGATCACAATAATTTATAAGCTCTAGTCGTAAGTTCATATTTTTGTATATAATATAAATGAATAAATAAAACGATATTTTCAATAACTGAGTGTTTATTTTATTATAATTATGACATTGATAGTTGAATACGTGACAGAAATATAGTCGTTCTAAACTTAACTATTGACACAGGGATTGACTGTACGACGAGCGAGAGAGACAACATCTATCAAGTTAATTATTTAAAATATTCCACATTTTTAATATTTCAATTCCAGAAATTATATTCTATAATAATAATCTATATTCTAAACATTTTACTAAGAACTTTTCCCATGAGATTCCATCGCAGGAGGCAGCCCCCAAACATTGTTTATGTTGTGAGATGATTTCGTAAGATCCAGTCGCGTTACATTAACTAAACGATATAAAAATTATTCTACCTACTAAATTAATTATGTAATAATGAACAGGTAATATACTGTTTGTTCAGTTTCTAGTCGCTTCACGGAAACAACTTGGAAGAATAAAGTAAAAATATCACAATTTAGAGAAGGAAGTGAGACTCCCGTAAGTAGGAACTAAACGCGAACACCAATAAATTAATAGATCCAATGTCAGTAATTAGATTAAAAGAATAATAACGCACTCGTAATTATAGATCCAATACAAGTCTTTATACTTGTCCGTAATAATTGTGTTACATCAACATATTATATAGTATTTGCAACATCAATTGTGTGTTATATATTGCACTACAATTAAATAATTTATATACTTGAGTAGGTACGTACATTTATACACATCAAATAGATAATGAATATATCTATGAGACAAGTCTTCGTGAATTAGGAAGAATAGTAACGTTGCGAAGAAAATTCAAAATAATGCAGACATTTAATAAGATCATTTTAGGAGCACATATTAAAAAGTAAGTATTAACGAATAAGAATGGTGTTGGAATAGCAGCGGCCGGCCTGACGCCGCCAGGCAGCCGCGACACGTGCTCGGCCTAGGGTCGGTGCATGTCCACGAAGGCTCGCAGCGTGCGCGGCACACTGCCGGCGGGCAGCGGCTGGCCTGACGCCGCCAGGCAGCCGCGACACGTGCTCGGCCTAGGGTCGGTGCATGTCCACGAAGGCTCGCAGCGTGCGCGGCACACTGCCGGCGGGCAGCGGCTGGCCTGACGCCGCCAGGCAGCCGCGACACGTGCTCGGCCTAGGGTCGGTGCATGTCCACGAAGGCTCGCAGCGTGCGCGGCACACTGCCGGCGGGCAGCGGCTGGCCTGACGCCGCCAGGCAGCCGCGACACGTGCTCGGCCTAGGGTCGGTGCATGTCCACGAAGGCTCGCAGCGTGCGCGGCACACTGCCGGCGGGCAGCGGCTGGCCTGACGCCACCAGGGCTCGCGCCGCCAGGCACGCCAGCGACACGTGCCGCAGCACACGCACGCGAGACGCGCGGTGCAGCGGCACCAGCAGCGACGGCACGTCGCCGAACCTGACCACACACAACCCTCACACTCAACGCGCCACACGCCACACGCCACACGCCACGACGCATACGTCGTATACTGTTTACACGACAAAGTAAAAATATCACAATTTAGAGGAGAAAGTGAGACTCCCGCAAGTAGGAACCACTATACAAACTACATGTACCTATAGCCGACTTAGATAAAGAATCAATGTAAACAATCAATTGTCATTTTTGTATGAGCAATGAGCAAGAAAGATAGCGAGGTAGAAGGGGCAAACCTATACAAATTGGTTACCTTACATTTATCGATAATTCATTAATTCATGACAATTAGAAAGATAAGTAATTACTAAAAATACTTGTTTAATCTCTGAAACTAACCAATTTATACGGCCCGACCACGAGCTCGGTCTCGGTTCTCGGCTAAAAATAGCCAAAAATAAGCCATAACAGAGAAATTTGGCTCGTGTAATAGTCCTGTTGTTGGTCATAATCACGTGTTGGTCATGGTCACCTGTTGGGCTGGTCGAGGTGGGCGCCGCGGGCCAGCAAGGCCTCCACCAGCGAGGTACTAAAGTTGTAGGGCGCGGCGGCCACGTGTAGGGCGGTTGGTCATGGTTGGTCATGGTTGGTCATGGTCACCTGTTGGGCTTGCTGGAGGGTCTGGACAGTGACCCGTTTGGGAGACCATACAAGGCAGCGCGCAATAAACTGCGCCCCTTTGGTCCCCCGGTGTCCCAGACCCTCGAGCCAACATTGCTGGACGGGGTGGTCCGATCCCTGTTTCCAAGCAGGACCGACTTTGCCCCGCCAGCAATGGAAGCTCCAAGAAGGCCCGCTCGGGTGGAAGACGAGGATGTCCCACCCGTAGCAGAGTCCGAATTTCACGCGGCGGCGCTCCGCCTCCGCGCGAAGAAGACGGCCCCAGGGCCCGATGGCGTCCCTGCAAAAGTGGTGGCGATAGCCGCCACCCAAATGGGCGAAAGGCTCCGGGACCTCTTCAATGCGTGTTTCACGACTGGGAGGTTCCCAAAGCCTTGGAAGGAGGGGCAGCTATGTCTCCTCCGGAAGGAAGGACGCCCGGCGGATTCCCCCTCGGCATACCGACCCATCGTTCTCCTTGATGAGGTCGGTAAGATGTTCGAGAGAATTATCGCCGCACGCCTAAACGAACACCTGCGAGTGGTCGGGCCGGATTTGTCGGATGCTCAGTTTGGCTTCCGAGCTGAGCGTTCGACCGTGGATGCCCTGGCCCTTCTCAAGGACCAGGTGAAGGAGGCTGTGGATGCGGGAGACGGACTGTTGGCTGTGTCATTCGACATAGCTAACGCCTTCAATTCCGTCCCCCACTCCACAATCCTTGAGGCACTTCGTTACCATGGTGTGCCTCAATACCTGAGGGGCCTTCTGGCTAGCTACCTGGAGGACCGAGCAGTCCTCCTCGTAGACAAAGCTGGTCAGATCCGCCGGTACGCCGTCGAGTCTGGTGTTCCGCAGGGGTCGGTCCTAGGACCTCTGCTGTGGAACATCGGGTTTGACTGGCTGCTGCGGGGCACCCTCCTCCGGGGCACAAGTGTCATCTGCTATGCAGATGACACTCTCCTCACAGGCCGGGGACGGAATTTTAGAGAGGCGGCCAATCTGGCCTCGGCGGGCGGATCCTTGGTCGCGGAGAGGATCCGCCGCCTAGGACTGCGGGTGGCGCTGCAAAAAACCGAGGCCGTGTTCTTCCACGGGCCTCGGCAGCGCCCCCCGCCTGACGCCCACATTTTCGTGGCGGGCGTCAGGATCGAAGTGAAGGCTCAGATGAAGTATCTGGGCCTTACGCTCGACAGCAGGTGGCGCTTCGGTCCGCATTTTACCGGACTGTCGTCGCGCCTGCTCAAGGCGGCGGGGGCCCTCTCCTGGCTAATGCCAAACCTGAGAGGGCCGAGTGGGCGATGCCGGCGTCTTTACGCCGGCATTCTGAAGAGCATGGCCCTGTACGGGGCGCCCATCTGGGCAGACTCCCTCCAAAGGAGGGAGAATGCCACCAGCATCCGGGCGCCCCAAAGGGCCATCGCACAGAGAGTGGCGCGGACTTACCGCTCGGTAAGCTTCGCGGCGGCGTGCGCTCTGGCCGGCACCCCGCCTTGGGAACTTGAGGCGTGGGTGCTCGCCAGAGTTCATGAGTGGACGGCAGGGCGAAAGGCGCTCGGCGAGCGCCCTGCCCCTGAAGAGCGGGAGGCCGTCCGGCGAGAGGCGAAGGATGCCATTATCCATCACTGGACGGCGGACCTCGCCTCCGCCTTTTACGGCCGCAGAACAATAGATGCGCTCGGACCAGTCCTGCAAGACTGGCTCGAGCGACAGCACGGGTTCCTCTCGTTCCGGCTGGTGCAGGTGCTATCCGGGCATGGTTGCTTCGGGTCGTACCTGCACCGAATCGGACGGGAGGAGAGCCCGGCGTGCCATGACTGCGGCGCGGTGGAGGACACGGCGCAGCACACGCTCGAGGTGTGTCCATCGTGGTCCGAGCGGCGTCGCGGTCTTGTCACGGCGGTCGGGCCGGACCTCTCGCTTCCCAGCGTGGTAAACGCCATGCTGGGGAGCGAAGAGGCTTGGGCGGCGGTCGCCTCCTTCTGTGAGGATGTCATGTCACAGAAGGAGGTGGCGGAGCGCGCGCGGGAGGACGACCCCGACGCGCCGCCGAACCGCCGGCGGAGGAGGGGCAGGAGAAGGCGGACGTATAACCGCCTCTCCTCCCCCCCACGGTGATGAGCAGCGGGCGACAGGCGCGGGGGCGCCCTAGCCCGCATTGCACTGCTCATCACCTCGCTGTAGAGGGTGGCCGAGCACTCGCGGTCACCCTCTGGCCTCCTCTACCTTGTACCAAGGGGGGGGGGGGGCGTGAAGGGCCCGCCACCTAGGCGGGCAATCGCCGGTGGGGGACTGGAAGTAGAGGCTCTGCCGGTTTCCCAGTCCCCCCACCACATTACACGATGAGGGAGTGCCACTGGGTTATTTTAGTGGGTAGACCCGGGAACCGCTCCCGGGGAGTCCCACATACCCCTCCCGTCCCCCGACGGGAGGGCATGCGTAATGCATTTTTTCCCAGTGAAAAAAAAAAAAAAAAAAAAAAAAAAAATGGTCACCTGTTGGGCTGGTCGAGGTGGGCGCCGCGGGCCAGCAAGGCCTCCACCAGCGAGGTACTAAAGTTGTAGGGCGCGGCGGCCACGTGTAGGGCGGTTGGTCATGGTTGGTCATGGTTGGTCATGGTTGGTCATGGTCACCTGTTGGGCTGGTCGAGGTGGGCGCCGCGGGCCAGCAAGGCCTCCACCAGCGAGGTACTAAAGTTGTAGGGCGCGGCGGCCACGTGTAGGGCGGTTGGTCATGGTTGGTCATGGTCACCTGTTGGGCTGGTCGAGGTGGGCGCCGCGGGCCAGCAAGGCCTCCACCAGCGAGGTACTAAAGTTGTAGGGCGCGGCGGCCACGTGTAGGGCGGTTGGTCATGGTTGGTCATGGTTGGTCATGGTTGGTCATGGTCACCTGTTGGGCTGGTCGAGGTGGGCGCCGCGGGCCAGCAAGGCCTCCACCAGCGAGGTACTAAAGTTGTAGGGCGCGGCGGCCACGTGTAGGGCGGTTGGTCATGGTTGGTCATGGTTAGTCATGGTTGGTCATGGTCACCTGTTGGGCTGGTCGAGGTGGGCGCCGCGGGCCAGCAAGGCCTCCACCAGCGAGGTACTAAAGTTGTAGGGCGCGGCGGCCACGTGTAGGGCGGTTGGTCATGGTTGGTCATGGTTGGTCATGGTTGGTCATGGTTCAGGTACACGACTGGCATGTTCTGACCGATACGGAAACGCTCTCCGACCATCTTTATATTAGATTTGACATTCGTCCCACCGACAGCAGTGATAGTCTCTCAGCGAATCTGTCTAGGAACCCTTTTCCAAAATGGGCCTTAACAAAATTAAATAAAGAGTACCTTGAGGAGGCGGTTCTTGTTGAGACCTGGTGCTCCCCCTCTAGTAATATGACGGACAACGCCGATTTGGAGGCTGACCTGTTCCGCGCCGCCATGCAGCGAGTCAGCGACTCAGCTATGCCACGAGCACGACGCCAGCCACCGAAGCGAGCAGTATATTGGTGGTCAAGTGAATTGGCTGAGCTGCGCGCAATTTGCGTTGCTCGCCGTAGAGAACTTGCCAGATATCGTCGCCGCACCCGTAACGGCAATAGAGACCAGGGGCTAGAAGAATACCTTCACGGCGTATATACAGAGGCTCGCAGAACGATGCGTACAGCTATATTTAAGGCCAAGACGGAGGCTCGCGAACGACTTATTGAAAGCATCGACAACGACCCATGGGGACGTCCTTATCGTGCTGCGTGCAATAAAATGCGTGGACAAGGCCCTCCGATTGTGGAATCACTACAACCACAACTGCTACAAAGTGTTATTGAGGCCCTTTTTCCTGAGAGAGCTCCACACATCCCACCGCCAATGACCCGCCGTCGTAGTGCTGTAACAAGCGACATTGACTCAAATGATCCGCCGCCTCTTATAACCGACGGGGAATATGACGCGGCAATTACAAAGCTTCGCGCCAAAAAGACCGCTCCAGGACCCGATGGTATCCACGGCCGTGTCTTGGCAATCTCTCTCGTGGAGCTGGAGCAGCGCATACGCAATATTTTCGATTTGTGCCTAATGTCAGGAAGATTTCCACAAATTTGGAAGAAGGGCAGGCTAGTGTTGCTACAAAAACAGGGCAGACCAATAGACTCGCCATCCGCCTACCGGCCTATCGTGCTCTTGGACGAGGCCGGTAAGTTACTGGAGCGGATTATCGCATGCCGCATCACCAGTCACCTTAAGTCCGTTGGTCCCGATTTAGCTGAATGCCAGTTCGGTTTTCGAGAGGCTCGGTCTACCATTGATGCAATCATGAGTGTAAAAACCCTTTCTGATAGGATTGTTTCCCGTGGCGGCGTACTGTTGGCGGTGTCACTTGACATCGCCAATGCATTCAACACGCTGCCTTTTGAATGTATTGCTGAGGCGCTCTGCTACCACGGAGTGCCCTTATATCTGTGCCGCATAGTTTCCAATTATTTGCAAAACCGATCTGTAGTGTGCCAGACAAGAGAAGGTAACATCATTGAGAGAAGAATGACATGCGGTGTTCCACAGGGGTCGGTTCTTGGCCCACTCTTGTGGAACATCGGATACGATTGGGTGCTGCGAGGCGCACTTCTTCCAGGCGTGCGAGTCTTCTGCTACGCGGACGATACCCTCATCACAGCCCGGGCTATGTCGTACGAGCAAGCTGTCCGTCTCGGATCTGTCGGAGCTATTCAAATAGTACATAAGATCGAAAGGCTTGGTCTCCGGGTGGCTCTTGAAAAAACTGAGGCCCTCCTTTTTCATGGGCCCAGGAAAGGTCCGCCCCCTGGTGCTTCACTCATGTTGAACGGTGTCCGCGTTGCCATCGGCCCAACGATGAAATATTTGGGACTGGTGCTTGATCCGAGGTGGAAGTTCGTTGCTCACTTCCAGCAGCTCAGCCCCAAACTAACAAGGACAACAGCTGCTTTAGGCAGACTTCTACCTAACGTTGCGGGTCCTGAGGATGTTTGCCGCCGCCTTTACACGGGGGTGATACGCTCCATGGCCCTCTATGGCGCACCTATATGGGTAAATGCACTATCGGCCCCAAATAAGACCCTACTGCGAAGGTTGCAACGGGTCATGGCCGTTAGAGTCATTCGGGGCTACCGCACGGTTTCTTATGAAGCCGCGTGTCTGCTGGCCAAAACGCCACCATGGGACCTCGACGCGAAGGTCCTGGCAGTGGTCTATGCACACGGGTCTGCACTGCGTGCAGAACATGGTCACCGGCGTATAATGCCGGAGGTGGTCCGGCGCTGGAGAGAACAAGCGCAAAGGAGCCTATTGAGGGATTGGCTAAATCGCCTAGAAGAGCCCACAGCCGGCGTTCGGACCGTAGAGGCAATCCGTCCTATTTTCAAGGACTGGATGACGCGGCGCCATGGCGTGCTGACCTTCCGGATGGTGCAGATCCTTACTGGGCATGGCTGTTTCGGCAGGTATTTGCACCACGTGGCCGGAAGAGAACCTAGCCCACGGTGCCACCATTGCAGCTGCGACGAAGACACGGCCCAGCACACGCTGGAGCACTGCCCTGCGTGGGACACACAGCGCCGTGCCTTGGTCGCCACCATAGGTGATGACCTCTCACTGCCGACCGTCGCGAAAAAGATAGTCGACAGTGACGTAAACTGGGAAGCGGTCGCCTCCTTCTGTGAAGCTGTCATGACACAGAAGGAGGCCGCGGAAAGAACCCGCGAGGAACATCCACTCGCGGACCAAATCCGACGAAGAAGGACTGGCCGTAGAAGGCGGCTACATGGCCAACTTCAACCGCCTTAGTGGGGACGGCGGGTGACGGAGTGGGGCTCCGCCGCTCGCGCCAGACGTCCCAGCGCGGGGGAACACCTTTTGTTCTGCTGGTGTTCCCTTCTCTCCCCGGGCCCGGTAGCCGGGCATAGTCGACCAGCCTACGGCGCATGACAGTGATTGCGATGAGTCCCCTGTCGTGCGTCGAAGCCTCGACTGTCGCGGAACACGTTGGTTTTTAGTGGGTATGCCTTCAGCCGGTGACTCCCACATAACCCAGGGGCAGCCCCACTCGCTTCTGGGTATCCATAAAGGATTTTCCAACGAAAAAAAAAAAAAAAAAAATGGTTGGTCATGGTTGGTCATGGTGACCTGTTGGGCTGGTCGAGGTGGGCGCCGCGGGCCAGCAACGCCTCCACCAGCGAGGTACTAAAGTTGTAGGGCGCGGCGGCCACGTGTAGGGCGGTTGGTCATGGTTGGTCATGGTTGGTCATGGTTGGTCATGGTCACCTGTTGGGCTGGTCGAGGTGGGCGCCGCGGGCCAGCAAGGCCTCCACCAGCGAGGTACTAAAGTTGTAGGGCGCGGCGGCCACGTGTAGGGCGGTTGGTCATGGTTGGTCATGGTTGGTCATGGTTGGTCATGGTCACCTGTTGGGCTGGTCGAGGTGGGCGCCGCGGGCCAGCAAGGCCTCCACCAGCGAGGTACTAAAGTTGTAGGGCGCGGCGGCCACGTGTAGGGCGGTTGGTCATGGTTGGTCATGGTTGGTCATGGTTGGTCATGGTCACCTGTTGGGCTGGTCGAGGTGGGCGCCGCGGGCCAGCAAGGCCTCCACCAGCGAGGTACTAAAGTTGTAGGGCGCGGCGGCCACGTGTAGGGCGGTTGGTCACGGTTGGTCATGGTTGGTCATGGTCACCTGTTGGGCTGGTCGAGGTGGGCGCCGCGGGCCAGCAAGGCCTCCACCAGCGAGGTACTAAAGTTGTAGGGCGCGGCGGCCACGTGTAGGGCGGTTGGTCATGGTTGGTCATGGTTGGTCATGGTCACCTGTTGGGCGGGGTGCATGCTGGGGAGCCTCCTAGAGTGCTGGGGGCGTTGTCGGGCTCACTTGTTGCATTTTGGCGGATGTTCTGTCATCCGGTGCAAACGGTGGGTCCCACAACGTGTCCAGACGGCGCATCCTGGGCGACTGCGAACTCATTATCCGCTCGTTAGGGTAATGGGTTCGGAGCCGGCCAATCTCCAGCACGGTGTGGCTGCCTTCGGGCATTGCACGGCCACACAAGCCCGTAGCCCTGCTCTTTTGCGGGGTCGGGGGCTGGGCGTATGGGGCTTGCCCTGTGCGTCTGGCTGTGAGGAAGAAAACCTCTATAAAAAATCACCCTGTGGGGGCCCCCTTGGGGGGCAGCGGAGCCTCGGCTCGGTGGATGGCGGCCTTCAAGGCCGCGGTCCGTTCTGGCGGACGGTGTCGGGAGCAGTTCTGCTCGTGGCGCATCTGTGCCTTCTCTTTGGGAAAGGCCTTCTTCAGGGAGGCCAGGGGACCTCGGTCGTGGGATGGCGGGCCTGCAAGGCCCGCGGAACGTTCAGCGTTCGTTCGGCGTGGGGCGCTTCAACGCTCCAGCACAGTGCGGCTGCCTTCGGGCATTGCACGGCCGCACAAACCCGTAGCCCTGCTCTTTGTAGGGTCGGGGGCCCGGCGCAAAAGCGTCGGGCTGCGAGGAAGAAAACCTCTATAAAAAATTACCCTCTGGGGGCCCCCTTGGGGGGCAGCGGAGCTTCGGCTCGGTGGATGGCGGCCTGCAAAGTCGCGGTCCGTTCTGGCGGACGGTGGTCGTCGCGCGTTTGCGCTTTAAACGGGGAAAGGCCTTCTTCAGGAAGGCCACGGGACTTCGGTCGTGGGATGGCGGGCCTACAAGGCCCGCGGAACGTTTAGCGTTCCCTCGGCGCTGGGGCGCTTCAACGCTCCTTTTTCGTCGGCTCTTGGGGCCTGCCTTAACTGGCCGGTCCCGACGGAGCTTGCCTTAGTTGGCTGGCTCAGCGGCCGCCTACGGGCGGCGTGGCACGGCGGACCTTCAAGGTTCGCGGCGCGGCGGGTCTGGCGGCCGTGGTTTTGCGGTCGCTGGGTGGGTTTCGGCCCCCCGTCGGGCAACCCGTTATCCCGTGTGTGTGTCTGGTGTCATGTCTATCGGCACACATGGGACCGGAGGGGCTTGCCTTAACCGGCTGGCCCTGCGAGGAGCCAACCTCAATAAAAAACCCCAATTCCCCGTAGCTGAGATCCGTGGCTATGGGGGGCCTTCGGGTGGCGGGCCGGGTAGAGTCCGCCAGCTAGCGATCCCCTCCAGGAGACCGCCCAACCTCCTGGAGTATCAGGGTTACCCGGGTGCAGGGGGCACCGCCCGGGTGGACGTTTTGTTTCCCCCATACTCGTGGGATAAGTTTATGATGTCTAATTTTCAAACCCCAAACTTAAGAAGTACAAGCAGGAGTAGCTCGCTAGCGAGCCTAAATAACACGGACAACGCACCCTGTCCCAAAATGAGTGGTGCCGTAGTAGTCTTGAAGGACATCCTAGTAGGGAAAGAAGTTGATGCGCCCCGTCCACAAACAAGTGGCGCGACCTCAGTTAAAAAAGTAGTGAAAGTCGACGGGACGGATAGAGAATCGGACTTTGGCTCATGCTGGTCTGTTGAATCGGTGGAATCCCGGTCTGGACGAAAAAGAGTGAGGACCCAACGACGTAAAGGGGCACACAGTGATGGGACAGGTTCTGGCACTGACAGCGCCTCTAGCTCAGGCTGTGCAGTTGCCAAGCCAAAGAAAATAGCCGCAGTCGGTGACATCGACGCTAGAAAGCAGTACAACAAACAGCTTCGTGAATCTATAGAGCTCGAAGCCGAGAAAGAATTTGCCAAAGAAATTGCGCTAAAGCGACAGCGCTCAGGATCAGTGAACACAGGCTCATGTGGAATGTCGTTAGATGAAGAGCCACGTGCGGCCCTGATTTTTAAATCTGTAGAGGAAGAGCTGAAGACTATTCTTAAAGTGGCAACCACTTCCAGCCATCTAAAGGGTACCTACCAAAAGGCCCTCAAAGTCTCCGCAGCTACAATCAAGGACAAAACTCTCGCGCTCCTAAAATGCACGGTGACAGACGAAGTCGCCAAACTCGAGAGAGAGAATAGACGACTATCAGAAGACATCAATGATCTACGTAAGCAGCTAGACGAATTACGCGCTAAAAGAGACGTGCATGCTGATGTGCAGCAATCTTTCAAGCCTGAAGATATAATTCAAGCAGTGTCAAGTATAGTAGATGACAAGATCAGAGTGGCCACAACATCTGTCACTAACATGATCAATGCCCGCATCGAGGGTCTTAAGACGGCTGACAGACCCCGGCCATCGTTGGCTGCGGATAAAAAGAAGGTCTCTCATGTTCCTCCTCCACTTACGGAATCCATTTTGCCTCCAGCAACAACGACTAAGATCCCTTCGGGAATAAAATCCAAGTGTGGCAAGTTAACGCTTATTCCCTGCACATCAGCCCAAAAGGGCAAAAGAAAGAGTAAAGGGAAAAAGATCACGGCAGCATCGGCAACGAACCCGGCCTCTGCCAAACAGACGGAGCCCAGTACGTCTACCGCTCCAGCTGCCTCCACTTCGTCAGAGGAAGCCCCTTGGACTGAGGTAGTTAAACGTGGTGCACAGAAAAAGCAGGCAAAAACCGCGGCTGCTCAGCCTAATTCTAAGGCCCCAGCACAAAACGCCAAGGATGCACAGTCTAAGACGAAAAAGCCACGCAAGGTCAGAGAGCCTCGCACGGCTGCGGTGGTGCTCACTATCGGCCCAGAGGCAGAAAAACGTGGCATCACATATGCTGAGGTGATTCGGAAAGCACGAACCACCATCAATATAGAAGAGCTCGGTATCCCGCCAATAAACACCACCACCGCGGTCACTGGTGCCAAAATACTACAGGTATCTGGTGAGGAACAGGTTGCAAAAGCTGACGCTCTCGCTGAGCAACTGAGAAGTATTTTTGAGGATGAGGACATTCGCGTCTCCCGACCTACCAAATGTATGGAGCTCTCTATCATTGGCCTGGATGACTCCATTCTAAAAGAGGAAATAGTCACCGCTGTTGCGATAAAAGGGAACTGCGCTCACCATCAAGTTAGAGTGGGTGAAATACGTCCTGGTCCTGGGGATATGGGCGTCGCGTGGGTGTCATGCCCCATTGCTGCAGCTAAAAAGATCCTTGAGGCAGGACGTCTCCTTGTCGGGTGGAGCTCAGCACGTGTTCGGGCAGTGGAAAAGCTTCCAATAAGATGTTACCGCTGTCTTGAGAGAGGACATGCCCGGCAGCAATGTATGGGTGAAGACAGAAGCGACTTGTGCTTCCGCTGTGGAAAGTCCGGTCATAAGGCGGCCAAATGCTTAGCTGAGCCCCACTGCTTAATTTGTGCGGCTACTAAAAGAACAGCGGGACACGTTATGGGAGGTAGGAGCTGTAAGGCTCCTATCATAACACCTAAGAAGGGCAAGACAGCGGCTAGGACCCAAGCCGCCAAGCAGGCTGCAACAGAACAGCCCATGGACACGACTCCAATCGCCGATGGATCTACACCCAATGTCTAGGTTTATACAGGCGAACGTTAACCACTGCTCTGGTGCGCAGGACCTTCTACTGCAATCCATGAGGGAGGGGTTAATACACATCGCGGTAATTGCAGAGCCATACTTTGTCTCTTCCGGCTCAGACTGGGCCTCGGACCTGGACTCAACCGTCGCAATAACTAAGCTGGCAATAAACCTGTCTCCACCCCTCTCCATCTGTCAAAAGGGTCATGGATTTGTGGCTGTCAAATGGGGGGAAATCGTCATCATCGGCGTGTACTTTTCTCCTAACAAAAACTTGTCGGAGTTTGAAATCTTTTTAGGCGAACTTGGTACGGCTATTCGTCGAATCTCTCCGTCCCCTGTTGTAGTTTTAGGGGACTTCAACGCCAAATCTGCGGTTTGGGGTTCCCCTGTAACGGATCTTCGCGGACAAAAAGTCGAGGCCTGGATGGTCATGTTCGGCATCGTAATTTTAAATCAGGGCTCAGCCTTTACTTGCGTGCGACAGCAGGGCGGGTCGATAGTGGACCTTACGTTCGCTTCCCCTGCTCTCGCCGCGCAGGTACACGACTGGCATGTTCTGACCGATACGGAAACGCTCTCCGACCATCTTTATATTAGATTTGACATTCGTCCCACCGACAGCAGTGATAGTCTCTCAGCGAATCTGTCTAGGAACCCTTTTCCAAAATGGGCCTTAACAAAATTAAATAAAGAGTACCTTGAGGAGGCGGTTCTTGTTGAGACCTGGTGCTCCCCCTCTAGTAATATGACGGACAACGCCGATTTGGAGGCTGACCTGTTCCGCGCCGCCATGCAGCGAGTCAGCGACTCAGCTATGCCACGAGCACGACGCCAGCCACCGAAGCGAGCAGTATATTGGTGGTCAAGTGAATTGGCTGAGCTGCGCGCAATTTGCGTTGCTCGCCGTAGAGAACTTGCCAGATATCGTCGCCGCACCCGTAACGGCAATAGAGACCAGGGGCTAGAAGAATACCTTCACGGCGCATATACAGAGGCTCGCAGAACGATGCGTACAGCTATATTTAAGGCCAAGACGGAGGCTCGCGAACGACTTATTGAAAGCATCGACAACGACCCATGGGGACGCCCTTATCGTGCTGCGTGCAATAAAATGCGTGGACAAGGCCCTCCGATTGTGGAATCACTACAACCACAACTGCTACAAAGTGTTATTGAGGCCCTTTTTCCTGAGAGAGCTCCACACATCCCACCGCCAATGACCCGCCGTCGTAGTGCTGTAACAAGCGACATTGACTCAAATGATCCGCCGCCTCTTATAACCGACGGGGAATATGACGCGGCAATTACAAAGCTTCGCGCCAAAAAGACCGCTCCAGGACCCGATGGTATCCACGGCCGTGTCTTGGCAATCTCTCTCGTGGAGCTGGAGCAGCGCATACGCAATATTTTCGATTTGTGCCTAATGTCAGGAAGATTTCCACAAATTTGGAAGAAGGGCAGGCTAGTGTTGCTACAAAAACAGGGCAGACCAATAGACTCGCCATCCGCCTACCGGCCTATCGTGCTCTTGGACGAGGCCGGTAAGTTACTGGAGCGGATTATCGCATGCCGCATCACCAGTCACTTTAAGTCCGTTGGTCCCGATTTAGCTGAATGCCAGTTCGGTTTTCGAGAGGCTCGGTCTACCATTGATGCAATCATGAGTGTAAAAACCCTTTCTGATAGGATTGTTTCCCGCGGCGGTGTACTGTTGGCGGTGTCACTTGACATCGCCAATGCATTCAACACGCTGCCTTTTGAATGTATTGCTGAGGCGCTCCGCTACCACGGAGTGCCCTTATATCTGTGCCGCATAGTTTCCAATTATTTGCAAAACCGATCTGTAGTGTGCCAGACAAGAGAAGGTAACATCATTGAGAGAAGAATGACATGCGGTGTTCCACAGGGGTCGGTTCTTGGCCCACTCTTGTGGAACATCGGATACGATTGGGTGCTGCGAGGCGCACTTCTTCCAGGCGTGCGAGTCTTCTGCTACGCGGACGATACCCTCATCACAGCCCGGGCTATGTCGTACGAGCAAGCTGTCCGTCTCGGAACTGTCGGAGCTATTCAAATAGTACATAAGATCGAAAGGCTTGGTCTCCGGGTGGCTCTTGAAAAAACTGAGGCCCTCCTTTTTCATGGGCCCAGGAAAGGTCCGCCCCCTGGTGCTTCACTCATGTTGAACGGTGTCCGCGTTGCCATCGGCCCAACGATGAAATATTTGGGACTGGTGCTTGATCCGAGGTGGAAGTTCGTTGCTCACTTCCAGCAGCTCAGCCCCAAACTAACAAGGACAACAGCTGCTTTAGGCAGACTTCTACCTAACGTTGCGGGTCCTGGGGATGTTTGCCGCCGCCTTTACACGGGGGTGATACGCTCCATGGCCCTCTATGGCGCACCTATATGGGTAAATGCACTATCGGCCCCAAATAAGACCCTACTGCGAAGGTTGCAACGGGTCATGGCCGTTAGAGTCATTCGGGGCTACCGCACGGTTTCTTATGAAGCCGCGTGTCTGCTGGCCAAAACGCCACCATGGGACCTCGACGCGAGGGTCCTGGCAATGGTCTATGGACACGGGTCTGCACTGCGTGCAGAACATGGTCACCGGCGTATAATGCCGGAGGTGGTCCGGCGCTGGAGAGAACAAGCGCAAAGGAGCCTATTGAGTGATTGGCTAAATCGCCTAGAAGAGCCCACAGCCGGCGTTCGGACCGTAGAGGCAATCCGTCCTATTTTCAAGGACTGGATGACGCGGCGCCATGGCGTGCTGACCTTCCGGATGGTGCAGATCCTTACTGGGCATGGCTGTTTCGGCAGGTATTTGCACCACGTGGCCGGAAGAGAGCCTAGCCCACGGTGCCACCATTGCAGCTGCGACGAAGACACGGCCCAGCACACGCTGGAGCACTGCCCTGCGTGGGATACACAGCGTCGTGCCTTGGTCGCCACCATAGGTGATGACCTCTCACTGCCGACCGTCGCGAGAAAGATAGTCGACAGTGACGTAAACTGGGAAGCGGTAGCCTCCTTCTGTGAAGCTGTCATGACACAGAAGGAGGCCGCGGAAAGAACCCGCGAGGAACATCCACTCGCGGACCAAATCCGACGAAGAAGGACTGGCCGTAGAAGGCGGCTACATGGCCAACTTCAACCGCCATAGTGGGGACGGCGGGTGACGGAGTGGGGCTCCGCCGCTCGTGCCAGACGTCCCAGCGCGGGGGAACACCTTTTGTTCTGCTGGTGTTCCCTTCTTTCCCCGGTGGGCCCGGTAGCCGGGCATAGTCGACCAGCCTACGGCGCATGACAGTGATTGCGATGAGTCCCCTGTCGTGCGTCGAAGCCTCGACTGTCGCGGAACACGTTGGTTTTTAGTGGGTATGCCGGCCTTCAGCCGGTGACTCCCACATAACCCAGGGGCAGCCCCACTCGCTTCTGGGTATCCATAAAGGATTTTCCGACGGAAAAAAAAAAAAAAAAAAAAAAATGGTCACCTGTTGGGCTGGTCGAGGTGGGCGCCGCGGGCCAGCAAGGCCTCCACCAGCGAGGTACTAAAGTTGTAGGGCGCGGCGGCCACGTGTAGGGCGGTTGGTCATGGTTGGTCATGGTTGGTCATGGTCACCTGTTGGGCTGGTCGAGGTGGGCGCCGCGGGCCAGCAAGGCCTCCACCAGCGAGGTACTAAAGTTGTAGGGCGCGGCGGCCACGTGTAGGGCGGTTGGTCATGGTTGGTCATGGTTGGTCATGGTCACCTGTTGGGCTGGTCGAGGTGGGCGCCGCGGGCCAGCAAGGCCTCCACCAGCGAGGTACTAAAGTTGTAGGGCGCGGCGGCCACGTGTAGGGCGGTGGAGCGCGCCTCGTTCCGCGCCGACACGTCCGCGCCGCACTCCAGCAGTAGCTCCACCACCTCCACCGACGGGAAGATCGACTGCAACCACGCAAACACGCAATCACACACAACTCGTAGTACAAACAAATGTACAAGGGCCGTTCAAGTAATTTCATGAAACAGTTAATGATATATCAAACGGTTTCACTTGACAACTCATTAAAGATCAAACTTTCACGCAGACATTCATGCCGATTTGATCTAACTGTTTAAACCAGGGATTGAAAAACGGCTTTAACCGGTAACACATTATTCAGGTATCATTATTACCGGTATCCGAATGCAGTGACTCACAAAGATATCTTAAACTTTACGGTAGCGGTTACACGCGACCGATATATCAACAGGCCTAACGGGTACCTTTATAACGGACCCTTAAACATTAGTGTCTGTTATTAATCGGATATCGATAAGAATGGCAACGTCGCAGAGTAATATTTTGAATGCTTTGCTTTGAATGCTTTGCTTTGAATATCGACACGGAGGCGTGTCGATACTATTATAAAACTATAAAAAAGCCGTGTCCGCCTACTTTGAAGATATTCCAGCAAAATCTGTTGGGATAGCCGTACTGAAATATAAACATGCCCAAAAAAGTTTTTTTAGAACTAACTTTTTCGGAAATAGTTAGTTCTAAAACTTTTTCCGCCATTTGGTCCCCGTGAAAATATTTTTTATGAAAGTTTAGCTTTCGCCCGTGACGTCCATTTTAAATTACCTCCTCAAAATATGAAAGTTGGTACTGCGGAGAGGTCAAGTTGTATTTCTGGTTCTACCCACCCAATTCAAATAAAACATGGCTTAGATTTTAAGTAGAATCACAAGCTACTGAACAGTGCAAATCGAATCAAAATATGTTCAGCCGTTGTTGCATATAACAGGTAACCCAAAATGTCGGACGCGACTTTTTACTAAAAATTCCATATGAGTACCACTTTGGGGGTCCTGGTTCCGAATACAACATCTATTTTAAGATCCAAAATGGCGGACGTGACTTTTTACGAAAAATTCGATATGGGTATTATTTTTGTAGGTTTCAAGGGTCCTGATTCCGAGTACCTACAATATCTATTTGAAGATGGCGGACGCGACTTTGAAATAAAAATTCGATATGGTATCATTTTCGTGTGTTTCGGAGGTCCTGATTCCAATCACAACATCTGTTTTCAGATCCAAGACGGCGGACGAGACTTTTTACAAAAAAAAACGATATGGGTAAGTCGTAGGTTTCAGGGGTCCTGATTCCGAGTACAACATCTATTTGGAGATCCAAGATCGTGACTTTTTTTTTAATATAAAATCAACATTGGTATAATTTTTGTGATTTTAGGGGGTCGCGATTCTGAATACAATATCTACTTTGAGCTGCAAAATGGCGAACACGACTTTTAATAAAAAAAAAAACAAAATATTGGTATGATTTTCGTAATTTTTGGGTGTCCGGATTCCGAATACAACATCTATTTTGAAATCCAAGATGGCGGATGCAACTTTTAAATATAAATTCGATATAAGTATCATATTCGCAGGTTTCAGGGGTCCTGATTCCGAAATCTTTTTTTAAAAAAGCTTTTATTGAAATGCTCTAAAAAGAAGAAAATAAAATTTTCCCTTAAAATTTTATCTATAAACTAATAACCTCATTATAGACAATTTATATGATCATAAAAGCTTGTCGCGCGATTTACCTACTTGTGCAAATAAATTAGTACCTATTTAATTAAGCTTTTATGATATAAATTGTGTATAATGAGTGTTGCAGACGAAGGAGGTTATACTTTTTATATTGTTTTATTATGGTTTTTTTTAGACGAAAATATTAAACGTCACTTGTCACCACGAACTGATTTTCTTTACACGCTAATTATATTTTATCGCCAACAATTTTTGGTCCTTCGAGCCGGATCATTATGATAACCAGGTCAAAGTCAATTCGTGGGGACGCGGACGCCCCTGTAAATTCTGGCATGGAAGCAGGTGTGCCTCATGTGGGTATTTTCGACCGGGCTTCGGGCCCCATTGCGGTCGAGGCGCCCGCTGCACACAATCCTGTGACCACAGTTTTATCAAGCCAGAATCTACAGGAGGCGAATATACAGTCCACAAATATTTACTCACGTTCTGCCGCACAGTCTAGTTCCCGAGCTTCCAATTCCTCAAAGTCGTCGGCCACTATACGGGCTCTTCAGACGGCTGCCGAAGCTAGGCTAGCGCGACAGCAATTAGAGCGTCAGATTGCGGCTGACAACGAGCGACGCGAGCGTGAGCTACAGCGGGAGGGCGAGCGGCGCCGTATCGAACAGTTGGAGCTAGCGGCGGAGCTTGCAACTATTGAAGCCGGCCAGAGTCAGGTTTCTGTGCGTTCTGCAGCTCGAACCGCAGAATGGGTAGCCGAACAGGTAAAGTGCTTTTCACTTGATTCTGCAGTAGAACGTAGCAAGCTACCGACGAACGCTCAGCGGGATGTACCTGACGCGTGCCCTATTATTTCGCCGCCAAATAATAGTAATCATCAGTGTAATCGTGACATAGACAAATTAGCCACGGCTATTTCGTCCGCCGTGGGCCACTCTAAAAAGGCCTGCGAGTTAACACAATTTAATGGTGACCCTATAGAATGGTTGATTTTCAAGAAAAATTATGATAACTCTAAGCATTTATTTTCTAACATAGAAAACTTAAGTCGCTTGCGTCACGTGCTGCACGGCCGGGCACGCGAGTGTGTCGTGGTTTTGTTGGCGACCGCAGATGATCCAGATGAAGTGATGCAGATGCTGGAGCAGACTTTTGCGCGCCCGGAGGCGATTGTATTACGCGAGGTTGCCGAGGTACGTGGTTTGCCAAGGCTATCACACGATCTAAAAGACATAAACAATTTGGCTTGTAAATCGTGTGATAGCCTTGGCAAACCACGTACCTCGGCAAACTCGCGTAATACAATCGCCTCCGGGCGCGCAAAAGTCTGCTCCAGCATCTGCATCACTTCATCTGGATCATCTGCGGTCGCCAACAAAACCACGACACACTCGCGTGCCCGGCCGTGCAGCACGTGACGCAAGCGACTTAAGTTTTCTATGTTAGAAAATAAATGCTTTGATTTACCGAAGATAGCCTAGACAGCCATGCCACCCACGCAACATAGTGACATCCTTTAGAGTCACCCTGACTTCCTCAAGGGCCGCTGCAGAAATCTTAGGTTCAGATGGCCACTCGCTTTGATCCAACAATAAGAATGAAGGCCCGAGAAACCATTGTTTGAGAGAATTACCATGACGAGTGGCATCATCTGCAACGTTCAGATTACCTGAAACGTACCTCCAGCTTGAAATGTCGGTTATTTCTGATATCTCACCAACTCTGTGCATAACAAAAGGCTTAAAAAGGCGACTATCATTCCGAAGCCAACTGAGAACTGTTGTAGAATCTGTCCAATAGAATACACGGGACGGTTTATAACGGTGGGCTTCGGAAACAGACTTCGCAAATCGTGACCCAATTAGAGCACCTTGCAGTTCGAGGCGTGGTATGGACACAGGCTTTAGGGGAGCTACACGACCTTTGCCGCCAACGAGGGAAATCTTCACACGGCCGTCCGCGTAGACATAACGCCAATAAGCAACGCAACTGTAGGCCAGCTCGCTAGCGTCACAAAAAACGTGAAGCTCACGCTCAACGGGACAGCCAGGTCCGTCACCATACCAGCGTGATATTTTGCTTTGATTTACCGAAGATAGCCTAGACAGCCATGCCACCCACGCGTCCACCAAAGCAGCTGGTAACTCTACATCCCAGTCGAGACCCGTTCTCCAAGTTGACTGGAACAGTATTCTCCCTTCGATGGTGTAAGGAAGCAGCAATCCAAGCGGGTCGTATATTCGCATTAAACATGATAGAGCCTTACGTTTTGTAAAGGGCGGCTCATAATTGTCAGCTAGACCTATCCTAAAACTAAAAGTGTCACTTTGGGGTTGCCAGATTAACCCTGAAGTGCGCACAAATGGCACTGGGCCTATTCCGACGTCTGACACTTGTGGAGCCCCATGCAGATGATCACTAATGGACGACAACACGGAAGGGAAGTTTGACACCCATCCTCTCATCTCGAAGCCCGCAGCCTTATGGACCAATACAATGTCAGCTGCAAGCTGAGATGCCTCCTCCATCGAGTCTACACTTCCGATGTAGTCATCCATGTAGTGATCACGAATGATTGCTTCAGCAGCATCAGGAAATTTGTGCCTAAAATGAGTTGCATTTTTATTTTTTATATAAAGAGCGGTGCATGGGCTGCAGGCAGCTCCAAAAATAACAGATGTCATTCGGAACTCTTTGACTGGAGAAGCTGAACTATCTCGCCAGAGAAAGCGAAGAGCATCTCGATCTTGCTCTCTGATCCTCACCTGTGGAAACATTTCACATATATCGGCATTCATAGCAATGCGTCCTTCACGAAATCTAAATAAAATATCTAACAAAGGCTGCAGCAGATCAGGACCAGTGAGCAATAACGAATTTAGGCTGACTCCTAACGTTTTAGCAGCAGCATCGTGCACCACGCGAAGTTTTTTCTTTTGCGGATGCACAACGCCGAAATGAGGTAAATACCAAAGAATATTCTTAATCGTTGTAGAGGAATTTTGTTTTCTAATCTCATATGAATCTTCACACTCTTCAGCATAACCTTTATCAAGCATGTTCTGTATGAAATTTTTGTAACCGACAGCAAATTCAGGTTCTTTTTGCATGCGCTTCTCTAAAGACAAGAAGCGTGATAGAGCATGGTTGTAGCTATCAGGTACACTAGTGATGTTATCGCGCCATAGTAAACCGACCTCGAACCGTCCAGACTGCAGTCGCTTCGAAGTAGATTCCAGTATCTCTAAAGCACGCTGATCGTTTAAGCTAACTTTAGGCTCATGTTTAGTAATACCTAAAGAATCAAGCTTAAAGAAGTCCTGAATAATAACATCGATAGGGGTGTCTGAGTCAACATTTGCATGATTAACAAAATCTATAGGGCGTGTCCAACTATTTGAGTGTCCATGTAGAGTCCAGCCTAAAAGTGTACGAGTTGCAACAGGTTGAGATTTTAAGCCCGCGCGCACTTCCCTACAAATTGACAAATGCCAATGCTCAGCACCAATAAGTATTTTTGGAGTAGCATTGTCCAAAGTCAGACAATCTGTTATATCTGCTAAGTGTAAATAATTTTTAATATCACGATCAAGAATAGTTTGAGATAATAATGATAAAGAGTCTACAGTTTTAGCATTTTGCACCTGATAAGAAATTGTCTCATAGCGGCCCTTAATAGTGAAACTTACTAACTGAATTTGAGCGTTAGTAGACATGCCACCTACACCCTCCAGACGAAGAACATGAGAAGGGCCTACGGCACCGATAGCACGCGCCAACTCGGAGTCTACAAGGGTAGCCGTAGAGCCATCGTCAAGTAAAGCGTAAGTTTCAATGCTTCCTGTGGGACCGCTTACTGTTACTGGAACAATTTTCAAGTACACCCTCTGCACTGTATCACCCATTGTGGTGTTTGCTATTACAGCTTTGTTTGGAGAATTTTGACCAGATGAATGTGACTCTACGAAAGGAACAGTAAAGCTCTTAGGAGGTGGAGGCTCACAGCCATGGAGTAATGGATGATGAAAACGAAGGCAACCCTCTACTCCGCAACGCTTCGCTTTACATGTTTTCCATCGGTGTGAACCGCCCCTTATACAGCGATAGCAAAATTTCTTATCGTAAAGCCACGTCCATCTTCTCTCAGGTGAATTAGATGCGAAAGCAGAACATTTTTTAATGTTGTGATTCTGTTCACAAAAAGCGCAATTCTCCTTAATAATCTTATCGCTAGTTTGTTTTGCTGACAGCACATTGACATTTTCTCTACGTAATAAATTTTGATCTGAAATACCAAACTTATTATGCTTTTCAGCCTCCGTGTTTAAGAACTGTGATAAAATTAATAATTTTGGTATGTCTTTTGACATATGAGTGAATGCAAAGTCAACCCATTTGCTACGTAAAAGTGGAGTAAGTTTGTTTAATAAACTTTGACGTATTTCATTTCCAAATTCTAAATACAACCGTGTTTTTGCTACCCCCGTTCATCCCATCCCCATATTAGTAGCAACTCATATCATAAAATCTGAAGAAGCTTTATTTCAACGTTCTCAAGTTGAGTGTTTTGAGGAGGAAATCGCCTGCTTACTCAATTCTACATCGATCCCCAAGCACAGCAGACTATTTCGGCTGGCAGTGATATACCAAGATGGTCTTTTGAAGTTGGCTGGCAGAATAGGTGCCGTTGAGGATGCCGATCAAGTGTCGAATCATCCGATCATCCTTGACGGAAGGCACCAAATAGTTCGCCTATTCATCAGTCATTTACACGAGAAGGCAGGCCATGGAAACAATGAGACAGTGGTCAACATGATTCGCGAGCGATTTTGGGTTTTAAGATGCCGAAATGTGGTACGTGATGTAGCCAGGAAGTGCCAGCTGTGTTCAAACAAAAAAGCTCAGCCACAAATTCCAAGACTGGGAGACATACCCGCTGTGAGACTGGCTCACCACCAACGGCCGTTTACTTTTGTTGGTGTCGATTACTTTGGGCCACTAGACATTTCGATTGGGCGCCGCCGAGAAAAAAGATACGGCGCGGTTTACACATGTTTGACATCTCGCGCATTGCATTTGGAAGTCGTAGCATCGTTATCAGCGGACTCTGCAATACTTTCGCTTCGGCGACTGATAGCACGCCGTGGTTGCCCATCGAAAATATTAAGCGATAACGGGACATGCTTCGTTGGCGCTAACAAACAACTAGCTATTTTCTTTGACGAGAAGATTCAAGAATTTGCTGCCAACAATAAAATCGCTTGGCAGTTTATACCACCCGCTTCACCATTTATGGGAGGGTGTTGGGAGCGCTTGGTGAGAAGTGTAAAGACAGCTCTAGGCGTCACACTGAAAGAGAGGGCCCCAAGCGAAGAAGTTCTTCAGACTGTTTTTGCAGAAGCCGAAGCACTAATAAACTCTCGACCGCTGGTGCATGTCCCTGTGGATCCGGAAGACCTGATTGCTCTCACACCTTTTCATTTTTTGCTTGGTGCACCTTCCTACCAACAGTTACCCGCTTCGTTACAACTATCTGACGGTGATTTGCTCGGAAGAAGTAATTGGAGGAAAGTTATGAGACTTAGCGATCATTTTTGGTCACGTTGGGTTAAAGAATATCTGCCCACCTTAGTACCCAGACGACAGCCGCAAACGGGCTCACCAGAGCTGCCTTTCCAAGTGGGCCAGGTTGTTCTTATAGTAGACGAAAGTTTGCCTCGGGGCATATGGCCTGTAGGGCGGATTTCGGCACTGCACCCCGGGAAGGATGGGGTAGTGCGTGTAATAGAAGTGACCACAAAGGCTGGGACTTTTAAGAGGCCGGCACGGAAAATTGTTCGTTTGCCATTAAATTAGTTTAGTTGTACATATTTCATTTTCAATTCATTATTTTATTTTGTCCATTTGTAGCCACTTTCGTCTGCACTGATTTAGTGTTGCCACACGGGGGGCGCTGTGTTGCAGACGAAGGAGGTTATACTTTTTATATTGTTTTATTATGGTTTTTTTAGACGAAAATATTAAACGTCACTTGTCACCACGAACTGATTTTCTTTACACGCTAATTATATTTTATCGCAAACAATGAGGTTATTAGTTTATAGTTAAAATTTTAAAGGGAAATTTTATTTTCTTCTATTTAGAGCATTTAAGTATAAGCTTTTTTTTTAAAAAAAAATCTTTTATTTTTTGTGATCCAAAATGGGGGACACGACTTTTGAATATATAATCAATGTGGATATAATTTAATTTACTCAAAACCAGAAAAATGATACTCATATTGATCTTATAGGGACAATACGACACTAAATTTAACATCGAATGTATATTAACGCTAATAAACACTAAAAATATTTAGATATATTCAATAGTTTAGCCACAGGATTTGTTTTTCCATTATAGACATTTTATACACGCTGTATCTTGTAATACACTATCACTGCCAGCTTAATGACCTCTACTTGTATGCTACGTTGCCAAATTTAACAAATTTTAATTTTAAAATGTCATAAAAATCATAACTGGTTCATGAATGAATTATCTAGTTTAGAAACTGTCTACTAGATGGAGCTGTAGGTAATATTTGTGTTCTTGGCTATTAGGTAGGGGAAGGGAGGGCAAGTTGAATATAGCGGGCAACATGAATCAGTCTCATATCTTTTTCTATTCGAACGGCACGCGAACCCCTCTAGTGTGAGAAGACGTGCGGTGAGGTGGGGGTTCACGATTCAGCCCGCTCCCAACAACTAAGAAGGAAGCACGGGCGTCAGTGGCGTAAAACAAAACGGATATCCGAAAATAAAATATTTGATTACGTTAAGTTCTTAGATTTTCGCTCATATATATCAACTGCATCCAAGACTAAAGTAGTTTCTGTCATTTCATATTATGTTTATTTATTTGTAAAGTTGATTTTTTGGACACTGTTATTATAAAAAATTTAGGTTATTTTTTTATTTATTAAGTACCCTATCGGGCAAGATGAATATAGCCCTATTCATCTTGCCCTCCTATATTCATCTTACCTGATTTTATTTACATTCAACATTAATTTGCCTCAACCTAGCACTAGTATCCTCAAGTCGACGCACGAAATGATATTTGCAACACCAGTTCATGCGGTTGCTCCATCTGCTAGTCCTCAACCTTCAAGATTAAGACACCGTCACCAACACTGTCGGTGGCACCTGTGGTTCCACCAGCTGGTCCCCCTCTAACTCCTGATTATATCCTTGAGAATATACGTCCTATTCCAAATACTGTGGGTCTAAAAGTGATACGAAGAAACAGAAAAAGCCGAGATTCTGACGACCAAAAACGAAAATTCATGAAGTCCGAACAGCATGTTACTAAAAATTTTGGAAAAGAGAATACACTGATATATTAAAAGTCACAAAAGCCATCTACATCCGAAATCACTAAGAAAAGAACACTATGAAATGCCTCCAAAACCACTTGCGATTACTATTGCACAGTATGTCATGAACAATATGTCCATCCTCCGACTGAAGATTAGATACAATGCTCCGAGTGCAAAGATTGGACGCACGAAGCATGTTCTTCTTATCTTTGAAGGGGCTCGTATTTTTGTGATGACTGTCAAGATTAATAATCATTATCATCTTTCTGAATCATCTTGCCCGATTCTCTGAATCTTCTTACCCGATAGGGTAGGGCAAGATGAATCAAACCAAAAACTTAATTTGTTGATCTCGTATTATGGTTGTGATGACTAAATCTGATATATGTATATGTAATTTGAAAGTATATGAATAGTTGATTTTTTTTTAAATAAAAGCTATTTTGATACGAAATACCAAGTATTTTTTTATCATTAATCAAGTTAAGTGAACCATCTTACCCTCCCTTCCCCTACGTTCCAGTTTTGAATCAATTAAACCATTTTATTGCAATTACAAATATTTTATTTGCTAATAGTTTGGATAATATAATTTAGAATACTCATAGTAACGGTAGCTTAATAATTAGGTCGGATACCCGAATTTTAAAACGGTTTTCACGTTGCCAGCTTGTGCGATCGGTATCTGAGTAAATACAAATACTGTAATGTTTAAGGTGCTGTTAGAAGTTTTGATATATCGGTCGCGTGTAACCGCTACCGTAAAGTTTTAGTTATCTTTACAATATGTAGTGTATAAGGTAGCAAAATCTTACATTGTCTTTATAATCATTCATTTCATAATAATAAAGTCAGTCTTGTGTGAGCAGCGAGTTGTTTTAGTCATCTCTCCTAACACGTTCCGTACAACAAGTCACTGAATTTTGTGTTACCGGTTAGAGCGGTTTCAAATCAAATCAAATTAAATTTATCATTTATTCACTAGAAACATGGTAATTACAGATCTGTTGATTTAAATAATTATTGTTCATACATATTTCGCTAAATAGATTAGCATGTAAATGTCAAAGAGTAAATTAATGAAAATTGTCAGTAGTTCTTAATTTTGAGTTTTTTTTATACAACACAATATTTTGGGCCCGGCATTGATCACAAAAATCATGCACTACGAAAAAGTCGGTATAGGTATAGAAGTAGGTTTTTTTTATACAACTAGATGACAAACAAGCTGACGGCCCACCTGGTGGTAAGCGGTTACCGCCGCCTATAGACACCTGCAATAAAAAGGAAAAAATCACTTCGTATTCCAGGTGCGTGGTCATCCTGAGGCCTAAGATGAAATGCTGTCCATGCCCAGTAATTACACTGGCTACCTTTCCCTTCAATCCGAAACACAGCGAACTATTTCACGGCTGAGATAAGAAAGGCGGTGGTACCTACCCAGACGACCCTACATACGGGGCTACCACCTAGATGAATTTGATTTTAACATTATTATAAATGTTTGATTGGTTAATAATTGTCAATAGTCTCAATTGTCATTTCTCATAAATATTTGGTGTTTTAGCCCTCGACGAAAAAAGAGGGGTGTTATAAGTTTGACGTGTCTGTCTGTGTATCTGTGTGTCGGTCTGTGGCATCGTAGCGCCTAAACGAATGGACCGATTTTGATTCGGTTTTTTTTTGTTCGAAAGCTGATGTGACTACGATGGTTCTTAGCTATAATTTATGAAGATCAGTTCAGGCGTATGATGATAATCAGCTTATTTTCTACATGATATTAGGATTTTACTAACTTTTTAACCGACTTCAAAAACGAGGAGGAATAGCTGCCATTTGGTCCCATAAAATTTTTTTCAAAAACAGTTGGGTACTTTGGTTTTAAATTAAAAAAAACTGAAATTATGAAATCGTCTACATAAACGAATTAGCGATTTTTTGCTTTTCCAATGACTTTTTAGTGAAACGATACGATACTAGGAAACAATATAAGTTAACGGTCACCCATCTAGCTTCGACCGTAGAAAGTTATCACTAAAAACTGTGAAAAAAAAATTTTAAACAAAAATTAAAACCGACTTCAAAAAACTGAAAAGGATGAAATAATTAAATTTAAGTAGGTATTCATCCCCTAGAAACATATTTTTGGAGTTGGTGCTAAGTGGTTTCCAAAACAATAGAAAGTAAAGCACCGACTCCAAAAATATGTTTCTAGGGGATGAATACCTACTTAAATTTAATTATTTCATCCTTTTCAGTTTTTTGAAGTCGGTTTTAATTTTTTACAGATCCCAAATTTCGTGTACTGTCACTTCGATGACATTGCCACGACATACTAACTTTGAGGTGATCCTATACCATCAAAAAGTCTGCGAAATGCTTAATTCTTCAGAAACTTACAGTAGATATAGCGTATTTGGGCTCTTGTGAATAGTCTTAATGTGACGGTGTTAGATAGATGATTAATGACGCCGGGGGTTACTTAAAATTTTTAATTTTGCAATTATTACTACACAGTTTGAATGTTAGAATATTATAATTGCACTGACCGGCATGGCGATCTCGTCAGCGAAGTACGTGGATCGGATGACGTTGAGGCAGGACACGCTGAGGTGCAGCAGCGTGTCGCCGGTGGTGGCCGAACGCACGTCGGCCGCCACCAGGCGCCGCGTGGCCGCCGTCAGACGCGGCCGCTGGGCGCCGCCAGCCGTGGCCAGCAGCAGGTACAGCAGGTGCGTCAGGCAGCGCAGCCCGCGGTCGAACGTCTCCGCCTGCTTCTTGTGCACCGGCCGCACCGACAGCGCGCGCCGACACTCTGACCACACACGCTACTTGCTACCGTGCTACCGTGCTACCGTACTACCGCTACCATAGCGACACACACAGCCGTACAACCACAGCTCAACGCGCAGTGGACAGCGTTAAAGTTATAGCATGGCCGCCACGTATAGGAAAGCGTAAAATAGGACGGCCTCCCCCTAGATGGACAGACCACCTGTTTAAAGTCACGGAGAGCCGTTCCATTTGGAAATGTATGGGGGAACACTCTGTTCACCAGTGTACATCATAGGCTGATGATGATCATAATAATGAATATATTAGTTGACAACTTTTTAAAAAGTTTGATAAAGAAACAAAAAGCGATACTGCAAAAGATCTAAGGTATGTATGTTTAAAATTAACAATTTCGCAGAGGCGATGGCATGTTTGATATATTAAAGAGCATCGTCTAAAAACGCTCCATATAAAATGTGTGGAGCAGATGTCGTCAAATATTTCTATTGTTCCTATATTACCGGGCAGGTGGTCGGCCAGCAGGGTGAAGGCCCGCAGCACGTGGTCGTGGCTGGGCAGGTCGGCGGCTCGCTCCAGTCGTCCGCAGTGAGCCTCCAGCATCAGCCGCGTCAGCGCGCACGCCGTGTGGCACGTGTCTGCAACCACAACACACCACGCCACGCCACGCTAGCCACCGATGGACCACCCACGAACCCACCGCCCCGACATACTATCCACAGACATACTCGAGACATAGCTTAGTTACTTTAGGCGGAACATTAAAAATTGCTACGCGACCAAAGTTTACTAAGCTCACCTCTCTGTAAATAGTATATTGGAACTAGCCGTACGGCAGCCTTATACTGGCCTCGTCTAGAAATTGGATTGGATAGGAGAATCCAATGCACGTATTCTGTTTAATCGAATTTAGACGAAAACAATATTGGATTGGCTTAGTGGATTGTCTCACATGTAAAAGGTACATTATGGTCCCGTATATGGAATTGGAATATTGAATCGTACCGCATGTAGATCGATCGAGTCGGCCCGAGATATCTTGCCAACCTTTGATTGAGGGAAAAGCGTACAGTTTTCTCTTTTGCAAAGAATGCCAGGTGCAGCCAGTATTCAAAATATAAACTTTGAAGATTTAGATTTGTATACAGAGCTCACAGTGTCCGTTGGTCGAGTCGTAGATTGGCTTGAGACTGTAATGAGAATGAGATCCCAAGCTACATACAACCGTCTTATCTATTGAGATTAGGATGTTTTTGATTTCAATAGCCTCACGTATTCTACAAACGGAGCAATGTTATTTGGTTAGGATTCGGGACTTATCTAATCTGATGTAGTAGCTTGGTCCGTCTAGGGCGTGCTCACACTTGCGACTTCGTTTCGCGCTTGTTTTATGAATGAATGATAACATTTATTTCAGATCTAGGCCCATATTTGTGTTAGTATTAATTTGACTTTTTCTAGGTTCGAGAAGGTAATTAAATATTTTTTTAAACATTATACATATCAGCCATATTTATGTTTATTTACCTTTTCTAATCAAACACTCGTTATATTTTTTAAATTAGTTTTTATCAAACCGAATTTTACTTAAATTGAAAGTAAAAATAGGTACATTTCTGGTCAAAGGTCAGTCAGAAAAGTGCAATGTTCTGTCGGGAGTCGGGTGTCATAATATTGTGTGAGGGGTGTGGGCCCACCTGTGTAGAGCATGGAGTCCTTCTGGATGCGTATCTCGAGGGCCCACGTCCACAGGTCGATGCACCGCTGGTAGCGGTACGCGTCGCCGTACGCCGCGCCCCTGAGAATACCGCTAAACATTATAAACCACGCCTCTAACTTTTTGAATGTCTATTTAAAGATATGGTTCAGAATAACCAACCATTACTTTTTGGTTTATTGTAAACATTACAGAATAGAATGATTTTCTACGAACTAAAATATGTTATCTATTTTATTAGAATTAGACGTTTAGACTTACCTAGATAGAGACGTATATTTTGTCTCTGTGGCTACATGTCCTTACTACCTGTACATGAGCCGCATCGGTGACGTCACCTGTACATAGCCGCAGCCCGGCGTGGTCGCGGCGTGCACGTGGGTGACGTCACCTGTACATGAGCCGCAGCACGCGGGTGACGTCACCTGTACATGAGCCGCAGCACGCGGGTGACGTCACCTGTACATGAGCCGCAGCACGTGGGTGACGTCACCTGTACATGAGCCGCAGCACGCGGGTGACGTCACCTGTACATGAGCCGCAGCACGCGGGTGACGTCACCTGTACATGAGCCGCAGCACGTGGGTGACGTCACCTGTACATGAGCCGCAGCACGCGGGTGACGTCACCTGTACATGAGCCGCAGCACGCGGGTGACGTCACCTGTACATGAGCCGCAGCACGCGGGTGACGTCACCTGTACATGAGCCGCAGCACGCGGGTGACGTCACCTGTACATGAGCCGCAGCACGCGGGTGACGTCACCTGTACATGAGCCGCAGCACGCGGGTGACGTCACCTGTACATGAGCCGCAGCACGCGGGTGACGTCACCTGTACATGAGCCGCAGCACGCGGGTGACGTCACCTGTACATGAGCCGCAGCACGCGGGTGACGTCACCTGTACATGAGCCGCAGCACGCGGGTGACGTCACCTGTTCATGAGCCGCAGCACGCGGGTGACGTCACCTGTACATGAGCCGCAGCACGCGGGTGACGTCACCTGTACATGAGCCGCAGCACGCGGGTGACGTCACCTGTACATGAGCCGCAGCACGCGGGTGACGTCACCTGTACATGAGCCGCAGCACGGTGTCCTTGTGGGCGGGCCCCAGGACCCTGGCAGCCACCAGCAAGGCCTGGGCTCGCATGGCGTCCATGTCGGTGGCGGCGGCCTCGAGCTGGGCCAGGCTGGTCCACTCGCGGGCGCCGCCCAGCGCCGCCACCTCGCCCAGCTCCGGCAGCTTGGGGATGTACCTGACCACAACCGGACACCGCTATCATACTCTATCCTCCACTTCAGTCTCTACCTTCTATGATCTCTACCAAATGTACAGGATTACAATTTAACATACAAACTACTTATTACATTGCTTTTCTATGCTTAAGAGTTTACGCAGACGAGGGACTTTTGTCCGAAGACTAACCGTAACGCAAACGAGAGATTAAAAGTACCGTCGAGCTACGTAGTTGCCTAGTAGCTACACACTCAGCCGGCGGGCGCGTGGTTCCCTAGCTACAGTCTCACCCGGCGGGCGCGTGGTTGCCTAGCTACAGTCTCACCCGGCGGGCGCGTGGTTGCCTAGCTACAGTCTCACCCGGCGGGCGCGTGGTTGCCTAGCTACAGTCTCACCCGGCGGGCGCGTGGTTGCCTAGCTACAGTCTCACCCGGCGGGCGCGTGGTTGCCTAGCTACAGTCTCACCCGGCGGGCGCGTGGTTGCCTAGCTACAGTCTCACCCGGCGGGCGCGTGGTTGCCTAGCTACAGTCTCACCCGGCGGGCGCGTGGTTGCCGAGCTACAGTCTCACCCGGCGGGCGCGTGGTTGCCTAGCTACAGTCTCACCCGGCGGGCGCGTGGTTCCCTAGCTACAGTCTCACCCGGCGGGCGCGTGGTTGCCTAGCTACAGTCTCACCCGGCGGGCGCGTGGTTGCCTAGCTACAGTCTCACCCGGCGGGCGCGTGGTTCCCTAGCTACAGTCTCACCCGGCGGGCGCGTGGTTCCCTAGCTACAGTCTCACCCGGCGGGCGCGTGGTTCCCTAGCTACAGTCTCACCCGGCGGGCGCGTGGTTCCCTAGCTACAGTCTCACCCGGCGGGCGCGTGGTTCCCTAGCTACAGTCTCACCCGGCGGGCGCGCGGTTGCCTAGCTACAGTGTCACCCTGTGGGCGATGGTTGCCTAGCTACACCCGGCGGGCGCGTGGTTGCCTAGCTACACTCACCCGGCGGGCGCGTGGTTGCCTAGCTGCAGTCTCACCCGGCGGGCGCGTGGTTGCCTAGCTACAGTGTCACCCTGTGGGCGATGGTTGCCTAGCTACACCCGGCGGGCGCGTGGTTGCCTAGCTACACTCACCCGGCGGGCGCGTGGTTGCCTAGCTACAGTGTCACCCTGTGGGCGATGGTTGCCTAGCTACAGTCTCACCCGGCGGGCGCGTGGTTGCCTAGCTACAGTCTCACCCGGCGGGCGCGTGGTTGCCTAGCTACAGTCTCACCCGGCGGGCGCGTGGTTCCCTAGCTACAGTCTCACCCGGCGGGCGCGTGGTTCCCTAGCTACAGTCTCACCCGGCGGGCGCGTGGTTCCCTAGCTACAGTCTCACCCGGCGGGCGCGTGGTTCCCTAGCTACAGTCTCACCCGGCGGGCGCGTGGTTCCCTAGCTACAGTCTCACCCGGCGGGCGCGCGGTTGCCTAGCTACAGTGTCACCCTGTGGGCGATGGTTGCCTAGCTACACCCGGCGGGCGCGTGGTTGCCTAGCTACACTCACCCGGCGGGCGCGTGGTTGCCTAGCTGCAGTCTCACCCGGCGGGCGCGTGGTTGCCTAGCTACAGTGTCACCCTGTGGGCGATGGTTGCCTAGCTACACCCGGCGGGCGCGTGGTTGCCTAGCTACACTCACCCGGCGGGCGCGTGGTTGCCTAGCTACAGTGTCACCCTGTGGGCGATGGTTGCCTAGCTACAGTCTCACCCGGCGGGCGCGTGGTTGCCTAGCTACAGTCTCACCCGGCGGGCGCGTGGTTCCCTAGCTACAGTCTCACCCGGCGGGCGCGTGGTTCCCTAGCTACAGTCTCACCCGGCGGGCGCGTGGTTCCCTAGCTACAGTCTCACCCGGCGGGCGCGTGGTTCCCTAGCTACAGTCTCACCCGGCGGGCGCGCGGTTGCCTAGCTACAGTGTCACCCTGTGGGCGATGGTTGCCTAGCTACAGTGTCACCCTGTGGGCGCGTGGTTGCCTAGCTACAGTCTCACCCGGCGGGCGCGTAGTTGCCTAGCTGCAGTCTCACCCGGCGGGCGCGTGGTTGCCTAGCTACAGTGTCACCCTGTGGGCGATGGTTGCCTAGCTACACCCGGCGGGCGCGTGGTTGCCTAGCTACACTCACCCGGCGGGCGCGTGGTTGCCTAGCTACAGTGTCACCCTGTGGGCGATGGTTGCCTAGCTACAGTCTCACCCGGCGGGCGCGTGGTTGCCTAGCTACAGTCTCACCCGGCGGGCGCGTGGTTGCCTAGCTGCAGTCTCACCCGGCGGGCGCGTGGTTGCCTAGCTACAGTGTCACCCTGTGGGCGATGGTTGCCTAGCTACACCCGGCGGGCGCGTGGTTTCCTAGCTACACTCACCCGGCGGGCGCGTGGTTGCCTAGCTACAGTGTCACCCTGTGGGCGATGGTTGCCTAGCTACACTCACCCGGCGGGCGCGTGGTTGCCTAGCTACAGTGTCACCCTGCGGGCGATGGTTGCCTAGCTACACACTCACCCTGTGGGCGCGTGTCGCAGGGCGGTGGCGCGGCGCCAGGCGGGCGCGTGGTTGCCTAGCTACAGTGTCACCCTGTGGGCGCGTGGTTGCCTAGCTACAGTCTCACCCGGCGGGCGCGTAGTTGCCTAGCTGCAGTCTCACCCGGCGGGCGCGTGGTTGCCTAGCTACAGTGTCACCCTGTGGGCGATGGTTGCCTAGCTACACCCGGCGGGCGCGTGGTTGCCTAGCTACACTCACCCGGCGGGCGCGTGGTTGCCTAGCTACAGTGTCACCCTGTGGGCGATGGTTGCCTAGCTACAGTCTCACCCGGCGGGCGCGTGGTTGCCTAGCTACAGTCTCACCCGGCGGGCGCGTGGTTGCCTAGCTGCAGTCTCACCCGGCGGGCGCGTGGTTGCCTAGCTACAGTGTCACCCTGTGGGCGATGGTTGCCTAGCTACACCCGGCGGGCGCGTGGTTTCCTAGCTACACTCACCCGGCGGGCGCGTGGTTGCCTAGCTACAGTGTCACCCTGTGGGCGATGGTTGCCTAGCTACACTCACCCGGCGGGCGCGTGGTTGCCTAGCTACAGTGTCACCCTGCGGGCGATGGTTGCCTAGCTACACACTCACCCTGTGGGCGCGTGTCGCAGGGCGGTGGCGCGGCGCCAGGCGGGCGCGTGGTTGCCTAGCTACAGTCTCACCCGGCGGGCGCGTGGTTGCCTAGCTACAGTCTCACCCTATGGGCGCGTGTCGCAGGGCGGTGGCGCGGCGCCAGGCGGGGGCGTGGTTGCCTAGCTACACTCACCGGCGGGCTATGGTTGCCTAGCCACACTCACCCTGTGGGCGCGTGTCGCAGGGCGGTGGCGCGGCGCCAGGCGGGCGCGTGGTTGCCTAGCTACAGTCTCACCCGGCGGGCACGTGGTTGCCTAGCTACAGTCTCACCCGGCGGGCGCGTGGTTGCCTAGCTACACACTGACCCTGCGGGCGATGGTTGCCTAGCTACACACTCACCCTGTGGGCGCGTGTCGCAGGGCGGTGGCGCGGCGCCAGGCGGCGAGCGCGGCGCCCACGTCGTTGAACTCGTCGAGCTGCGTGGCGCCCAGCAGCTCGTAGGCGTCGGCGAGGCGCGCGGGCGCGTAGTGTACGCGGGCCGCCAGCAGCGCTACGATGTGCGCCGCGCCCTTGAGGCAGGCGGTGCGCAGCGCGTCGTCGCCCGCGCGTGACGTCAGCAGCGGGTCCGCGCCGTGCTCCAGCAGCAGCCGCGCCGTCTCCACGCGGTGCTCCTGCAAGCGGCAGGCAGCCACGCGTCAGCCGTCAGCCCCCACTACTACACTACGTCGCGGCAGTCGCATAACGAACGCAAAGTTCATAATAATAATCAATGCCGCATTTAAATCCTGTGTTCTCTACACAGGATACATTGATTGATACGCGATTTTCAAATAATATCTGTACGGGTTTGTACATTTAAGAGTAGGATGGTGGATAAAAAGTCACTAGTATAAGTAACAAATACTAAAGTTTATTAAAATATGAACACTATGACAAGTCTAAGAAATATACTAAAAATACTATGGTAATGGTATGGTGAGATGGTATGAGTGAATACGCGCAATTGGTATAGCAGTCGAATTAACACTGATTTAACAAATGTATAACAATTAAAATAATAATTGTGAAATATAATAATTAGTCGGCGCGTGGACGCGCTGTAGGTAATTCATATTGCTGACGCGTGTTTACCTACTTATGGAAGTTCAATGTACAATCGAAGATCGTACATGCTCCCGGGCGAGAGAATAAGCGAGATGATGGATGGTGAGTAGTTAGGTAGGTAAGACATATTTAATTAAGTGCAAAAATATGTGGTGACTGGTGAGGTGATTGACAAGGTGAAGAAACAATTATTTTTATTAATAAGTTATTTTGATTGACGAAAATGTGTGCGAAAGTTTGGTATCGGAGGCGATTTCTGGTACTTATGTACTTTTTCACTGACACTGGGTCTTTCGGACTTTCTAACACTGACACTACCGCACTGATCACTAGGGACGCACTCTTTGACACTAACACACTGTACACGCGCACTATAGGACGCATCTACGTCGTCGAGGGAAGCGGCGCGCCGCGCACGCCGGGTGGCGCGCGCTCGGCAGCACAGCCAGGCCAGCCCGCCCGAGACAGCTGCGCCCATCACTACGTAAATAGCTACGTAATGATGGACGTCATGGTATGAAATGACGTCTGCTACTCCTTCCTTAGATTTCATTTCCTTTATCTGTTCTCCGATGACCTTAAGATCTTTTTCTAAGCTACTAGACCCGATTTCTATGGTTGAGTTGGGAATGGTTATGTTTATTACATTATTAATCGGTGGTATATCTGGTGCCACAAGGTCTGATTTTATGTTTATATTATTAAAGAATTGTCGATGCGACATAATAGTAATAGAGTCGCCCTTGATGACACAGCCTTCTCCAAGGGTGATAATGCCGGCCTTGGTGAGACGCTCAGCGGTGATTAGCTGACCACATATGATTCTTATGGGGCATTCGCCGCAACACGTATATAAGTATGAGTTGATCTTATGAAGCTGAGACCACGAGTGTTCACATGGGATAGCTTTGGTTGTACAAGTTTGTGACCTTACATCTTTGATACACAGGCTTTGATCAGAGTTGAATTGGTATAGTGGTGATTGTAATGGACATAAGTAAACATCAATGTCATTAGATAAACAAGCCTGAAGTGTACTATCGCTTATTGGTAGGTATAAATCTTTCTGTAAGTTGATCGCAACATGACTGGCGATCGGAAGTAGGGTGACCATGTTGTTGTCCGTTTCTCTGGGAATTGGTATGATCTTATATATGTCGAATGGTTCTCTGCTCACTAATGGAATCTTTATCTCGAATAAGGAATATTCCTTTGTTACCCTCGCTTTGACCTTTAATAAATGATAGAGTTTTGGTAATTGGTTGTAGATGTTATCTATTGGTAGAGATAAATCTTTAGGAATGCGTCCCGCTATAATATGCAGTTCTTGCAACAGTTGTTCTGGTTTCAGTAAATGAACATTGAAGTTTCCATAATAAAGGTTGGTTATGGCTTCTAACAGGGTTTCTTGGATTTTTCGCAAATCAGATAAGATGTTGTTTGCAATCATGGATGTTATGGCAAAGTCATTAATGGTGGCGACATTGTTTAATTCTGTTTTTAATTCGTTGGCAGATTTTTCAAGGTTGTTGATGTGTTGGTTGAGTATTTTGTATTGCTTATCCACGGTAGATTTCGCTTTCTTCAGCAAATTGTACTCCGCCTCTACTACTGATGTTTGGTTTCTCCATAAGCTCTCAAGGTGTTTCTCATTGGCACGTATTAAATCTATATCTTTAGAGTATTGTTCAGCAAAATTTTCTTCTAAAATTCCAAATAAACTATGGGCAACACTGCCTATTCCATTGATAAGCCCACGGCGTCTACGATTAGTCACATGTGTCGGGAACCGCTGACCGAGTAATATTCGATTGTAATAGTTGTATTCATCGTAACCATGACCTAATTGTAGTAACAGTACGTCACATTGCGATTTTATTTTTGAATTAGTACAGATATCGGTCAGGTGGGCAATATATTTGTCAAACAAATTACCACTCTGCCAGTAGGGGTTTAAGTCAAAATATACGACTAGTTTCCACTCATCTCGTATTAATGACATTGTGGAGGTTTTATCAAAGTAGTACATGCTGTTATTTTTCAGTGGTGATAAGCTGTATGCACTTTGCGCTGGTGTAAACAATAAAGCAAATAACAAAAGTATGGTTGTCAGGTAGCTATTTAGAGTTTTCTTTGTACGTTTGGGCGAATTTTTCTTCTGAGTATCATTCAGGATTGGTTTACTGTCTGATTTGGTGTCATGTTGGTGGTTTGAGACTGGTAGAATAGAAAGTTTCGTAATTGGACGCTTCATGGTACCGTTCTTGGTTTTTAAAGTGACAACTCGGACGTAGCCATCCTTGCCCGGGTGAAGCTCAATAACTCTTCCCAAAGCCCATTTTCCAGCTGGTAAGTTGCTGTCGTGGATAATGACTACATCGTTAACTTTAAAGTTTTCATGTGGTTCCCGCCATTTTGAGCGGGCCGATAGTTGAGTTAGGTATTCGGCTTGCCAGCGCTTCCAAATATCTTGGAAGATTTTCTGCGTCAAATACCACCTGGTTCTTAGATCGCTCTCGGTTTCAAATATGGTGAGGGTTGGACCACTGGCCAGAAAATGTGATGGTGTGAGGTAATTTAGGTCTTCCGGGTCTTCAGTTAAGGGACAGAGAGGCCGTGAGTTCAGGCATGCTTCTATTTGGGTCAGAACGGTAGTGAATTCTTCGAAAGTGAGCTTTTGCTCACCCACTACTCGCTTGACGTGGAACTTGAGACTTTTAACTGCTGCCTCCCACAAACCTCCTGCGGTGGGCCATGCGGGCGCATTAAAGTGCCAGTCAATACCCATCTCCGCCGCATCCGACAAAAACTCTTCGTTTAGGACGTGCTTAAGGTCTTCGAACTCTCTGTTTATGAGTCTACTCGCACCTACGAAGTTTGTGCCGTTATCTGAGTACATATTGTGTGGTCTGCCTCTTCTAGCCGACATTCTTCTTAATGCGGCTATAAAACTTGATGCGCTAAGGTCCGAAACTAATTCCAAATGTACGGCTTTGGTTGCCATACATACAAATACAGATACGAAACCTTTTGTGGTTTTGACACCCCTGCCTTTGTTTGTCTTGATAAGAAAACTGCCAGTGAAGTCAACGCCAGTATGGTAAAATGGACGTGAGGGGTTGCTTCTTGCTACAGGTAGGTCTCCCATCAATTGTTGGTGCTTACTTGGTTGGTTTCTTCTGCAGATGACGCATTGACGAATACGTTTTTTGGTGACATTGTTGCCGCTGACGAACCAAAAGCTTTTTCTTAAAAATGCCAGGGTTAATCTTGCTCCACCGTGGAGTGTTTTTTGGTGAGCGTGGTCAATTAATAGGTCAGTGAATCGGTGGTTTGATGGAATAATAAAAGGATGTTTCATATTATCGTCAATATTTGCATTTTTTAATCGGCCACCAACACGCAGTAAACCGTCTTGGTCTAAAAATGGAATTAGGTTATAAATTTTACTATTTCTATTAAGTTGTTGTTTGTTTTTCAATTGGGTAATTTCCTGGGAGAACACTTGGTTTTGTACCTCTTTTAATATTAATTTCTTGGCATTATTCAATTCAGAGGTGGTTAAATATGACGACTTAACTGGTTTACGTATTCGCATTATCCAAGCTAGAATGCGTACTGCGTTTGTCATTGAACTATGCTTTGTAATTAGATCCATTACAACGTTGTCGTCGGGCACTCGCGTTACTAAATTAATTATTTTATTTTGGTTGCATTTCTTAATTTCTTGGTCCGTGGTATATTTTTGGTTTTGTTTAGGAATGCTGTCGTTATAGGATGACAACCACTTTGGTCCTTGCCACCATAACTGGTGTTGTTCTAATTGTGAGGGTTTCAGGCCACGACTAGCACAGTCTGCCGGGTTTTCTTCGGACTTGACGTACTGCCATCTCTCTGAAGGGATGTTAAGAATTATTTCTCTAACTCGATTTGATACGAATGGTTTCCAACGAGTAGGATCTCCATTGAGCCAACCTAAAACGACCATTGAGTCAATCCAGCCGTATTTTTTGGTCTCATAGGCTGATAAACAGTCTTCTACTTTTTTCATTAACCTTGAAAGCAAATGCGCGCCACAAAGTTCTAATTTTGGTAATGTGATTGTTTTACTCGTTGGAACAAGCCTTGCCTTCCCTACAACTAATACGACAGATGCTGCATCACCCCTGGTAATTTTACAATATATGACAGCCGCGTAGGCTTTGGTGGAGGCGTCACAGAACCCGTGTAGCTCAATGGTATCTAGTTTTTTTGTATTCAGCCATCTTGGTACTTGTAGATGATTGATGTTATGTAGGTCTGTCTTTATTTTCTCCCACTCAATACATATCTCTTGTGGTAATTTTGCATCCCATTCGAGTTGTAGTTTCCAAATATTTTGAAACAAAATTTTTAATTGTGTTGTAAGCGGCGAAAGCCATCCTAAGGGATCGAAAATTTTAGATATATCAGATAGAAGGCTTCTTTTGGTAGGGTGTGATTTTTCAAAGTCTATGTTGTAATCAAATACAAATAAGTCATTCTTTGGTTGCCAACGAAGGCCTAATGTTTTGGTGGATTCTGCTTGCTTGAAGTCAAAATCATCTTGGTTGGTTTTATTCTGGTTTGATAGAAATTCTTTTGTATTTGACTTCCACTTACGTAAATTGAACCCTCCTGATTTCAGAATTTCAATTAGATCTGTCTTTAGTAGGATTCCTTCAGAAACTGTGTGGGTTCCGTGGATCAGGTCATCCATGTAGAAGGATTCTTCCAGGACCCTGGTGGCATTTGTGGTAGAATATTTTGACCTTTCATCAGCAGCAAGCTGTTTCAACGTCATCATCGCCAGAAATGGGGCAGACTTGGTTCCGTAAGTAACCGTGGTCAGTTGGTATTCTTGTATTGGTTGATGTGGGTCGTCTCGCCAAACAATTTTTTGGTATTTTTGATCGCATTTTTGAACCCCTATTTGTCTATACATCTTCTCAATATCTGCGGTGTAAGCATATTGGTATTGACGCCACTTCAAAATCAAAGATTGAAGGTCTTGTTGTAGGTTTGGCCCCACCTCCGTGACGTCGTTTAAGCTTAGTCCTGTAGAAGTTTTGGCGGACGCGTTAAAAACAACTCTAAGCTTAGTAGTCGAAGACTCTAAACGTTCTACACCATGATGCGGCAAATAGCACTCACGTGTCTTGTTACTGTTTACATGACCGGTCAGTGTCATATGACCTAGCAACCGATATTCATTCATAAACGTTGCAAAATCTTTTGCCATTGATTTATTTTTAGAAAATCTTTTTTCCTGCTGACGAAATTGAGCGATAGCCATTGGTTTTGATGCTCCTAACTGGTTTTCATGGTTCTGTTTGAAAGGGATTTTTACATGGTACCTTCCGCTTTCGTCTCTTATAGTTGTAGATTGGTAATGTTTGATACAGTGGTCATCTGTTTCGGAGAGAGATAGTGTTTGTGAAATGTCTTCGATTTCCCAAAATCGTTGTAGTTCGTCTGTCTGGTTGATGATTACATTACAATGAAACCTTTGGCTTTCGACGTTTCCGCATAAAATCCACCCTAGTTGTGTTTCTTGTGCAACAGGATAGTATGGTCCCAATTTAATGATACCGCTCAATATAATTGATGAGTATATGTCTGCGCCCAATAAAATATCTACTTGGCGACTGACGTAGAAGTCAGGATCAGCTAGCTCAATGTTATCTAAATGTCTCCATACCGGCTTTTCAAAAGACTTATTAGGTAATTTGTTTATTAAGCTTTTCATAATAAACACATCAGTGGTGGTAGAAAAGTCATTATGCAGCGATAATATGTTGATTTGAATGACCCCTTTGCAATTATGTTCTTTAGTTCCAACGCCGAAAATAACTCCCTTGCATCGTTGTCTGGTTAACCGTAATATTTGAGCTGCATTTTCGGTGATCAGAGAAGTTTGAGAACCCTGGTCTATGAGCGCTCGCATGGTGTGGTAGTTTCCATCTGCAGCTTGAACCTTCACTAAGGCCGTAGCCAAGAGAGTGTCGGCTACATTTTCGTGTGAGATGTGGCATGTTTTCCGGTCGTTGACTGGTGGATAGTTACTGGTTGTCGAATTATTTGTCGATGACGCAAATAAATCGTGAACTAATGAATTGTGCTTGGCTTGACAATGACGACACGTTTTGTGAGAAAGGCAATTTTTGCCATGATGGTCGAATAAGCAGTTTTCGCACAAATTGTATTTCGAAATTGTTTTTCGCTTTACGTCCGGTCTAGATTCGCGAAACAATTTGCATAAGTAAATAGCGTGGTTTTCGTTGCAATGTGGACATCTTTTATTTTCTATATGTAACGTTTTATAGGACGTTGATGGTTTGGTAAATGGTTTCATTGGTTGGTAACTGGTAGAAGGTTGCTGGAAAAATGTCTTCTTAAAACGCTTATCTTCCTGGAGGGATGGTTTGGTCGATTCCTGCTTACGTCGAAATGCTTCTAACGAGGTAAACTTCGTTTCTAAAAACTTTAAAAATTCTTTTAGAGATGGTAACTCTCTAGGATTTTCTAACGATCCCACATAATCATTATGAGAGTCAAGGTCAAGTTTTTGGGCTAATAAATGCACGATTATGGGGTCCCATGTGGAAACATCGACTCCCATTTTCTCTATGGCATGCAGGCATTCGTTGGTGGTGTCGTGTAGCTTTTTAATAAGGGCAGCATTTTGAACTTGTATAACTGGTAAATTCAAAAGAGTGTTAATGTATGTTGTAAATATTACTTTTTTGTTATTGAAGCGGTGATTCAAAATGTCCCATGATATTTGGTAGTTTTCAGAGCTAACATTTAGATGTTGAATTAGTTTTTCGGCTTCACCTTTCAACTTGCTCTTTAAAAACTGAAGTTTCTGTGCGCTAGACAAGGATGGATTATGGTGGATTGATTCCTGAAATAAATCTTTGAAGGACGTCCATGCTTGATAGTTGCCACTAAAGATGGGAATTTCCATCTGTGGTGTCGACTTTTCCCTATGGGAAACGGACCACATTTTTGTGTTAATTGCTCTTTTAATACAATCAAATGTTTTTTCATACTTTGAAAACTCTGCTTCATATGCCTCGTAATCATAACTTTCGCCTTTCTGCTCGCTGTCAATCTCCCAGTGCATAGTGTCGATAATTCCCCACCTAGACTGTAACATCTTGAGAGAATCGTCAAACTCCCACTTATTCATCAGATTGTCGACGTTTATGTTGGCGACGGTTCTTGAGAAAGCTTTGAAGTTGCTAACCTGTTTGCGTAACAACTCATCTAATTTGCTGTCGGACCGTTCCGACATTCGTGGTAGAACAATAGGCGTAACAGGTGGAATATTCAATGGTGTTGCTGGTTTTAAAAGTGGCGTAGAAGGTCTACTTTCCTCTTGCTGGTAATTTTGTATGACTTGCCTAGCCTGGTTATAAAATTCGTTAGTGCGTTCATATTCTCTACCTGTAAAATAAGCATTCCCTTGGTCTCCAAAGCTACACAACCTAACATGGTTAGAATGAAATTCTTTCCAATAAGAATCTAAGGTCTCAAGCTTCCTCCTAATGTAGTCTGGTGTCTTACGGTCACGGCTGTCCTTCTTAAAGTTCTTAAGAAGTTGGTCCATTCCCGCCATAAGTTGGTTTTGGGTCTCCAATAAAGCTTCCATGGTGCTGGTTTAAGTTAAGTTAAAAAGGAAAGATCTTACTTGGTTTTCTTAACGGTGCGGTGTTGATACTGAACCTTGATCGGCCCAGTACTGGCTGCAATAGTATCCGCTCTGGTATTGGTGGATCTGCCTTAGGACTGATTTAGCCCACAAGACTGGTTCAGTTCAGGAACCACACGGCGAATGACTCTACACAGTCCCGTAGGATATCACTGTTTGAACACTCGCGATAGGTTCCTTTCAACGAATCGAAGGACCATTAATGTACGGGTTTGTACATTTAAGAGTAGGATGGTGGATAAAAAGTCACTAGTATAAGTAACAAATACTAAAGTTTATTAAAATATGAACACTATGACAAGTCTAAGAAATATACTAAAAATACTATGGTAATGGTATGGTGAGATGGTATGAGTGAATACGCGCAATTGGTATAGCAGTCGAATTAACACTGATTTAACAAATGTATAACAATTAAAATAATAATTGTGAAATATAATAATTAGTCGGCGCGTGGACGCGCTGTAGGTAATTCATATTGCTGACGCGTGTTTACCTACTTATGGAAGTTCAATGTACAATCGAAGATCGTACAATATCATTTTTTTATTGATTTTTATTTAATGAAAATACGGTGAACATGAACTATACTTCAGACCCGAATCTGTTGTAATTTATTATGAATCTATTGACAAGAGTTTATTAAAACGATTTTTGAAACGTTTTTAATATACGCATAACGTACCTGTAGTATAGACGTTCTAGCATATTGTTTACCTTTGTAATGATGCTAAAACGCGCCGCCTGTTCATTTAAAAAAATTCATGTAAATAGACTGTAAACTTATATGCTTATAATCTTGATTTTTGATTTTAACATTATTATAAATGTTTGAAAAATTACTTAGTAATTAAAATCTATGCAAACTAGAAAAATTTCACATCCGGTAACGTTTCAGGCGGGAATCGAGCCCACGACCAAATAACATAGAACATTTTCTACATTGTAGGGTGGACGTTAGCTCATAACGCAAATACAGATAGACCAGAAGAATTTCACAGGGATATCCCAAGTCCTAGGTGGCTCAGTTGGTTAGAACAGGCGCCCGGATTGCGAAAGGTCGCGGGTACGATTCTCGCCTAAGGACGTAATTTTTTTCTAGTTTACCTAGATTTTAGTCATATGCTTATATTTTAACTACATGTTTCGGTTACAAGTATGTGTGAGAATCAAAAGATAATTTGTTTGGTATGGCCTACTTGTGCGTGTATAGGTTCGCGTTGGTGGCGTGGTACGCACACGCACCTGTATGGCGTAGTGCAGCGCGGTCTTGTGCTGCATGTCCTGGGCGTCGACGCGCGCGCCGCGGCGCAGCAGGAAGGTGCAGAGGCGCACGGACTGCACGCTGTTGATGAGGCACGTGCCGCCGTTGTGGTTGGGCCGCTGCACGTCGGCGCCGCGCCCCACCAGGAAGCGGACCACCTCGAGGTGCGTCATGAAGCACGCCGAGCGCACGGGCGTGGAGCCGCTGTCGCTGGCCGCGTCCACGGCCGCGCCCGCGTCGGCCAGCGCCCGCAGCGCCGGCAGCCGGCCCTCCACGGCCGCGCACCACAGCGGCGTCACCGAGTGCACGGAGCGGTCGTCCGCCACCTCGTACACGCCGCGCTGCTCCAGCTCGGCCCCGCACACGTGCACCAGGTACTCCACCAGCTCCACGTTGCCGCGCTTGCACGCCACGAACAGCGGCGCGCACCCCTCCTGCGTGCGACCCACCACCGCGCGACGCTCCGCCGGCGACATCCTGACACACGCGCACACACACGCACATACAGCCGCCTCCCCCGACGACATCCAGGCATACACACCCTGAGTGTACAGTGCACACAGTTTATGAATTTCACTTATTTATTCAGTGAGTCAAAAAATCTAACCATAGAATGACCAAATAAACAAACTAATATCAACAGTGACAAAACTCATTTGAGATTCTTTCATAAATCAGGATTTACTCTTCACTTGTATAGGCTGCCGGCTAATAATAATATATTTCTAGTCCTGTCAACTACGACCTTCTGGTCCTTGAATAGTCACCGGCAGACTACACATGAACAAAATATTCCGTAGCATAGGAAACTGCCCTATATCTCCCTAACTATCTCCTAATTCCCTACAACCCTAACCTACAGCATAAATGTGGATAAATAAATATATAAATAAGTAAAGGATTGTCTGCACCATGAGACCTATGGTGTCAGACGGAAAGTGGTAAGGAACAGGGTGAGATGATTTTCTCACTGCCAGTCAAGCAAACTCACAAAACTAATCAGAAGCTGATGGCTAAGAGGGTCTTGGCTACTTAATGATACTCAATGCTATGTGATATCAAAGAGTGTTTATTAATAATTATTTACATCTTATATACTACTTTCTTTATATGCACTCATATAATTATGTAGTGTTACATCAGTGTAATATGCAGCCGATGCACAATCTAGAACTGAGCCAGCCATAGTAGGTTGCTGATTCCATGGTAACACCTTTTGTAAACATTATGGTTGCAATAAAGTATTGAGTATGGTTAAAGTTCATTTGAACAATGGTTAAAACCTCTTATTTAAAACAGGTATAATTATAGAGGTTCATAAAGTTTTTACTTAAATATATGTAAATTAAACAAGAAGACAAGAGAAGATGAAGAAGAGAAACAACGAAGAGCAAGAAGAATTTTTTAACAAAGTAGTTTCTGAGTATTCAGGAATAAGGCAGTAAAATTTGACTCACAGATTAAATAAAATATCTTTCAATAACAAAGAACACCCAGGAAGTGTATCCACATCCATAATAAATTAGTTTAGTTTTGCCAAATCCATAAATGACAGCATTAACATGTTAAGCATCAAATTCCAGACACAATTGATTTTTCAATTGTCATAGCCCTCCGAAGGGATAATGATACTTGAGAGATCTTCCTGTTTGTTTGAATCTTGAATCTATTTTCTTTTTAATAACAACTCTGTGTTCCAATAGAATAATAATAAATAATTATTTATATTAGGGGTACATTTGTACAAGTATTAGTTTCATAAGAATTCCTACAAAACCTAGGTTGCCATTATATTCTGCCCATTTTTGGAAATTATCAAGGTAACAAAGTGGTTTTCCGCCCAGATTGTCTCTTTGTACTAATGCGCTTTAACTAGCATTATTATCATAAATAGCGAGCAGTACATTCTATTCTTATAGGATACGTATAAGTGACTTCATTATAAATACCTCTCAAGTGCAGTTCGTAGACGTGCCGAGAGTCGAGCTCCTGGGGCGCTGTGCTTGCATTCTCGCATTAGTTCATTAAAAACGGCATCATGGTGTTTGGAAATAGATGTTTCCGAGTGTTTGTTGATGCTGGTATTGTCGCCCGCACTGTTGCCACCTTCCTCCCACATCTTACAAGACGAAGACACCAACAAGACACACGAACACCACCTACGTTTTTCACGGAGAAACACAAAGGAAGAAAGAACAAAAATATTGACAAAAACAATCACTTTTGACATTTAGCAATTTGACACAATTTTTTTTAAACCACGGCAAAGTGTCAAGCCCTTACAGCTCTCTGTATGTTCTATATTTCTGCACACGACGCATTGAAATTGGGTGTACAAACACATTTAAATCAATATATCATAGGAGTCATCATCATCATCAGCCTATATTAGTCCCACTGCTGGTAACAGGCATTCCTACATGGGAGAAACATATGAGGAGATTGGGCCATAACACCACCACGCTGGCCCAATGCGGGTTGGTGGGCTAAGACGGTTGCAGTAACAACCGGGACCAACGGCTTAACGTGCCTTCCGAAGCACGGAGGAGCTCGAGATTATAAATTTGATTGACCCATCCCGGGACCAACCATGGCGAAAGTTGCTTTGTTTTCGTGATTGAAACCAGAGCGCTCAAACCATTACGCCACCGAGCTCCTCAATCATAGGAGTCTTTGATGGCAAATGATAAATCTCTATGATACTACTTCGATGCCGATGAGGTGACAAAATTCTTAACAACTTCAGTCTCCAAGTTGACATTTATAGAATTATGCCCTTTATTGCTCGTCAACACAGACACTGGTTTTGTTTCAGAATAATACAAAGATTTTATTTATTTAGTACTTAATCATATTAAAAAACGCCAACAAATAGTAGCAACACGGATGTTGATTTTTCAAGACAGAAAAAGCATGGCTTCTGTTATAAAATCGGTGTAGTTTTGGGAAGCAAGTGTTTGTGTTAATATGTAATTGGAACTTTTGGACGATCATTAATTTTGTAATCTACTATACTTACGAATATACTTATAGAGGGAAGGCAAAGGGATCATGCCCATACAGTGATAACACAGGATTTTACATAGCTGCTAAAATGTAATCTGTGGGATTAATAGTGATCACAGGGTTTAGTGTGTAGTGTTTGGCGCGTTTTAATGGCGTCGGTCAAGATTTTTATTTCAATAATTAACTTTTTTGTGGTTAACCACCTCATCAAGTAGCGCATAAAGTGACTGTCATCATATATTTCGTATCAAATACTCCCAAGAAGCATTGAGATGTGTTACATCAGCATTTCAATGCAATAAAATGAAGAATATAATAAGTCACTGTTTAAGCTAATGGCCCTAGTAGCCAAAGCTTCATAAATTATAAAAAAAAGTGATCACAGAATAAATAATTTGTTGTGATCTGTGCAAGTAAAAGTATTCTGTGGAATTTTGGATCTGTGGCTCTGCTGATGGAGGGAATTTAAATAAACAAAAAAGACCAAACAAAACAAACCAAAAGTCCTTATTTTGTGAATTGTGATCCTTTGGTCAGTGTCGTGTCGTTTTCTTTTAGTCGATTGTTTTTTCTGTCCATTAGACTATGAGTGACGATTATGATGATGATGACGAACTGCCGCCGATATCGGTCAATTCATCTACTCGAGAATCTGTAAGTATTTACACAACAGGCGGCGGTAACCGCTTACCACCAGGTGGGCCGTCAGCTTGTTTGTCATCTAGTTGTATAAAAAAAAAACAACAGAATTTTTCTTTTGTAATTTAGTGTAAAACCTAGTAGTTCGAGGTCAGAGAGTGATCACGAAATGTTAAAAATCCAAAAAATCTAAAGTTGGGTGTAGGTCTACATATTGGAAGCCTATTAATAATCTCATCTTTATTTTACCAGGATGTACTTAGTATGCCATCAGCCGAGGAACTGGCTTCGCAACGAGCCCGCGAAGCGGAGTGCGAGCGGGAACTGGAACAATTGCGAGCTCAGCATGACGGCGACATCGCCATGACCACGGATTCTAGCGGGTCCGAAGGCGAGGCCGCGCTGGCCGCCGCAGTCAGCGCCTTGATAGTGCGTTCTTCTGGACCCACAATCACATTTCCATCCATTGGAACACTACTGCAAGATCTTCTGCCTAAACTCCCCATTGGTGAGGCACAGGCGCTGCTGCAGGCCGATGCAGAGGTGCTTGAAGCACTCACTGATGATGTTAGTATTAAACTGTCTTATTTATTTACTAACTCGTCAAGCATTCCAGACACAATTGATTTTTTAATTGTCATAGGAACATGAACAACAGGTACAACACATAGGTATAATGTTTTGGTATCTGTACTTAACCATTTACCATTATCAATATTGACTTCTATTAAAAAAAGTAGGTTTTCACAGTTATTACAAAAATGTGAGTTATTTTATATTTAAAAAGCTTTGCAAAGTAAATTTTTAACTGACTTAAAAAAGGAGGGTGATATATACCTCCTTGCCGGAGGCTCGTTGAGTTTTCATATGTCTATGTCATAATTGAGTGTGATGGACATTGTCATAATTAATCAAATAAATAATGTAAAACTCTAAACACAATATTGCTTATTTAAGAATTGTAATATACAATAGAGGGTATCAATTCAACCCATATGTGTGTAATATTGTCAGAATTGCACTTTTGTATATATTAAAACTGTTTCTATAAATTAAATAAATAAATAAATATGCTGGTCTATACCAGCTTCTGAACACGGGTGCCAAAGGAGATGTTTTATATCCAGCCAGGTACACTATCTCAAAAAATTAGGAAAATTCTGAATCCGGGACAAATAATTCGTTTTCGTCGTAACCAAAGTGACAGGCGCATGATCAATATTCAGTTTTTTCTATAAAAGTTCTTGCTTTGTACCATGAAACAAAACAAATAAAATGAAAATGGACAATTGAACACTGTCCTGCATGTTTTTACCCATTTTTCAGTATACTTTACATAGACCTGGTTGGGTCTCCATACATTTTTGAAAATCTCTTTTCATGAGTGTATGTATGTATGTTTGTCTATGCATATCTCAAAAACTATATGTTGTTATGCAAAAAATCTTTTTTTGTTGGACTCAATTTAGTCCAACCTAGGAACAAAGGATCAAAATCAGTAGAGTAGTTTTTGAGATAGAGAGATAATTGTGTATCAGTCATTAACAAAATGTGTCGTTGGCTTAACAGCGTAATTGTAAAAACATGTGATTATGCATGTTTTTTCGAGGTTTTTCCGTTTCGACGGATTTTCGTTTCGCCAGATTTTTGTTTCGACAGTAAAAATACAGTCGTCATTAAAATTTTGTTGTAGAGTGATCTATTTATTACATTTTTTATGCTTTGTAAACTTTTTTTCCATACCACTAGGTTGGCAATCAAGCATACGGCATACCTGATGTTAAGCGGTTATCGTAGGTAGACTATGGACGCTTGCAACACCAGGGGTTTCACTTGCGCGTTGCCGCCCCTGTAAAAACCTTTTCACGCCTTTTTTGCAGAACCCCATGCTGTACTCGTTCGAGAAAACCTCTGCAGGGAGCTCATTCCACAACCTAAGCGTACGGGGGTGAAAGTTTAACTGAAACCGTACAGTACGTGACCACTTTGTTTCCAATTTGTGAGGATGAACTCCCTGCTGGTGGCGAGCGGTGCGATGATAGAAAGGAGCCGTGGGCATCATGTCAAATAATTCCTCAGAACACACCCCGTTATACAAACGGTAGAACACACACAAGGAGGCAAAATCTCTCCTAAGGCTCAAAGGTTCAATACCGTTGGTGAGCTTAGGATCGTCGACAATTCTCATAGCGCGTCTTTGGAGCACGTCAAATGGTCCAAGCTGGTATCTAGGTGCTCCCGCCCATAAATGGCATGGGGCCTGACTTGAGATTTATACAGTAACAGTCTTTGACCCAGAAGTGAAATACCGCCGCGCTCTATTGAGCACACCAAGCTTCTTGGATGCCAGCTTGACTTTATCCTCCAAATTACTGCGGAACTGGACGTCACTAGAGATTTTAACACCAAGTATCCCGATACTCGTAGATTTGGAAAACGGTGTGTTAAGGAATTGTGGAGCCACAGCGAATGGGGTTTTTTTTAGCGTTGAACGCGCAGACTTGTGTCTTAGTGGGGTTGAATTGGACTAAGTTTAGTCCCCAATCGGAGACTCCTGATTAGAGATCTCTCGATTTCAGGCACAAGTCGACCGCGACTTTCCTTCACAGTAGACCTAGGGGTGTTAGCACGACCCGTATAGTAAGCATCACCAGTACTGTCATCCGCATAACAATGCAGTCCGTCAATAGACAGCATATCATTGATATGCAGCAGGAACAATGTTGGAGATAGCACCGAGCCTAAAGTTAAAGTCCTAATTCAGTCACACACAAAATACAGTTTTTTTTCGCTATGTTTTTTTTTGATAGGGCTAGGGGTATGGTGGGTCTGCAGCGTTATTTTATACTCTCGTTTATACACGTCGTCATACATCAATATAATTTACTAATATGCTTATGTATTTTATTTTGTGCTTCCTGTACGTTTGTAACAAAGTGACACGCTGTCAAAACAAAAATCTGGCGAAATGAAAATGTCCAAACGGAAAAAACTCATTTTTTAGTCTGGTAGGGTCTGCAGGTGTCTATAGGCGGCGGTAACTGCTTACCATCAGGTGGGCCGTCAGCTTGTTTGTCATCTAGTTGTATAAAAAAAAGAACTCCAAGCCATTACTTAGTTTTACCTTCAAATACTCTATTATAGGTATACATAAGACTTGCCATATTATTTTCCAACTTTTGAGTATTATGTATAAAATTATACTATATTGATTTAGTCGGCCCAATGGCAAGGCCCCAGGTTGGTACAATAGCCCAATCACGATGTTGAGCGCGGCAGGTGTGCGGGGCGGTGCGGTGCGGCCGCGTGCGGACCGCGGACGAGGTGACGGCGGCGCTGTGCTGGCTGCTGGCGGCGGCGGCGACCGCACCGACCGCGACCACCGCGCCGGGCGGAGGCCGAGCCCGCCGGCGGGCGCTGCTGCTGCTTCTGGAGGACGCAACCCTCACTCAGGTCGGTCATGCTTTATTTCCCTGTATCATCATCATCATTTCAGCCGAGAGACGCCCCCTGCTGGGCATAGGCCTCCCCCAAAGATCTCCATACCGATCGGTTCTGCGCTGCCCGCATCCATCGGCTTCCCGCGACCCTCACCAGATCGTCGGTCCACCTTGTGGGAGGCCTACCAACGCTGCGTCTCCCGGTACGCGGCCGCTACTCGAAGACCTTTCCGCCCCAACGGCCGTCAGTCCTTCTTGCGTGGCCTGCCCACTGCCACTTGAGGCTCGCAATTCTTCGGGCTACGTCGGTGACCTTAGTTCTCCTGCGAATCTCATCATTTCTGATTCGATCACGCAGAGAAACCCCGAGCATAGCCCTCTCCATTGCCCTTTGGGTGACATTGAGCCTTCTTATGAGGCCCATTATAAGCGGCCACGTCTCAGTTCCGTAAGTCATCACTGGCAACACACACCAATTAAAGACTTTCGTCTTGAGACACTGCGGTAGTTGGGCCGAGAATATGCTGCGAAGCTTCCCGAACGCTGCCCAGCCGAGTTGGATCCGTCGATTGACCTCTTTCTGGAAGTTGGACTTACCAAGTTCGACTATTTGTCTCAGGTAAACATTCGTCAACAACTTCCAATGTAGAGCTTTCAACCTTTACAGTAGTGGGTACGACATGGGAATTCGACATTATTTTCGTCTTATCCATGTTCATTTTAAGACCCACTTGTTGGGAGACTCTACAGAGGTCGTCGAGCATTATGCCCAAGTCTTCCAGGTTTTTAGCCATGACTACGATATCATCAGCAAAACGAAGGTGAGTCATGTACTCGCCGTTTATGTTGATGCCAAGTCCTCTCCAGTCCAAAAGCTTAAACACATCCTCCAACGCGGCAGTGAACAGTTTCGGCGATATAACATCGCCCTGTCTCACACCTCGCTGAAGACGTATTGGTTCCGAGTTTTGGTCCTGAAGGCGGACTGACATAGTGGCGTTTTTGTACAGTGACTGCAACACTTGGGTGTGCCTAGTACATACATAGTCTATTTGGCATCTCTGGAGTGACTGAAGCACGTCCCAGGTCTCGACAGAATTGAAGGCTTTCTCATAGTCCACGAACGCTAAGCATAATGGCAGGTTGTACTCTTCGGTCTTCTGTATAACCTGCCGCAGCGTATGTATGTGGTCTATGGTACTAAAGCCTTTTCGGAATCCGGCTTGTTCGGGAGGTTGGAAATCGTCGAACCTGCGTGCGAGAGATTCGTTATCTCTCGAAAACAACTTGTAAACATGACTCAGGAGCGTGATGGGTCTATAATTCTTCAATTGGGCCCTGTCACTCTTTTTGAAGAAGAGTGTCACCACGCCCCCATGCCATGCCTTTGGCGTTTCACCCTCGAGGATGATGGGAAGCGCTCTCAGGACTGGTCGTCCACCTGCTTACAAAAGAACAGCTGTAACTCCATCGTCGCCCGGCGCCTTGTTGTTCTTAAGCTGTTAGAGAGCTACACTAATCTCGTACAGGCTGACGTCCGGGATATCTTCGGTGTAATGTCGGGTCAATTTGGCTCTCGGTTCGGTGGCCTGAGTGACAGGTGTGCCGTGTGCGTGATGTCGCGTAAAGCTGTCCATAGAAGTTTTAAATCTCGGCCAATAGCTCAGGTCGGGATGTAACCTATATTGTTATTTCCCTGTATGCTATATTCTTTTCAAAGACAAGTTTAGTAACTCATTTTAATAGGGATGTCGACTGTATTTAAATTGTTAATAGAAATTCTAAGGAAAACAATAGTTTATTGTATTATTAAGGAATTTAAATATAGTAATAAACAGAGTGCGATTATTAATTAAATCACTCTCAGTTCACGTGACAACCAACGTGAACACCAATCAATATTTTTTAAATTAGATTTTCTTGTGTTTAAAATGTATCGCAATGACTTCATTTAATATTTGATTGATACATGCATAAAGTTAATCAAATAAACAACTTATTAGTTCCGGCTCACGCCATGCTCGTCGTCGGAACGCTGGTGTCGCCAACGGTTGTCAAACGAACGCCAAAAGGTATGACAGCGTTGCTGACAGTCACGAATTCAAGGCTGCTGACTTTAGAGAACCGCATAGCAGAAGGGGACATTTCAAAAAGTTGTCGCAGAGTGCCTAAACGCCGGAGCGGCGCTGTATGGCGGACCCTAGACATTTAGTTTATAATGTGGTTCGATAGTATTTATCAAATACTGTGGTATTTAGTGACCGTGTAAGCTAGTGTATTGATGAATGTCAGTATATATCACGGATTTCTAAATTTCTGAAGTCCGGAATGACACTTTGTGTTAAATACTGACATTTGTTAGTGCACTACACTAGACGATCATTATATACCACGGTGTGTCAGTACGCATCGCGACAGCAATGGAGGAAGCCGGCGGATCAGATGCCGAGCTCGTCGCAGCCCATTACGAACAATGAGATTCATCAGATAATTCTCGTAATCGTCCATGTCATCATGCTCTTTAATTTCAGCCAATAAATTTAAATTAGTGTATTTTTCTCTCTGTTGTAGCCAATATTTCCTCCATCGTTTCCTTTTTATTCTTTTTTTAAACCAAGGGCTAAGACAATAGCCACACAAGCTCTGTATCCATTTCACGTCCGAACTGCTTCAAAACACGATAATACTGACCTGATAAATACTAAACGTCTAACATTGCCAAAAAATCCCGTCGGCGGAATTGAATCATCAGTATTTATCAGACTGATGAATCACATTATAAACTGAATGTGTAGGGTCCGCCTAAGTGGAGGCGGCGTGACTTGATACTGGTGTGTTGTCGCGTGCAGGAGGCGGTGTGGGGTGTGTCGGGTGTGTCGGCGCTGATGTCGCGCGCGCTGCCGTCGGCGGCGGCGCGGCTGCGGGCGGCCGACGCCCTGACGCCCGCCCTGCCGCGCTCCCCCGCCGCCCGCCGCCTTCACGCCGAGCTCCTCGCCGCCGCGCTCCACCGCCCGCCGCCCACCACGGTACTAGCCCGCCACACCCGCCGCGCCCCACTGCCCGCCGCCCACCACGGTACTAGCCCGCCACACCCGCCGCGCCCCACTGCCCGCCGCCCACCACGGTACTAGCCCGCCACACCCGCCGCGCCCCACTGCCCGCCGCCCACCACGGTACTAGCCCGCCACACCCGCCGCGCCCCACTGCCCGCCGCCCACCACGGTACTAGCCCGCCACACCCGCCGCGCCCCACTGCCCGCCGCCCACCACGGTACTAGCCCGCCACACCCGCCGCGCCCCACTGCCCGCCGCCCACCACGGTACTAGCCCGCCACACCCGCCGCGCCCCACTGCCCGCCGCCCACCACGGTACTAGCCCGCCACACCCGCCGCGCCCCACTGCCCGCCGCCCACCACGGTACTAGCCCGCCACACCCGCCGCGCCCCACTGCCCGCCGCCCACCACGGTACTAGCCCGCCACACCCGCCGCGCCCCACTGCCCGCCGCCCACCACGGTACTAGCCCGCCACACCCGCCGCGCCCCACTGCCCGCCGCCCACCACGGTACTAGCCCGCCACACCCGCCGCCCGCCACACTCAGGGAATGTCTATTGTAGGCAGGCTCTGCGCGGATGGGCATCTCTTGCGATACAGCCATTAAACCATGTAAGCGCTCTTAATTATGCTTACAGGATGGTTTCGTCAATATGACTACGTCATTCTTACTCATTTGTTAATTTTATAATGTATGAAATAGTATAACATTGGCTGCATTATTTCATAGAAATGGCCTGAAATTATCAAAATTGAATAACATGTTTTTCAAACTGGGAAACCATTTCTATGGACTAATACAGCCTATGTTTCAATTTATTGTCGTCCTGACAGCATCACCCCGTATGTGAGTGTATGAATATGATTATGTAGTGTCGTCGGGTGGACGTGTGTACTCGCGTAACATAGAGTATTGGTCGCAGATGGAGGAGTGCCTGTGCGCGTGGGCGGGTAGCGCAGCCAGCGCGCCCTGGCGGCGTGCGGGCGGCGTGACGGCGGCGGGCGGCGCGTGGGCCGTGCGCGCCGCGGGCCGCGTGCTGCGCGCGTGTCGGGCGCGTCACCACGGCGTCGACGGCGCGGCCCGCGCTCGCCTGCTGCACGCGCTGGCCGCGCCGCCGCCCGCCGCCGACCGCCTCGAGGTGAGTCGCGCACTGTACCCTAGCCCACGCACTGTACCCTAGCCCACGCACTGTACCCTAGCCCACGCACTGTACCACAGCCCGCGCACTCTACCATATCCCACGCCCGCCACTCTAAATGCAATTATATCAGTATCGTCTATGACGTCACGTTGGCATCTTAAAACCCATGTGGCATTCACCACACGCCAATAAAGTCACGAAATCGATAATGAATGAGTAATTTACATGTTGAGATAATTAAACACATTCGCTGCGGCAAACGCCGGTCGGCCTATTTCCGATACACATTCGGGTGCAGCATACGCCGATCTATACTAATAATTTTTAACCGACTTCAAAAACGAGGAGGTTCTCAATTCGGCCCGTATGTTTTTTTTTTTTTCTATGTATGTACACCGATTACGCTGAGATTACTGATCCGATTTACGTGATTCTTTTTTTGTTCAATGCGGAATAGCTGCCATTTGGTCCCATAAAAATTTTTTCAAAAACAGTTGGGTTTTAAATTAAAAAAAACTGAAATTATGAAATCGTCTACGTAAGCGAAATTGCAAATTTTTGCTTTTCCAATGACTTTTTAGTGAAACGATACGATAGTAGGAAACAATATAAGTTGACGGTCGCCCATCTAGCTTCGACCGTAGAAAGTTATCACTAAAAATTGTGAAAAAAAAATTTTAAACAAAAATTAAAACCGACGGTCGGTTTTAATTTTTGTTAAAGAAACCGAAAAACGAAGTCGTTGCTTTACTTTCTATTGTTTTTGGAAACCACTTAGCACCAACTCCAAAAATATGTTTCTAGGGGATAAATACCTCATCATCATCATCACCAGCCTATATACATCCCACTGCTGGACACAGGCCTTCCTACATGGGAGAAACACATGAGGAGTTTGGGCCATAACACCACCACGCTGGCCCAATGCGGGTTGGTGGGTTAAAGCGGTTGTAGTAACAACCGGGACCAACGGCTTAACGTGCCTTCCGAAGCACGGAGGAAGCTCGAGATTTTAAATTTGGTTGACCCATCCCAGGGTCGACCATGGCGAAAGTTGCTTTGTTTTCGTATTCGAAAGCAGAGCGCTCAAACCAATACGCCACCGAGCTCCTCGATGAATACCTACTTAAATTTAATTATTTCATCCTTTTCAGTTTTTTGAAGTCGGTTTTAATTTTTTGCCAAATAAAATCATAAAAAATAATGCTTCAAGTGAGTATGCTATATCATTTGACAGTACAACAGCCCTGTGATCGCCGTAACAACAAAATGTCAATTATAAAAATATTATGAATTCGGTAAAAAAAATACATTACGAACGCACGATTTTGGGAGTTTTGAGAGATCGGAGGAAAGAGGGAGTCCTCTCTATCCCCTAAACACACACCAACCGAGGCAATCATATATTTTCAGAGATAAACATAATCGAAATTTAAGGTTAGAAATTAACAAAAAGTTACATTATTTATAAACCTCCAAAAAAACAAGTAAAATAATATTCTTAATTTTTGATTTTAACATTATTATAAATGTTTGAAAAATTACTTAGTAATTAAAATAGAATAAAACTAGAAAAATTTCACGTCCTGAGGCAGGAAACGAACCTGCGACCTTTCGCTATCCGGGCGACTGCTCTGACCACTGAGCCACCCAGGACTTGGGATATCCCTGTGAAATTCTTCTAGTCTATCTTGTATTTGCTGTCTTGTATTTCCTGCCTCAGGACGTGAAAATTTTCTAGTTTTATTCTATTTTAATTACTAAGTAAAATAATATTTTTTCACCTAAAATATATTTCACTTTTTAAAATTTACAAATCCATTACTCGACGCAGAAAACGCGTATCGGCGTTTATTTGATATCCAAACGAAGTGCGGCTCACGCGCCGGTCGGCGCTCCGTCTGTACAACGGTCCGCACCCAGCTAAGACGAACATATTTTTAAATCAACTGATCTATATCGCAAATTTACAAAGTTAATGTACTTACTTTTATACAGCAACCAAACCACGAGAACTTACAAAATCAGTATAGTGGTAGACCCATACACAGGGTCGCCTGGGTAGGTACGGTCGACCACAGAAGAAGCTGAACACTTTAGTACCATGTCACAATAACATATGGCATCAAATCTAGTAGCAACTATTAAATATCTCGGTAGTTCAACTTTTGGAACCGGTGTAAATTCAGACATGACAGACAGAATAGAATAGAATAGAATAAAATAAAATTTTATTGTATAACTGTGTATAAAAGGTCTTAAAATATAAATAGTGCTTACAACAGTTTTATCCATTTCAGACATACAATATATACTTAATCTAAATTGAGTAATTAAACTTAATAAGGTAGGTATGTAAAACAATTTTTAATTCTAAGTTTCATCATTACAAAATTTACTTAAACTGTAATATGCTTTTCAAATCAGCCAAATTTTTAATTTCATTTTTTTTTTTTTTTTTTTTTATACAAAGCACGACAAATGACTCAACACCACCTGATGTGAAGCGGTAAGAAGAGTCTATATGCGAAGACAGCTAGTGAAGTTTAGACACTGCTCTAGCCGCTTCCACCTTGCCGGCCCGAAAGGTGCTTTTTCACGCCTCTTTTGAAGGAACCCATGTTATAGGAAGGAGGGAACACATGTGCTGGCAAAGAATTCCAAGTTCTGGAAGTTCGACAAAGAAAAGAGCTACTAAATTTCTTTGTACGTGATGTTGAGGTGGAGACAGTGAATTGATGACTCCGAAGACCGGCACGCGTGCTCCTGAGTAGGAATGGGGAAGGTGGGATAAGGTCAAATAGCTCCTCAGAACACTCTCCGTGATATAGCCGATAGAAGGCGCTAAGCGACGCAATGTCTCGACGCAATTGCAGAGGCTCAAGGTTGTTGGTGACCTCTACATCGCCAATGATACGGACAGCACGACGCTGCAATCTGTCCAGGGCATCGAGAAGGTACTTGGCGGAGCCATCCCACAAGTGCGAGCAATATTCCACGCAAGACCGGACCTGAGTTTTATACAGCAGGCATAATTGGTCAGGCGTGAAAAATCGACGCACCTTGTTCAGGACACCGAGCTTCCGTGAGGCTGTTTTTATCACGGTTTCGATGTAGTTCCTGGAATTCAGATCGCAACATATCTCCATGCCTAGCAAATTTAGGGAGCCCTGTGCCGAAAGAGTCGTGCCCTGAAGAGACGGAAGGGGAAGGAACGGCGACATTTTAGCCGTAAACGCGCACACCTGTGTTTTCTTAGCATTGAACTCAACAAGATTGTTAGATCCCCATTCAGATACGAGGTTCAACACCCTGTCGAGCTCAATGGTAAGATTCTCTCTCTCCCTCTCGGTTTCAGCGCGCCCAGCCCCTGGGCGACCGTAATATCCCCCATGCACTGTACTGTCATCTGCATAGCAATGAATGTTTCCTAACGGAATCATGTCATTGATATGAAGAAGAAAGAGTGTGGGGGATAGAACAGAGCCTTGTGGTATACCAGAATTCACTGACATGAACCGCGAAGCGTATCCATCTGCGAGGACACGGATTCTTCGCTCATGCAGGAAGCCGGCAATCCAGTTACAGAGCTGAGCGGGCAGACCGTATGCCGGGAGCTTGGAGAGAAGAGCCCTGTGCCAGACCCGATCGAACGCTTTGGCAATGTCAAGGCTAACTGCCACTGACTCACCACGTTTGTCAATAGCTTCACCCCAGACATGCATTAAGTACGCTAGAAGATCACCCGTTGACCGTTTCGGCCGAAACCCGTACTGTCGATCATTAATTAATGAGTGATCTTCTAGGTATCGGATCAGCTGGTGGTTTAAGATCCGTTCCATGACCTTGCAAAGAACTGAGGTGACAGCTATCGGGCGGTAGTTAGCTGGGTCTGATCGGTCTCCCTTTTTGGGGACCGGTTGCACATTGGCCTCTCTCCAAGATTCCGGCACACACCCAGAAGAGAGAGAAAGACGGTATAGCCGCGTTAAGACAGGAGACAACTCCGCTGCGCAGTTTTTTAGTACTATCGCTGGAATGCCATCAGGTCCACTAGCTTTCCGGACGTCGATTGACTGAAGCTCCGCACGTACATCACATTGCCTAATACGAATATCGGGCATTGTGTGGCCACAGTGGGAGAGTGTTGGTGGCTGTAAGTTGCAGTCATCGATTCGGGAGTGAGCAGCAAAGAGTTTTACCAAGAGATCGGCTTTCTCTTGCGGCTTGTGAGCTAGCGAGCCGTCAGAACATCTCAACGGGGGCAGCGAGGGTTGACAGAAGTTGGATTGCACGGCTTTGGCCAGACGCCAGTAGCTACGGCTTCCCGTAGGATGCGTAAGAAGTTCTTGGCCAACTCGTGCAACGCGCTGTGCATCCGCTCTGATGAAGGCCCTTTTGCAGGACTTGGTGGCGTTGTTATAGACTGCTTTCAGTGAGTCAATGTTGGGATCCCCGCAAGCTCGGCCCCTGATCCAAGCGCGGTATGCCGACTGTCTGTTTTCAACAGCTAAGGCACAATCGCGGTTGAACCAGAGGTTACGCCTACCCCTACTGATGAGATCGGAGTGAGGGATATAGTACTCCATTCCTAACATGATCTCATCAGCAACAGCAGTAGCGCTAGCGTTCGGGTCCAGCTCACTGAAGCAGCGCTGCCTCCAAGGGACAGATGCGAAGTAATCCCGCATACCGTCCCAATCTGCCGACGCATAGTGCCAGATGCGGCGTTTGGCAACCATAGGTACCGGTGGCGACGCCCGTGGCACCCCAGCGGATATCAGGCAGTGATCCGATGTTCCCAAAGGAGCACGAACCTCTAGCTGATATCCATCCGGGCGAGTCGTCAGCAGAAGGTCCAACAATGAGGGCGCGTGACCGACAATGTCTGGAATCCTGGTGGGCTGGTTTACCAGTTGGGTCAGGTCATGCGTGAGAGCGAAAGCGTGGGCAGTTCTACCAGCATGGTCAGTTTTAGAGGAACTTAACCACGACTCGTGGTGAGCATTGAAGTCCCCTAAAAACACCAATTCCGCGGTTGGAAACTGCTCCTGCGCAACATCTGCCACCCGACTAAGATGTTCGAAAAGTCGAGTTGTCTCCATGTCACCGCTGTGGGATCTATAAAGGCACACGTAGATACGGCAATGTGTGCCCAGGTCCACATGCACCCCAAGAATAGAGTAGGAAGGGTCCTCCAAACAGCGCAGACGGCGACAGCAAACATCCGCCCGGACAAACAAGCATACCCCGGCCTTCGCTTTGAAGGACTCTTCAAGAACGTAGCCGGGGTAATCCAAGTAGCTAGTGTCTGCCGGGCGGAGTATTTGCGTCTCCGTCAAAAACAGCATTTCGGGTCGAGCCGTCTCGAGATGTTGGTGGACGGCATTGAGGTTAGCATGGAGCCCACGGATGTTAGTGAGCCCGACCTCAAACAGCGTGGTTGTGGTGGGGGTGTGCACCGCTGAACGACCGGAAATGTTTCTGAGCGCTGCCATAGTAGATGATGAAGGAGGAGAGGCGTGAATTGGGGGGACGTTGCCGCGATATATACGGTCAAAGCGTGAGGCCTGTTTCCCCAGGTAATAGCCGACAGCAGAGAAGCGCTGACCCGCCGAACGGAAGGGCCCCCGAACCCCCCCGGGAATGGCCGCCGGGACCCCACCACCCGGTCACCAACCGGCACGACTGACCACCCCAAGATTATGCGTGGCATGATAGGGCAGCCTCACGAACTGGTTAGGTGCGCTTGGGCCCCTGTACTGTACCACGGGCGGCCAGCGGAACAGCCGTTTCTTCGGGTCTCCCTGGTCGACGGGTCAACGCAGTCCACCTGGCTCTGGTTAGACGGAAGCCGTCACTGACCGCATCCATCGCCGCAACGTCTCCCCAAGCTCTGGTTGTACGCTGACTGATCCCGGAACGCGACCACAAGTGGTCACTTGGCGGGTTTTACGCCATGCGTACGGTGGTCACTAACCAGACGGGTGTTCAGACCCTACCACCAGTCGAGCAGTTGGTAGCTCGGTAATTCCTTAGTCGCCTCTTACGACACCCACGGGAAGAAATGGGGCGGTGAATTGTATTCTTAATCCGTCACCGCACGGACAATTTGGAATTGTTTTCCTTCTAGTTGTTTAATACTAACAGGCAAATGATTAAATATTTTTATTGCACTGAAGTAGGTACTGTTATGGTACATTGTGTCATTACATTGTGGTACATAGAAATCAAATTGATACTTTGAGCGAACATTACGACAGCAAATTTTATGTATAAAGTTTTCTTTGTTTTTTTTATGAATGATGATATTTCTAATATATATAAACAAGTTAGGGTTAAGAAATATTCCCTTTTAAAAATATCGTGTAAGGAATCGGTACTGTACAATTAATATATTATTCGTAGACACCGTTTTTGTAATATAAAAGTGGATTCTACATTAACCGAGTTGCCCCAGAAAATAATACCTTAAGTTAACTGAGGATAAATATAACCATAATACGCAGTTTTCACCGTATCTTTGGAAGTGACATTTGATAAAATTGATATCAGGTAGCAGTAGCTGGTTAGTTTATTATTTATTTTATTTATATGTGACTTCCAATTTAGATTTGAGTCGATATTTACACCAAGAGACAGACAGAGACTATGACGTTGTTAGTTAATATATTTTTTGTGATAGTTGTAACAATGTAAAACAAATTTGTGACGATTAAAAAGTGCTTCTTTGTGGCCTATTTAAATGAAATATTTTTTCTTTCTTTATGCAAGTACGAGCAATAGTCAGTGTGACATAGTACTAAAGTATTAAGCTACTTCTGTGGTCGACTGTACCACCGCCTTTCTTATTTCAGCCGTGAAACAGTTCACTGTGTTTCGGATTGAAGGGAAAGGTAGCCAGTGTAATTACTGGGCATGGACGGCATTTCATCTTAGGCCTTAGGATGACAACGCACCTGCATTATCAAGTTTTTCCCTTGTTATTGCAAGTGTCTTTAGGCGGCGGTAACCGCTAACCACCAGGAGAGCCGTCAGCTTATTTGTCATCTAGTTGTATAAAAAATGTATGTGTACTATAAAGGGTGAGTGGTACTCACTTTCATATAATATGTTAATGGATTTTAACTATTAATCTGTCAACGCTCATACTATTCAGTCAGCGCATGATCTAACTCTTATTTCAAGGTGCTGGTGGGCGCCTCCAAGCTGCAGCTTCTGTTCAGAGATTAGGACATTAGGATCAGAGACTCCCGACCACCGCCGGAGATTTATTGTGATATAAATAATAAGTGCATTTAGATTTAAGTTTTTGTATTTATTTTGATAAAAAGTACAAGATCGAAAAAATATTTGTATCATTATTGTCATTTATACTTAAATTACTAAGTAACTATAACATAATTATATTATTTATCAGTAGTTTACAAGAAGACTTATTCAGATCACGTTGGCTTCATGAGAATTAGTATATACAATTTGTTAAAGCAATAGACCTGCCATTTTGACAATACCAGGTTTAAAATTGACAAAGATTCATTTTGAGTCTTTTAAAATAGACGATAATGCATTATCATTATTAAAACATACACTTACAATGTGTTACACAAATCGTTGCTTGCTGGTTTTGTTCAAGAAAATCAATGTTATAATAATATAATAAACATTGGGCCTGATACTGAAGACACACTCTAATATTCTTAATTTTTGATTTTAACATTATTATAAATGTTTGAAAAATTACATAGTAATTAATATATAATAGCACTAGAAAAATTTCACGTCCTGAGGCAGGAATCGAACCCGCGACCTTTCGCAATCCAGGCGACTGCTCTGACCACTGAGCCACCCAGGACTTGGGATATCCCTGTGAAATTCTTCTAGTCTATCTGTATTTGCGTTTATGAGCTAACGTCCACCCTACAATATCGAAATATTCTATTTCAACATCTGAAACGAGTATTTTACAAAAATATGCTCAAACGAGTATTGTACAAAAAAATGGCTCAGTGGTCAGAGCAGTCGCCCGGATTGCGAAAGGTCGCGGGTTCGATTCCTGCCTCAGGACGTGAAATTTTTCTAGTTTTATTATATTTTAATTACACACTCTAATTTTAAATTTAAGTACAGTATATCTCTTTCTCGCAATATGTAATAGGAAAAAGATGGCAAGAATTTGTTTAGAACTGTCAATTAAATTCACATAGATTTCAAAGAAACCATACACAATTTTAGACGGCATGTACAGAGGTGCCTCCTAAACACTCAATCTTATCACGTTCAATAAGGTCGAGAATTGAACGCACGTTTCTAAATGTCAAAATAATTTGACATTTAGAAACTTGCGTTGACAGACATCCTTTTCGTATTCATTTTGAGAGAAAGAAATGTACTGAACTTAAATTTAGACTTAGCATGTGTTCTCCAGAATTAGGGCCATACTGTCGAATTACAATTACGTATTCTAAATTCCAAGTTCAAATAACATATAAAGTAATATCACAGGTAATATCGTACATCTCTTTTTTTCAATAGATATAGGAAAAGAATAGAAAACGAAACTGTCAAATTACTTACATATAAAAAAATATTTATAGACATGTATATAAATCAAAGATATGGTGTATACAATAATAGCTATATCCATTTGTCCATTCATTACATTTCTGGAAAAGTCGCCTTTAGCAGATGGCGATCGTAGTGACTAACAAAATTTCTAAATAAATGCGTTATGTACGGTATACGACACATCGATCGTTCTTTAGCGCGGTCACACGTCGCGCTGATCATAGATTTTCAATTATTATGGTAGTATACGTCGAACATTGCCTGTGTCAGTTGTGCTGTGTTGCCATTCTCATAATCAAAATAGTATAGCATTGATACTGTATCACTTTTCATTGGCTATAGTTATTTGTTCAACAAGTGAGAAAATAGTTATTTGTTATACAAGATTGCAAAGTTGCTTTTTAACCGCGTGATCAATTTTGATGACCGAGCAAGCGAAGGATTCATAAATTAGAATCCTGAGCGTTAGCGAGGGAATCAAAAGAGCACAAGGTGAAAAATCTTTGCACTCGAGTGCAACACGTAACTTTTCATCCCACCTCAACGAGGAAATGACTCAATGCAAAAAAAAAACATTTGCGCATTATTAATAGTTTCAGACAATTCTGTTGGCGTCAAATAAACTTCTTTGTTGCTAGAATCACTCATTTTGGGTTTTTTACTTGTTTTCAAGTTTTTTGTTTTTAACCTATGGTTTTAACAAATATGTCGTGGAAAGAAAATGGCGCGCGCTATGCAAATTAAACAAAAAGTACCTACACCAAGAAGGAGCCGAGACTAAGTTTTTAACAAGTTAAAAAAGGTTGTATGATAAATTCGGCACAATGGAGGTACAAGTAAAGAGGTTTAATTATGTTTTGAATTCACATACTTAGTGCACACGATGTTCTAAATTCAATTTTACTTTATCCTCTAGCGGATAAAAACGGCTTTTGCACTCAGATATCGAAGAGCAAAAATACTCTTTCCGAGAGGGGGGGATGAAAAAGGTACCTGTAATGATAGTTATAAGTATTTGTGAAAATAAATAAATAAATTTATTTATCAATGATACCTAAGGGTATTTCTTAGCTCTGCCAAATTATATTCTTGCCATATTAGCTTTGTTTAGTTTGAAGACACATCTTTGGCCACTCAACTTAGGCCAACACAACTCAAGCCTGTAAATTACGATGTATTGTGTCTGTGTGGACAACTAAGCGATGCATCAAATGGTATCAAGAGCCGGATATGTATTATGTAATTACAATTACACCATTTAGTGCTTGTTCACTCTAATCACATCGATACTAACAATTTTTATTCATAAACATTATATCAGTCTTTATTTTAAAGAATGATGGTGTTTTTGACTGTTGAAGACAAAATAGTCGTTTTGACAAAAATGACATTTGAATCACTATGGGTCTATCGTCGTCAATGTAATACATGTAGCGTGGTGTTGGTGTGTTGGTCCGTGTTCGTCCGGCGGCGCTGGGCGGTGCTGGGCGGCGTTACGCCCGCGGCAGGCTGACGGCCAGCTGCGCCACACACAGCGTGAGCGCCGCGCCACAGAGCCGCCGGTGGTATGCTCCCACCACCGACCACCTGCACAACGCACGCGTCACTCACAGCCACCACACTCGTACACCACGCGTGCATCCGCGCACACGGACTGTAAGCATGCATCCGCGGTTGAGCCCGGCCACTACACACTAGTGACCTGCACGAGTCCTCGTCAGCGATGGCGTGGGGACATGCGTAGGTGCGGAACTGCCCCTTTATTAGCTAAAGACAGATGCCGATACATACCACATTGCCGGTCACTGACCCTGCGGCGTGCAGCAGGCGGCTGTAGCTGTGGGGGAGGTCACTGACCCTGCGGCTAGCTGTGGGGGAGGTCACTGACCCTGCGGCTAGCTGTGGCGGAGGTCACTGACCCTGCGGCTGTAGCTGTGGGGGAGGTCACTGACCCTGCGGCTAGCTGTGGGGGAGGTGACTGACCCTGCGGCGTGCAGCAGGCGGCTGTAGCTGTGGGGGAGGTGACTGACCCTGCGGCTAGCTGTGGGGGAGGTGACTGACCCTGCGGCGTGCAGCAGGCGGCTGTAGCTGTGGGGGAGGTGACTGACCCTGCGGCTAGCTGTGGGGGAGGTGACTGACCCTGCGGCTAGCTGTGGGGGAGGTGACTGACCCTGCGGCTAGCTGTGGGGGAGGTGACTGACCCTGCGGCGTGCAGCAGGCGGCTGTAGCTGTGGGGGAGGTGACTGACCCTGCGGCTAGCTGTGGGGGAGGTGACTGACCCTGCGGCTAGCTGTGGGGGAGGTGACTGACCCTGCGGCTGTAGCTGTGGGGGAGGTCACTGACCCTGCGGCTGTAGCCGTGGGGGAGGTCACTGACCCTGCGGCTAGCTGTGGGGGAGGTGACTGACCCTGCGGCGTGCAGCAGGCGGCTGTAGCTGTGGGGGAGGTGACTGACCCTGCGGCTAGCTGTGGGGGAGGTGACTGACCCTGCGGCTAGCTGTGGGGGAGGTGACTGACCCTGCGGCGTGCAGCAGGCGGCTGTAGCTGTGGGGGAGGTGACTGACCCTGCGGCTAGCTGTGGGGGAGGTGACTGACCCTGCGGCTAGCTGTGGGGGAGGTGACTGACCCTGCGGCGTGCAGCAGGCGGCTGTAGCTGTGGGGGAGGTGACTGACCCTGCGGCTAGCTGTGGGGGAGGTGACTGACCCTGCGGCTAGCTGTGGGGGAGGTGACTGACCCTGCGGCTAGCTGTGGGGGAGGTGACTGACCCTGCGGCTGTAGCTGTGGGGGAGGTGACTGACCCTGCGGCTGTAGCTGTGGGGGAGGTGACTGACCCTGCGGCTAGCTGTGGGGGAGGTGACTGACCCTGCGGCTAGCTGTGGGGGAGGTGACTGACCCTGCGGCGTGCAGCAGGCGGCTGTAGCTGTGGGGGAGGTGACTGACCCTGCGGCTAGCTGTGGGGGAGGTGACTGACCCTGCGGCTAGCTGTGGGGGAGGTGACTGACCCTGCGGCTGTAGCTGTGGGGGAGGTCACTGACCCTGCGGCTGTAGCCGTGGGGGAGGTCACTGACCCTGCGGCTAGCTGTGGGGGAGGTCACTGACCCTGCGGCTAGCTGTGGGGGAGGTGACTGACCCTGCGGCGTGCAGCAGGCGGCTGTAGCTGTGGGGGAGGTGACTGACCCTGCGGCTAGCTGTGGGGGAGGTGACTGACCCTGCGGCTAGCTGTGGGGGAGGTGACTGACCCTGCGGCGTGCAGCAGGCGGCTGTAGCTGTGGGGGAGGTGACTGACCCTGCGGCTAGCTGTGGGGGAGGTGACTGACCCTGCGGCTAGCTGTGGGGGAGGTGACTGACCCTGCGGCTAGCTGTGGGGGAGGTGACTGACCCTGCGGCTGTAGCTGTGGGGGAGGTGACTGACCCTGCGGCTGTAGCTGTGGGGGAGGTGACTGACCCTGCGGCTGTAGCTGTGGGGGAGGTGACTGACCCTGCGGCTGTAGCTGTGGGGGAGGTGACTGACCCTGCGGCTAGCTGTGGGGGAGGTGACTGAGCCTGCGGCTAGCTGTGGGGGAGGTGACTGACCCTGCGGCTAGCTGTGGGGGAGGTGACTGACCCTGCGGCTGTAGCTGTGGGGGAGGTGACTGACCCTGCGGCTGTAGCTGTGGGGGAGGTGACTGACCCTGCGGCTGTAGCTGTGGGGGAGGTGACTGACCCTGCGGCTGTAGCTGTGGGGGAGGTGACTGACCCTGCGGCTAGCTGTGGGGGAGGTGACTGACCCTGCGGCTAGCTGTGGGGGAGGTGACTGACCCTGCGGCTAGCTGTGGGGGAGGTGACTGACCCTGCGGCTGTAGCTGTGGGGGAGGTGACTGACCCTGCGGCTGTAGCTGTGGGGGAGGTGACTGACCCTGCGGCTGTAGCTGTGGGGGAGGTGACTGACCCTGCGGCTAGCTGTGGGGGAGGTGACTGACCCTGCGGCTAGCTGTGGGGGAGGTGACTGACCCTGCGGCTAGCTGTGGGGGAGGTGACTGACCCTGCGGCTGTAGCTGTGGGGGAGGTGACTGACCCTGCGGCTGTAGCTGTGGGGGAGGTCACTGACCCTGCGGCTGTAGCTGTGGGGGAGGTGACTGACCCTGCGGCTAGCTGTGGGGGAGGTGACTGACCCTGCGGCTAGCTGTGGGGGAGGTGACTGACCCTGCGGCGTGCAGCAGGCGGCTGTAGCTGTGGGGGAGGTGACTGACCCTGCGGCTAGCTGTGGGGGAGGTGACTGACCCTGCGGCTAGCTGTGGGGGAGGTGACTGACCCTGCGGCTAGCTGTGGGGGAGGTGACTGACCCTGCGGCTGTAGCTGTGGGGGAGGTGACTGACCCTGCGGCTGTAGCTGTGGGGGAGGTGACTGACCCTGCGGCTGTAGCTGTGGGGGAGGTGACTGACCCTGCGGCTGTAGCTGTGGGGGAGGTGACTGACCCTGCGGCTAGCTGTGGGGGAGGTGACTGAGCCTGCGGCTAGCTGTGGGGGAGGTGACTGACCCTGCGGCTAGCTGTGGGGGAGGTGACTGACCCTGCGGCTGTAGCTGTGGGGGAGGTGACTGACCCTGCGGCTGTAGCTGTGGGGGAGGTGACTGACCCTGCGGCTGTAGCTGTGGGGGAGGTGACTGACCCTGCGGCTGTAGCTGTGGGGGAGGTGACTGACCCTGCGGCTAGCTGTGGGGGAGGTGACTGACCCTGCGGCTAGCTGTGGGGGAGGTGACTGACCCTGCGGCTAGCTGTGGGGGAGGTGACTGACCCTGCGGCTGTAGCTGTGGGGGAGGTGACTGACCCTGCGGCTGTAGCTGTGGGGGAGGTGACTGACCCTGCGGCTGTAGCTGTGGGGGAGGTGACTGACCCTGCGGCTAGCTGTGGGGGAGGTGACTGACCCTGCGGCTAGCTGTGGGGGAGGTGACTGACCCTGCGGCTAGCTGTGGGGGAGGTGACTGACCCTGCGGCTGTAGCTGTGGGGGAGGTGACTGACCCTGCGGCTGTAGCTGTGGGGGAGGTGACTGACCCTGCGGCTGTAGCTGTGGGGGAGGTGACTGACCCTGCGGCTAGCTGTGGGGGAGGTGACTGACCCTGCGGCTAGCTGTGGGGGAGGTGACTGACCCTGCGGCTGTAGCTGTGGGGGAGGTGACTGACCCTGCGGCTGTAGCTGTGGGGGAGGTGACTGACCCTGCGGCTGTAGCTGTGGGGGAGGTGACTGACCCTGCGGCTAGCTGTGGGGGAGGTGACTGACCCTGCGGCTGTAGCTGTGGGGGAGGTCACTGACCCTGCGGCTAGCTGTGGGGGAGGTGACTGACCCTGCGGCTGTAGCTGTGGGGGAGGTCACTGACCCTGCGGCTAGCTGTGGGGGAGGTGACTGACCCTGCGGCTGTAGCTGTGGGGGAGGTCACTGACCCTGCGGCTAGCTGTGGGGGAGGTGACTGACCCTGCGGCTAGCTGTGGGGGAGGTGACTGACCCTGCGGCTAGCTGTGGGGGAGGTGACTGACCCTGCGGCTAGCTGTGGGGGAGGTGACTGACCCTGCGGCTAGCTGTGGGGGAGGTGACTGACCCTGCGGCTAGCTGTGGGGGAGGTGACTGACCCTGCGGCTAGCTGTGGGGGAGGTGACTGACCCTGCGGCTGTAGCTGTGGGGGAGGTCACTGACCCTGCGGCTAGCTGTGGGGGTGGTGACTGACCCTGCGGCTAGCTGTGGGGGAGGTGACTGACCCTGCGGCTAGCTGTGGGGGAGGTGACTGACCCTGCGGCTAGCTGTGGGGGAGGTGACTGACCCTGCGGCTAGCTGTGGGGGAGGTGACTGACCCTGCGGCTAGCTGTGGGGGAGGTGACTGACCCTGCGGCTAGCTGTGGGGGAGGTGACTGACCCTGCGGCTAGCTGTGGGGGAGGTGACTGACCCTGCGGCTAGCTGTGGGGGAGGTGACTGACCCTGCGGCTAGCTGTGGGGGAGGTGACTGACCCTGCGGCTAGCTGTGGGGGAGGTGACTGACCCTGCGGCTGTAGCTGTGGGGGAGGTCACTGACCCTGCGGCTAGCTGTGGGGGTGGTGACTGACCCTGCGGCTAGCTGTGGGGGAGGTGACTGACCCTGCGGCTAGCTGTGGGGGAGGTGACTGACCCTGCGGCTAGCTGTGGGGGAGGTGACTGACCCTGCGGCTAGCTGTGGGGGAGGTGACTGACCCTGCGGCTAGCTGTGGGGGAGGTGACTGACCCTGCGGCTAGCTGTGGGGGAGGTGACTGACCCTGCGGCTAGCTGTGGGGGAGGTGACTGACCCTGCGGCGTGCAGCAGGCGGCTGTAGCTGTGGGGGAGGTGACTGACCCTGCGGCTAGCTGTGGGGGAGGTGACTGACCCTGCGGCTAGCTGTGGGGGAGGTGACTGACCCTGCGGCTAGCTGTGGGGGAGGTGACTGACCCTGCGGCTGTAGCTGTGGGGGAGGTCACTGACCCTGCGGCTAGCTGTGGGGGTGGTGACTGACCCTGCGGCTAGCTGTGGGGGAGGTGACTGACCCTGCGGCTAGCTGTGGGGGAGGTGACTGACCCTGCGGCTAGCTGTGGGGGAGGTGACTGACCCTGCGGCTAGCTGTGGGGGAGGTGACTGACCCTGCGGCTAGCTGTGGGGGAGGTGACTGACCCTGCGGCTGTAGCTGTGGGGGAGGTCACTGACCCTGCGGCTAGCTGTGGGGGTGGTGACTGACCCTGCGGCTAGCTGTGGGGGAGGTGACTGACCCTGCGGCTAGCTGTGGGGGAGGTGACTGACCCTGCGGCTAGCTGTGGGGGAGGTGACTGACCCTGCGGCTAGCTGTGGGGGAGGTGACTGACCCTGCGGCGTGCAGCAGGCGGCGGGCGCGCGGCTGTAGTTCGCTGGTGACGGCGTGGAGGGCGGTCATCTCGCCGGCCGCGGCCGCTGACGTCACGGCGTCCACGAGCGCCCGCCCGAGCCCGCGCCGCTGCCAACTACGAGCAGGACAACTCAGCATATGTGCAACACTCCAAGTATTATCTATCACCGACATGATTAAAAGCCGTAGTCCAAAGTTAGATCTGGTTTAAACCTGATACCGTTTCTATCCGCGTTTTTTGCCCGACTTGCAAAAGATAGCCTTTACAGTGTAACCGGGGTTTTGAAAAGAACCTTGTTAATTCCTTAATATTAAAGTCAACAGGCATCATCGATTAGAATCTCCAGAGTACTCGAGCCATAAGAGATTACCATTATTAAAAAAAAAAACAATTTTAAACCACATCTAACTTTTGACAGATTGATGTAGAGCCATTTTTGTGGGTTTGATTGAAGTAACTAGTTGTTCAATTTTTAAGACAAAATATTTTATTTTATTTCGTAATTGATATAAATTATAAAGTAAGAAACTATCAAAAATATGTCTGGCGATAACACATCATTACGACTGAATACTGAATAACTTTGTAAGCTTGAGATCCTTTAATATATATTAAAAGTAATGTCGATTTCAGAAAGTATTTGAAAATGAGAAATTGAGTAATTTTAATCCTCATTAGCGGGGTTCAGTATCCGACTCGTATAGAGCGTGCACCAATAATACCAGGAGTATACTGACTGCGGGTGCACGGCGAGCGCGTGCAGCCAGCCGCCGGCGGCCGCCGCGCACAGCTCCGACACCGACGCCGTGCCCACCACCTGCCGAGCCACCACCACGCCGCCATGTACCAGTAGACCCACCAGCGGCCTACAGTACCCCTAGCACGAACACTTTCAATTTTCGAATTACTTAATATTTCAAACAAAAACCAGACAAAAGCTAACGTAACTCGATACGATGGCGATTCGAAATTTAAAATGTTCGTGCTAGGGGTACAGGTCATAGCACACATATCAACTCGGAAAAGGATCGTCACTGTCTCGCCTTTCGCCTCGCCGTCAAACAGGCGTCAACATAACGTAAACACGTAACCAAAGCGGATCATTAGCTCCGATACGTCGACTCAGCTACGGCTCGGCGAGACGCCACGCTTACAGCTTGCCGACTGCTGGTTGACCAGGCTGGCACCAGCCCCCTATTCACAACTGTCGTCAAAGATTCCAATATCGGAAACTATGTATAGACCTGCCCATATATAAAACAGACACAAGGCTGAACGACATAAAATACCGGGATTAAAACACTGCAAATCTTTCCTAGGGCAGGAGTTAGGAGGTCGGAGTAAATACGTATATACAAACGGTAGAACACAAGCTCGTTTCTTAATTGGGGCGCTCACAGGGCATTTCGCTACTAACCACGTGCTTTTCAACTGCAACTCTCCACAACACAATCTTGTCGTGCATTGCATGTGGTGAATTCCAGGAATCAATGATGCATCTCTTGTGTCATTGTGATGCCCTGGCTAGAACCTGAATGAGCCCTCTGGAAGTGGCAATCCAAAGCCAGAGGACTATAGGCTCTTTCTGCCTAAGGATATTAGTTGATGATTGTTTTTTGTTAATGGCAACTATATTCTGAAGACAGGACGAGTAAAAGCAGAAAAGGCACAAAACATCCCAATGGGTCGAAGTGCACAATGACTTTTTTTTTTATACAACTAGATGACAAACAAGCTGACGGCCCACCTGATGGTAAGCGGTTACCGCCGCCTATACACACCTGCAATAACGAGGAAAAATCACTTGATATCGCAGGTGCGTTGTCATCCTGAGGCCTAAGATAAAATGCCGTCCATGCCCAGTAATTACACTGGCTACCTTTCCCTTCAATCCGAAACACAGCGAACTGTTTCACGGCTGAAATAAGAAAGGCGGTACTTAGTCATGGCCCCACAGTAAGATAAGATAATAATATAACTGTCACTTTTTATTACGGTGCGTCAAAGCGAGACGGCATGAGACTGTTCGAATCGAATCCGTGATCGTCGGATCAGTTTTTGACAAAGGGGGCAGATCAGTGTGAATTGTATCGCACGGTTATGTCCGGCAACGCGACCGAAAGTTGCCTTGTTTGTGATCGACATGACAGCACGTGTGGCAACAATAGTGTGCTGCAGGCAGGTCGCCGCGAGGATGGACGGAGACACGCCAACGCGGCGGCGCACAGCGGACGGGCAGTGGAGCACCTGCCGCACCGCGGATCGTGACCTTGTCTCGCGGCAACTCGTTTATTTTACGATTCCGATTAGTGTGCTCGGCTCGAGTTGATACGGTTATGATCCGTTTCCGAGTTCATAATGTGTGCTAGGACCTTAATTCTGAAGACTCTCTAAGGGTGTTTACAATCGTTTGGAATTCTGTTGGGATTTCGACATTCACGATCGGATTTTTGAGAGTTGGCGAGCCATTTGACTAGCGCAGGCCAAATGGCTCGCGGCCGGTCCGTGAATGCCGCCTCTTAGATAACCATGATGAATACTCCTATTACTGCCTAATTTCAATATTCTTTAAGAGGTTAGTCAATGTTCAATAATCTGAGATTATAGATTTTGTAAAGAACGAAAAAACATCAGCTGTTTCATACTGACAACAACTGATTGGTACTAGGTGCATGGTGCCTAGGTGCTTTGTTTGGGTAGATACCACCGCCTTTCTTATTTCGCTGTGAAACAGTTCGCTGTATTTCGGATTGAAGGGAAAGGTAGCCAATGTTATTACTGGGCATGGAAGGCATCTCATCTTAGGCCTCAGGATAACAACGCACCTGCAATATCAAGTAGCTTTTATCTAGTTATTGTAGGTGTCTATAGGCGACGTAACCACCTACCACCAAGTGGGCCGTCAGCTTGGTTAGTTGTATAAAATAAAATATTTTCGCGTTTTCAATTTTTTAACAAGTCGAGCGTAGGATCCCATATATCCCAACACTGCTTTCTACCTTTGTTTTCGACAACGAAACCCCCTTACCCCCGTTAGAAATTCATAGCAATAATAACAAAAAATACATCAAAAATAGTTTCCGTTAAAGAACTCTGAATTCTTAGAATTTACTATCTTTAACCCACGACTCCGATCGCGTGGGTGTTGATTATCGGGTCAAAAGTATCCTATATTCTTCCCAGGGTCTCAAATTATCTCCATTTCAAATTTCATCTAAATCGGTTCAGTTATTTTGGCGTGAAAGCGTAACAAAAACAAAGTCACTTTTTCTTTTATAATATAATAGTTAGGACTGTGGTGATAAATGCAAAAGCCGCTGGGGTCCTTGCATGAGGCTCACCTGCGCGTGCCTGGCGGGCCCCGGCGGCGGCGGGCCCCCCGGGGGGTCCCCGAGGCGCGTGTACACGCGGGGCGCGGCGAGCGCGGCCGTCGCCAGTAATGGCCCGCGGTACTCCGCCACGTAGCCAAACAACTCCCGACGCATGCTCTGCAAATATATCACCATCCAAGCTTCTTCATTGTTGGTACTCAGTTTTCACATTATCAGTACTCAGTTTTTGACAGTTTTATTTTACTAAAAAGGGTTGCGAATGCTATTGACAAACTCAAACCAGGTGATTCACTCAACTTTTGGTTATAAGCTATCTGGCGAACAAACTTAACGCTACCTTAATTGCGATTGTACATTGTCAGACAGCTTGAAAATAAAACTAATAACTTCGTTGGTACATTGGTTCGTACGTAGATACGTACTTTGTCGTGTTGTTGGTATTATTGGCGATGTAGAGGTAACCAACAATCTTGAGCCTCTGCAACTGCGTTGCTTAGCACCATCTATCGGCTATAAACATGTGAGTGCTATACTTTGAGCTTTTTGGCCTTATCTCACCTTTCTCGTACCTACTCAGGAGCGCACATAAAGGTCATCGGAATCATCAATTCACTGTCTGCACCTCAACGTCACACACAAAGAAGTTTAGTTAGTTTATTTGTTTTACTTCCAAAACATAGAATTCTTTGCCGGCACATGTTCCCTCCTTCCTATAACATGGGTTACTTCAAAAGAGCTGTAAGGCACCTTTGAAGCTGCACAGACCGCTAGAGTAGTATGTTTCAGGATACACTGTCTTCCCATATCTTTTACCACTTCACATCAGGTAGTATTGAGTCAATTGCTGTGCTTTCACACTGCCACGTTTTCAGACGAGACGCCCACGGGTCATAGGCCTCCCCCAGGGATCTCCAAACCGACAGGTTATATGTTGCTCACATCCATCAGCTTCCCGCGAGCCTCACCTCGTCTACCTTGTGGGGGTCCGCGGCCGCCGCTCAAGGAACGCGGTCACCTTGTAACTGTGCTCGTTAGGTATAGTATGTGGTACCTGCACGTGGTTGTCGGCGAGCGCGTGGTGCGCCAGCGCGACGGCGGCGGCGACGACGACGGCGGCGGCCGGCACCACCAGCGCGCTGCCCGCCGCCGACACGCCGCAGAAGATGAACAGCACCGCGCCGCCCAGCACGCAGCCCTGCAGCGTCAGCTGACACACAATACACACATAAACCCCCGGTCACCGTCTCAACCACCTCACAAAGCTGTGACTAGGGAATGCAATCTCGTTCTCGCGTGATCTCGTTTTCGCGAGATCTCGGCCTTTTTTAGCGAGATTGATCTCGGACGAAAAAAGGGCGAGATCTCGCAAGTTTGACGAGATTGCGCTCGAGTATAAAAACGTCTTATTCCAAACGTCTTATTTAATTGATAATAATATCTTAGTTTAATCCTTCAATGCCCAGACGTCAACATATGATGACATAACAATTCAAATTTAATTGTGTCTGGTTTATTGGGCTTTGGTAGTCAGCTCAACTTTGATAAAAGTTTAATTTTTTTTTACTTCTCTTTGTTTTGTTTGTTATAAAAGAACTGTTTTATTACTAAAAGACTTATAAATATTTTTTTTCTAATTTATTTATTTAATAATGATAATTTGCAAAAAAATACACAAAACTCCTTAGGACGTGAAATTTTTCTAGTTTGACATTTTAATTACTAAGTAATTTTTCAAACATTTATAATAATGTTAAAATCAAAAATTAAGTGTATGTTTTGTGTATACTTAATTTTTGATTTTAACATTATTATAAATGACAATCTCGCGAGATCTCGAAATTGGTGAGATCTCGCAGTATTGTTATTCATAAACTTGCGGGATCTCGCTTGAGCCCTCTCATGAGATTTGCATTCCCTAGCTGTGACCACCTCGTGCCCAGCAAAATAAACACTTTAAAACATGTCAAATAAAACTAATTGAGGAAGTCTTTAAATAAGTTTGCTTTGCAGAAAGCCACCATTAGATTGCAAAAAAGTGAATTGCAAGACCAATTAAAAATGATTAATGCTCATGTTGCAAACAGTGCCTGCTCAGAAACCTCGCTACAGGTACTGTGTTAAAATTATTAAACAACATTAAAAATTAAAATTAAAATACCCAAATGTGTAACTATATGGAAAAGTGACTAATACTCAAAGGACTATTGGATCCTATTAGTATTAGTCCATTTTGATAAAAGATGAGTAATCAAAATCAATATTATTTCACCATCCAATTGATTGATGAATTTTGACATGAATATGTCTATAAATTTTATTTCATAGTGTGAAGTGTTACTGAAATCTCATGATAACTGAATCAGAGAGGTTTATTTAAATAAATACTTTTATTCTACATCTCTATGCAATATAACCCCTGTCAAGCGACACATTCCAGACAAAATTTATTGGTTTTTAACTGTAAATGCTCCATGGACTCCTAAGCGGTCTAACAAATTAACAATTACTTGATAGTTTATATAGGTTAGTCCTATTAAAATATTTTAGTGAGCATGAGAACTTCAAATATCAGACGTAAATAAAAAGCGCGAACCTCTTGAAAGTAAAACAACAGGAAGGCATCCCACTGATAGGAAGAGAAGCCGGCTCGGATGATTTCCGCGCGCGCTCCGAAATCAGAGTCCAGTGCGCGCCGCACAACTATCTCAGGAGACATTCTTAGATAACTCCTGACTTAGCTCTATACCGATAACTTAGTACCACAAACTATTTTATGTTTAACTATTGCAATCGTTAGATTAAAAGATATCAGTTACAAAAAACTTATAGTGAGTAATCAAAAGATTATTAGCACTGAGGCACAGACCAAAACAGTTATTTTTATTAAGACAATGTTTTTTTATTTATGACAAAAACAGTTTTACTATTGTTCTGTGAGCATTTAATATGTAAATAAATATTTTAAAATTAATTATTTGACCAAAACAAACTGACCACAGATAATAAATAAGTTATCAGTGCCACAGATCATTAAAGTAGAATAGAGTAAAATTTACTGCTTAGTGATGCGTCATATCGATTTACTGACTCGAGTTGACTCGAACTGGCCTTGGCTCGTATTGCCTCAAGTTGATTTCTCTCTGACTTAAATGAATAATTATTACCATAAGGCGGACCGTAGACATTCAGTATATAATGGGCCTAATTCTGGCGAGCACATGCTAAGATTAAATTTAAGTTCAGTCTAGCTCTTTCTCTCAATATGAATACGAATAGGATCGCTGTCATAAAATTTGTCATTTAAAATTGTCTATGGTTCGTATGAAATTCAAAGGAACCATAGACAATTTTAGACGGCATGTATACGGAGGTGCCTCCTAAAGACTGCATTTTACCACGTTCAATAAGGTCGAAAATTGAACGCACCTTTTTAAATGTCAAATTTTATGACAGCGATCCTTTTCGTATTCATATTGAGAGAAAGAGGTAGACTGAACTTAAATTTAGACTTAGCATGTATTCTTCAGAATTAGGACCAGTGTGCCTCCAGAATTAGGCCCAGTGTGGTTCATCAGTTTGATAAATACTGCTGATTCACATTTCGTCGACGGAATTTTTTGGCAATGCTAGACGTTCAGTATTTAGGTCAGTATTATCGTGTTTTGGAGCAGTTCAGACGTGAAATGGGTAAAAAGACAGCTTGTGTGGCTTTTATCTTAGCCATAGGTTTTTAAAAAAGAATAAAAAGAAAACGATGGATAAAGTATTGGCTACTACAGAGAGAAAAATATGCTCATTTAAATTAATTGGCTGAAACAAAAGGGCATGATGACATATTTTTTTTTTATATACAACTAGATGACAAACAAGCTGACGGCCCACCTGATATATGGTAAGCGGTTACCGCCGCCTATAGACACCTGCAATAACAAGGAAAAATCACTTGATATTGCAGGTACGTTGTCATCCTGCGGCTTAAGATGAAATGCCGTCCATGCCCAGTAATTACACTGGCTACTATGGGAAGGCAACGGAAACTAATGTCCATATAGCCATGTCTTCCGTATTTCTTATTTCTTCACTTATTGAATTGAAATGCTGGTGTTACACATTTCAATGCAGCATATTTCGCGTCAAATACTCCCAGTATTTGACACGGTGCGAACCATCAAATCTGCTATCACCGTCACTCTTAAAGATAGAGCGCCCAGGGAAGAAATCCTCTCAACAAATTTATTGGAAGCAGAGGCACTAATTCACGACCGCTTACTTACGTCACCGATAACAATGAGTATCAAAGTTTAACGCCGTTCCATTTCCTTATAGGATCTTCTTCAAATCAACAGTTACCAATGCCTTTGAATGACGGCGTGTTTTCTTTCACTGCGCTGCAGTCACTGTACGAAAACGCCACTATGTCAGTCCGCCTCCAGGATCAAAACTCGAAACCAATACGACTTCAGCGAGGTGTGAGACAGGGCGATGTTATTTCGCCGAAACTGTTCACAGCCGCGTTGGAGGATGTGTTTAAGCTTTTGGACTGGAGAGGACTTGGCATCAACATTAACGGTGAGTACATGACGCACCTTCGTTTTGCTGATGATATCGTGGTCATGGCTGAGACCCTGGAGGACTTAGGCACAATGCTCGACGACCTCTGTAGAGTCTCCCAACAAGTGGGTCTTAAAATGAACATGGATAAGACGAAAATTATGTCGAATTCCCATGTTGTACCCGCTCCTGTGAAGGTTGGGAGCTCTACACTGGAAGCTGTTGACGAATATGTTTACCTGGGACAAACAGTCCAACTTGGTAAGTCCAACTTCCAGAAAGAGGTTAATCGACGGATCCAACTCGGCTGGGCAGCGTTCGGGAAGCTTCGCAGCATATTCTCGGACCAACTACCGCAGTGTCTCAAGACGAAAGTCTTTAATTCGTGTGTGTTGCCAGTGATGACTTACGGAACTGAGACGTGGCCGCTTACAATGGGCCTCATAAGAAGGCTCAATGTTACCCAAAGGGCAATGGAGAGGGCTATGCTCGGGGTTTCTCTGCGTGATCGAATTAGAAATGATGAGATCCGCAGGAGAACTAAGGTCACCGACATAGCCCGAAGAATTGCGAACCTCAAGTGGCAGTGGGCAGGCCACATTGCAAGGAGGACTGACGGCCGTTGGGGCGGAAAGGTCCTCGAGTGGCGGCCGCGTACCGGGAGACGCAGCGTTGGTAGGCCCCCCACAAGGTGGACCGACGATCTGGTGAGGGTCGCGGGAAGCCAATGGATGCGGGCAGCGCAGGACCGATCGGTTTGGAGATCCCTGGGGGAGGCTTATGCCCAGCAGTGGGCGTCTCTCGGCTGAAATGATGTGTTTTCTTTACGCAAAGACTGGCAAAAAGCGCTGCGTCTGTCGGAGATGTTCTGGGCCAGATGGCTTAGAGAATATTTGCCATGCTTGGCGAAGAGGAATCCACAACAAAGACCTGACACGTTCAAGAACTTGGAGATCGGTGACGTTGTGCTAATAGTTGACCCCGACTTGCCAAGAGGAGTATGGCCATTAGGTAAAATCATCAAGTTGTATCCAGGCAGGGATGGAGTCGTGCGTGTGGCAGATGTAGCTACCAAGGGTGGTGTTTTAAAGAGACCGGCAAGAAAGCTAGCTTGCATCAGTGAGAGCATCATAGTGTAGAACTGTTTAGAATTTTTAAGTTGTGTTTGCTTTATTATGTAATACTTGTGTATAGTAGGAGTTTTAATTTGTAATTTGTGTAGCATTCCTACACGGGTGGGATGATGTTCAGAACTCTTTGTATTATTTATGTTTTTCGTACTATCTTTTTTAGTGTCAATTTTGATTACGTTTTCTATCCGCGTCAATCGTTGTATTTTAATATTTCACGAAATATATTTCTATTACTAGCAAAAGCGCTTATTGATATTTACAGTCCGATTCCCCGTCTTTTTCAATTACTTTTATTCTAATAATCTTTTAATTGTGTACGTCAACACGAAGACTTGTATAATAAAACTACTCCACTTCTATAACACAAAGTTCACTCCAAATTCTTAACTGGCACGACCAAATCGCGCCAAACACTCGTATCTTTTTTTTGTTAATTCTCCCTATAAAGTATGGGCCTTAGTTTCCTTTGCCTCCCAAAGGAAACTAAGGCCCATACAGCCATGTGTTCCGTATTTCTTTATTTCTTCATTTATTGCATTTAAATGCTGGCGTTACACATTTCAATGCATCTTAGGAGTATTTGACGTGAAATATGATGACAGTCTCCCTATGATGCTACTTGAGGAAAGACGATGAGAACGGATCGACTTTCACACTATAATCACTTTTCTACACCACTTTTATAACACAAAGTTCGCTTAAACACAATTTTTAATTATTGCAATAAAAATATTGACTGACACCACAAAATCCCGCCAAACACTCCGTGAATAACATATACCATCGTGTGGGTAATGTTGCAATATTTAGATTGCTTACCCCAATTTTGGGTAGTGTAAATTGGAATGTCCTTTTAGTTTTTATGATTTAAAATGATTTGATTCTAGATGACTATACTGCTTAAATTATTTTAGTGGTTTTGCTTATTTTTTGGTTTAGTTTAGAAATATATTTTTATATTTTTACCACATTCTTTGCCACAGACGACCGCCTAGCCGAGTGGTCTGTACCCCAGGCTACTCGGTCAAGAGGTCCCGGGTTCGAATCCCGGTAGGAACAAATGTTTGTATGATGAGTACGAACATTTGTTTACGAGTCATGGATGTTTATATGTTTATTTAGTATATTTCTAATATTTATATACATATTATTATCATTATTTCTCCGTTATCTAGTATCCATAACACAAGCTCTTAATGATGCTTACTTTGGGCTAGATAATAGGTGTGAGTGTATAAATATTATTATTATTATAATATTCTTTTAGTTACTTTATTTATTTAAGACGTTAGGCGTATGTCTGACGCGTATGTCTAACATGATAACAACAACGCCAGAACCGAATTGCTCTTATTAGATGGGTATTGGGTACTTATTAGGTCAAAATAGGTAAGTTGGTACAGTAGTTCTAGGTTAGTTCAGGTTAGACTTGATCCCGCACGGACCCCGGCAGCTACGAAGACGGCAGAACCAATGGAAACCTAAATGGACCTACGACACTCCATAAATTTTCTACAGGGGAATCTTAATCATTGCTCGGCTGCCCAGGACCTTTTCTTACAGTCCTTGAGGCAATGGTCAATCGATATCGGTGTGGTAGCAGAGCCTTACTTCGTATTCCCAAGCCCACATTGGGCTACGGACTCAATAGGTTCGGTAGCCGTTGTAAGTTCGTGTTACGATGGTGCTCAGCCTCTTGATGTTCTGGATAGGGGTTCAGGTTTTGTATCTGCCTCTTGGAATAATCTAATAGTCATAGGAGTGTTGTCTACGCCAATTTTAACCTTATTGCTGACCAATCAGAGGCACCGATAGTTTTCGTCACATGATTTAGTAGCCAATAACTTAATTGCATATTTTTCTAATGTGATCGCCTAAGCTCCAATTAGCTAAGAACCTAATTATACCAATACATTTTAAATCTTGAGTTTTACTTTGTTCCCATCGTGAACAAAGAACTTGGCGACCGTGACAGGACTTGCAGATCTTTTGGATCACGAAACAAGCAGGATTATTCGTACCCAGAGGTGAAAGACAACCGAGGTCATCGGCATTGTCACGACATTAGCTCAGCCTAGCGCCGAGATCCACCTGGAGGAAACCCAGAGAGGATTAGCTGTGGAACCACCGAGCATCGTGCCACCGAATCTCCCTTCTTAAGCCCGTAGCGGTACCAAGATACACCATCGCGAGTCTCACAACCACGAAGCAGACAGCAGCCAAGCTAGCAGCGAGATTGTGTTTTCGACTAAGCAACGAGAGCCTGCCTGCCTATAATTGTGAGCCCGTTCCTATTATTCCTGCTTAATTTACTCAAATTCCACTTCATTCCTCTCGATTTTGTGCGAACATTGTGGGTAGATTGCTAGTAAATTTGTGTTAGCCTATTGTGTGAATTCAATCGATTAAAAGATTATCATTTGTTGAATAACAACTAGAAATTAGACAATTATAGTGCCTAATCCAAAGGTCATCTATAGTCGTAGTGTTATTGTAGCTACCTATCTGCTATAGGTAACTGTACTCCTTGAATTTCACAAAACTACTGAACCAAGTATATTTTTCCTAATTTACTCACAAATTCACAATCAATATAAAATATTTTGCCCACTTTTTGTGATCATCATAATAGTAAAATAATAAAATCAATTTACCATTTTCTTAATTTTCCAACTTGCCTGCCCAAATTCAAATTTAACATTTCAATACAATCAATTCCAGTGTATTGCGCATCCCACTCGTGAATTCCTAAGTCATCGAGTCGCTCCGAGCCGGGAGCTCTGCGAGCCGACGACGCACAACCGTCTGACGGCCTGCTCATTCACGACTGCGCCAGCGCGGCTTGCCGAGTCAGACTCCAGCGTGATATAGCTGAGAAGTGAGGAGCGTATCTTATGCAATCGTATTATTTTACTAGTAAACACTAATCTTGCCTGGAAAACTTTATCGTGATGGATTCCAATACATCAGAAGTTAGTGTAAAAGAGCTTATTGTGAGGCGAAGTAATATAAAGGGACGATTAACTAAATTTAAAAATCACTTAGAGTCTTTGCAGACACAGGATAATTTATCAGAATTAGATTTAAGCAAACTTACGATGAAGTTATCCAGAGTCGAAACGTTATTCATAGTGTTTGATGAGCTGCAGTTACAGATAGAATCATTAAATTCTTCGACTTCGGAAAGTGAATTAACAATTCGTGATGCCGTGGAGCAAGACTTTGATCACTATATTTCATTGGCTAAGTCTATATTAAAAATTAATTCTTCTTCAAATGCAATTAACTCCGAATATCATACTAATCCTTCCACTCAAACAACGGCCTTACATGAAGATTTTGTAGGATTTAAACTGCCTGTCATTCAAATCCCTAGATTTGATGGCACGTATTACAAGTGGTTGGAGTTCAAAGAAACCTTTTCTTCGTTGATTCACGACAACAGTAGAATCAAAAATATTCACAAATTTCATTATCTTAATTCCTATTTGGAAGGGGAAGCTGCCCGCGTAGTTTGTAACCTGGAAGTTTCATGTATAAATTATGAACAGGCTTGGCAACTCTTATGCGAACGCTATGATAACAAAAGACAACTTATTAACAACCATTTAAAATCCCTCTTTAACTTTGAAACTGTGCGAGAGACTGACAAGTCATTACGATTTATTATTGACCATGTTACGAAAAACTTGCGGGCTCTCAGCACTCTAGGTTTACCAACAGACAAATGGGATATTTTAATAATATATATGGTCACAGCAAAGTTAGACAATGGCACATGTTTCAAATGGGAAGAACACAGAAATAATTTACCTGAAATTCCTAGTATTTCAGACTTTTTTACTTTTTTGAAAAACCGCGCAGACGTATTAGAGATTGTTCATCGCAATAAGCAGGACAAGCCTAAGCTCCCAAGCCCTAATCCCCCTAACAAATCTTATGTTAAGTCTTTCGTCACTACTACTAGGGAGACCAAGCCGTCGTTTGAGTGTCTTTTCTGTAAGGGTTCACACCGTATTTATCAATGTAATACATTTAAAACAAAGTCACCTGAGGATAGGAACTCTTTTGTAATTTCACAGGGCTTATGTGAAAACTGTCTTAGACGTGGTCACAGCTCCTCTGCATGTAAGTTGCCCGGTACATGTCGTCAGTGCAAAAAACGTCACAATTCCCTATTGCATGTTGATAAGGAAAACCCACAAGCGAATGACACACTGTCAGAAGCGGTCGCAATGCCCGCCTTTGTTCCAGTGCCGGTGTCACAAGTTCTACTATGCACAGCTAGGGTTAAAATCGCCCATCCTAAAACTAATAAGACTATCATAGTTCGTGCCTTACTGGACAGCGGAAGCCAGTTGTCATTTATAACTGAATCTGTAAAGTCAATGCTTAATCTTAACTCTCAACCGTCAAGTGTCAATATAGTTGGCATTGGTTGTTCAAAAGTTGATTTAAGCACAGAACGCTGTACAGTTCGACTAAATTCAAATACTAGCTCTTTTAGTGTGTTCATGACTTGCTTTATTTTACCTAAGATATCAGATGACTTGCCTAGGAAAACAATTGATTTTAAATCCCTAAATCTACCTAACTACAACCTAGCGGATCCTAATTTTCACGAGCCTTCTTCTATCGACATGTTGATCGGAGCTGACCTATTCTGGGACTTGATGGGTTCCGAACAGCACTCACTAGGTCCTAAAATGCCTACTCTTCGAAATTCTAAGCTTGGGTGGCTTATTGCTGGCCCCTTGCCCATGACACCATGTCAGCAGTATACTAACAATGCTGTTGTATGTCACGCCCAAGCGAATGAAAGTTTTTCCAATATAGAAACCAATATTGCCAAATTTTGGGAGTTAGAAAATTTCCCACAAGCTTCACCATGCACTTTGGAAGAAAAGCTATGCGAACAGCACTTTTTGTCCACTTATACCCGCCAAAGTGATGGTCGATTCTGTGTTAGTTTACCTCTACGCGATGAGCGTGATTGCTTGGGTGATTCATATCAAATAGCAAAAAGAAGATTTTTGAACCTAGAAGCACGCTTTCGTAGGCAGCCTAATCTTAAAAAATCCTACACAGAATTCATTCATGAATATGGCCAATTAGGCCATTTATCGAGCTTTCAAGCACAAAATCATAAAAATTTATATTTTTTACCCCACCACCCGATTGTAAGGGAAAAGAGCGAGTCGACTAAACTTCGCGTCGTGTTCGATGCATCTGCTCGCACTACGTCAGGGCTATCAGTAAATGACCTACAAATGGTGGGTCCTACGATCCAAGATTCCCTATTTAATATACTTATTCGATTTCGCAGCTACAAATACATAATTTCAGGAGACATTGAAAAAATGTATCGCCAATTGATTCTGAAGGAATCAGACCGTGAATTACAATTAATATTATGGCGTGACAATGAGAACGATAGTATAGCTACATTACAGTTAAATACTGTTACCTATGGCTTCGCCAGTGCAAGTTTTCTTAGTACTAGATGCATCTGGCAGCTTGGTGAAGAATGTAACGATCCAAAAATAAAAACCATTATACAGGATGATTTTTATTGTGATGATCTGCTTACGGGTTGTAACACTAAAGAAGAGTTACGTTACATTCAACACACAGTAACCAGTGAGCTAGCTAAAGGTTGTTTTAATTTGCGGAAATTTCGGTCTAATATACCGAACTTTTTTCAGTGTAGTGAGAGTAATGCAGAAAAAGAAAATCTAATAATTAGCAATTCCACTAGCACTCTGGGCATTGGTTGGTCTCCACTTTGTGACAAAATCCATTTTCCAGTAGAATTTACACCTAGTACCACTATCACAAAAAGGACAATTCTATCAAGTATAAGCAAAATTTTTGACCCTCTGGGGCTGCTTACACTCTTCACAATAAGGTTCAAAATACTTCTACAAAAATTATGGTGTCATAAACTTGAATGGGATGAACCCATCCCCCACAATTTTCAAGCCATGTGGGGTAACTTTTCACAAACTTTAAATTATATATCTAAAATAAAAATCCCGAGATGCATAATAATTAACAATGCTACAGAAATTGAAATGCATTGCTTTTGTGACGCTTCTGAACAGGCCTACGGAGCTTGTGTATATCTCAGATCTAAAAATGAAAACGGAAATGTTCAAATGCATCTTTTATGTGCTAAAGGTCGTGTAGCCCCATTAAAGGCCGTTACAATACCACGGCTGGAACTATGCGCTGCTGTTCTAGGTGCTCAGCTTAGCTCCGCTGTAACCAGAGCTCTTCGCATTCCGATTATTCGTCATGTCTACTGGACCGATTCACGTGTAGTTTTGGGTTGGATACGCACCCCTAATAAAGCTAAAACTTTTGTTGCTAATAGAGTTAGTGCTATTCATGAGCTTTCTGATGCCCCCTCGTGGCGTTATGTCCCTACGTCCAATAATCCAGCTGACATTGCCTCACGTGGCATAGACATTTATGAAACGGACAGGTTGTCCCTTTGGTGGCATGGCCCTAACTTTCTTTTACAGGAAGAGGTCATGTGGCCATCTATTCAGTCTGTTACTGTTGATTTACCTGAACTCAGGGCAATATCCGCTTTTGTTGTGGAGTCTGATCTTTGGCCCTCAATTATTGACTTTAAACAATTTTCTAAATTCATTAAAATTCAAAGAATCTTTGCCTGGATATATCGGTTCCTTTACAACTGTCGTAATCCGAACTCAAAACAGTCAGGTAAATTAGATAGATAGATAGATAAACATTTATTTAATTCTTCATCACACACATCTAACAAAATTACATAAAAACATGAAACAAACGAATAGGTAGGTACACAAAAAAACGATTATCATATGTGTGTGTTGCGGAATTTAAAAGGGTCGCAGCTCAGTGACTGATTCTCACTCAAACCACGGGATCTGAGTAAGGCACCGATATTCTGCTACAACCCAAGGGCTTATTCACAGATAAATAAGAAAGCAATAACAAGCTGATTATAACTGTTAGAATAAAACTGTTTAAAATAAAATAGCAGAATTAGTTTATAACATTAACTATACTGTGTGTGCATGTGTATATCTAAAAAATTCATGTATAAAAATATAATAGATAATAAATTATTAAGAACATATACATATATATACATATACATATATATACTCAAATCATTTAAGTCTATGACTAATACACTAAGGCAAACGGGAAAACTGATGATGAAATGTCTTGGGAATATGAATTAAATAAATAATACATATAGCAACAATATAAATATAAATATACTAGCAATAAAACGTGATCATTTCAGATGGCAAAGTCCGCTACCGAGTACCCGCTGGGAATACCCAAACATTGTTTTTGCATGAGGAATAGTTTCAAATTCTTTTTAAAAGAAAATTTTGATGACAATAGTCTCAGCGGAGGAGGGATGTTGTTCCAGCATTTGGTAGCATGGTAACGAAAACTGCCAGTGAATGCTGTAGTCTTATGTGGGTGACTTTCTAAGAGAAATCTACAGGATCTAGTGCCGTATCTGTCGTGAAATGGCGAAGTTCTTAGCTTTGAAAGAAGATAAGCTGGCTTTCCATATTTTATTACATTGAATACCATACATGCGAGATGTAAATGTCTCCGCGAGCACATATTCAGCATGGCAGCTCTGTTAATAAAAGGTGTAACATGACTTCTTGAAGGTATTTTAAAACAAAACCGACAACAAGCATTCTGGACACGCTGTATCAGACGACGAGTTTTTGACTGTAGACGCGGTCCATACACAAGGTCTCCATAATTAAGTTTGGACAGTACCAATGACTCACACAAAGTGATACGAATATTTTCACTAAGGAGATTTCTAATTTTATAAAGAACTCTTAAACGATAAAAACAAGCCCTAGCTAAGTTTGAAATATGAGTTTCGAAACGCAAATGACTGTCCATCAACAAACCCAGATTTCTGGCCTCATTGACACGTTCGATACTAACTCCTTGAATCGTCACTATAGGATTATTATTAATAGTTTTAGCAACCTGATCTTTAGAGCCCAGAATCAAGTACTTCGATTTACTTGGATTGAGAACCAGTGCATTTCGTTCTGACCATGAAGCAATATTATTAAGATCTTCATTTAACTTAGACATTGCGGTGCGACATTCACTCGGCTTGAAAGATAGGTACATCTGTATATCATCTGCATACAGATGATAGTTACAATATTTAATTTCTCTCACTACATCAGCACTGTATACAATAAAAAGCAAAGGTCCCAAAATAGATCCCTGAGGGATACCTCGCTTTAGTTGTCTCCGCAACGACACCGTGCAAGATCCATCCTCTTTAGCAAGTTTGACTGACTGATATCGATCCTTGAGGTAGCAATCAAACCACGAAAGTGCCACAGAACCAACACCATAGTAACGCAGCTTAGCCAATAATAGTGGGATATTTATGCAATCAAATGCACGAGAAAAGTCCAGGAGAACCATGCAAGTACTATTTCCAGCATCTTGTTCAGAAAGCACGTTATCAACAACGTCTAGCAAGGCAGTAGTAGTACCCATACCCCTACGAAAACCTGATTGGACGCATGGAAGAATTTTGTTCGTTTCAACAAAATTACATAGCTGGTTGTAAACTGCCTTTTCTAAAACCTTAGATAAATAAGGTAAAATACTTATCGGCCTTAGTTCATTGACTTTAACGGGATTTTTTACCTTAGGCAGAGGCGTTACAAGGGCCGATTTCCAAATGAGCGGGATCTCTCCCGTCAATATAGATCTATTGATAATTGTCGTAATTATTGACAGAGATGCCGGGAGCGTCATCAGGAGCATGTCCCTGCTTATTCCATCCACTCCAGTGATATTTGTAGAAATAGATGTTATGTATTTCGCAATATCACTCTCGTGTACTGGCTTCAATTCAAATTCAAAATTACCGAAATTGTGGAATTCAAAAAAGGTTATCTCAGATAACGGGACTAAGTTATCCCCAGGGACGTTAAGAAAATGGTCATTAATTATGTTTGGGTCATTAAAATAATCAGGTAGATGACCAGCCTCGGAAGGGTCAGTTAAAATATTTTTTTTCAAATGTGTCCAAAGTAATTTCGAATTATTATGATTTGAATTAATATGATGGTTATAGTAAGCTTGTTTTTCATAAAATATACTATTTTTAACCATTTTCTTAATTTCATTATAATACTGTCTATTACTTTCGGTCTCAGACATTCTCAACCTTTTGTAAGCTTCGTTACGGGTTTTTATCATTTTCCTTACAACATCAGTAATCCATGGCAGAGAATTGTTAGCCCTTAGCTTAACAGTCTTCATGGGAGCATGCTTATCAAAGAGCGATAAGATAATCGAGTTGAAAGAATAAGTCATTGCGTTAACTGAGCTTAAATTCAAAATCGATGACCATTTCACTTCAGCAAGATCCCTGTTAAAGTTATCAATATTTATGTTTTTTAATGCCCTATACGTAATAGACTTAGGTCTTGCCTTTACTTTTTTAACAAATAACTCAACATTTATCATTGCATGGCCCAGAGAACCAGTGATATTAGTCACTGAAATATTACGAATAGGAGCATTTGCACACACTACGTCTATCAACGTTTCACTTACTGAAGAGTAATGAGTAGGCTCGGTCACAACTTGTTCCAAACCCATACAATATAAAAAGTTTTTGAATTTGATTGTCTTATCACAAGAGGCATCTAACAAGTTTATATTGAAGTCACCCAATAAAACCACGTGATCATAGTTTGAAAAATATGAGATTGATTCCGTAATAGCATCCAAAAAAATGTCAACATTTATCCAGTTCGGACGGTAGGCCGTACCTATAACAAACTTCAGGCCATTAGCTGTCGTAAGCATCCACATTTGTTCAATGGAAGCGGCGGCGGGATGCGAGACAAGGCGCGCGCGAGTGCAGTTCTTGATGTAGAATGCGACACCCCCCCCTCGGCCCTTCTTCATCGCAGTCGGTCGTGGCGTATTACGTAACCGATAGCCAGGCACGACGGGCGCACGCCGCTCCTGCCCCTCACGCAGCCATGTCTCATTAATGGCAACTATATCAGGGTTAAACTGACTCATAGCCACCAAAAAGTCATCGTGACCAGTAGCTAGCGATCCCGCATTGTACAACGCTAACTTAAGATACTTCGTTTTAGGGGTGACGGTGAAAAAATATGAGATTATACAATGAGTGTGCAAGCAAGGGCCAAACAAACCGAGAAAGACAAATACTGACACCAGCACCATCAAAACAGGACGCTTTTTGAAAACGATTTACTACGGGTACAGAACGGTGACGAATACTGAAGTACTTATGTGACATTGTGTGTGATATATATAAAACTTTATAAACAAGAATATTTAAGTGTGAATGTGTAAAGTTTTTGATTAAATTGGAATGTACAAAACGCAAACGAAATGTTTTCATGGTATGTTTATTTCTATTACCAATTCCACGTACCACAACACACACACATTTTTTTGTAGAAGAAATGTTATATCGATAAAACGTATTACAATAAAATATTAGCTTATGAAGTATGCTATTTAAAAAGAAAACATAACATTGCTTAGAGTTAAGGATGCATAATAGTTCATAATGCAATGCAAGATTAAAAGACCAGTTCAAGATTTCCCATACAACAATCCAAAAAACACAATTAATTTTATTAAAGGATGTGTTGTAATATATTGAAGAAATTATTTTTTCAGACAAACAAAAACAAAGGTTACGAAGTAAACTGAAATATATAAGATATTCAAAATTGAGATTTAACTGATATAATGCAATTATGGCACTGTAATTAAAAATAATAATAATCAAGTATCTATATGTGTACTCAAACTTTGATAGGCCCAAAAACACGAGTGAGGTCGTCTTCATTCCGAATACGGTGACGTGGGGCGTCTACACCAGGGCTCTGTCGCACGTATATCCTACCATCTCTGGTCCAAGCATAACGCCAGTTAAATTGCTCCTTGAACTGTCGAGTCTTCATGAAGAGTTGACGATTAGAACGTGTCAGTCGCTCGTTGATGTAGAAACGACGATGCGGAGAAGGTAACCCTGAGCCTTCCGTTGTCGCACCCCGGCGCACACGGGCTGCCTGCAGCAGCTGATCCCGTACGGTGCGACGCGCCAGCCTCACCACTATCAGGCGTGGCCGGGGCGCACCCACATCACGCTCCGCCAACCCCATGGTCCGTCCCACTCTCGCCGCACTCACAATGTCCTGCTCCGTGAGAGCTACCCCAAGTTTCTGGCCAAGAGTAATAACGATGTGACTTACATTCTCCCCTTTCTGTTCCGGTACATTTGAAAGCTCAACATCGTTATGCAAGAGATCTTGATCGCGTTCATTAATCTCATATTTTAATTGAACGATAGTCGATTCCAGAGCACTATGGGAGGACAGTGGCTGATTGACCTCTTCTAAGCTGCGTTCAACAGTTTCCATGCGGGAATACAGATCGTTCACACGTTTATCGCACTCTTCGACACGAGTTGTGATTTTTGAGACAGTCATGGTGACTTGTTGCATTTGGAGCCGCATCGCATGCATTTCTTCCCGAAAGAGTCGCATCTCCGCAACGAGAGCTTGAATATCTGACAAGGCAGGCTCATCACACACTGTTTCGCTAAGGGCATTGTTACTTTCTATGTATGACATATCCATATCGAAAGTAGGCTCCGCAGAACACTCAGGTGTGCTTAAATGCTGCGACCGGGTTCCCCTATACAAATTAACATTGCTACTTGTCTCGCCGCGCACCGGTGTGTTTTTATTGCCCAATTTAGGTTCAGTGCTCCTACACATGTGACATTTCCACGTCTTCTGATGTTCTTTAAGACGATCTTTAGGGATATTTGCACATAAAATATCATAAGGCTGTTTACAAAAACAACAGTTCAAAAATCCGTCCTTAATAATATTACGGCAACCGGCGCATACGATTTTAGGTGCCATTACAAACAAAATACGTTCCAAACTTCCACTGAACTGTTTACAGTTACACGCAAACGCAGGCGCAATTACCGTCAGCTGATTCTTCGACACTAGGATTATTGAGACCACACAAAACAATCCACAACACTGATTATGATTACACAGTCTTATATATAGTGAATTGAGCTACAGTTTGATATAACTTTTATACTTATTTACGATAAAAATCCTAACAATTTTAAGCTATTATCGGAACATAAATTAGAAACGTTTACACTTGTTGACAGTCGTAACTACCCTCTCAATTAAAGGTCAACGAGCTCAATGAAGCTATGAAATACACTATTAAGATATCTCAAAGGGAGTCTTTTCCTAAGGATATAAATAAAATAAGTAATAACAAACCTTTACAGCCTAAATGTGTTTTATCTTCCCTCAACCCTTTCCTTGATGGTTTCGGCCTGCTTCGGGTTGGAGGGCGTCTTGACAACTCGAACCACTCTTACGATAAGAGACACCCTATTCTATTACAGGCTAGTCACCCTCTCACAAAATTAATATTCCGGCAGGAACATGAACGTTTATTACACGCTGGGCCTCAACAACTGCTAGCTTCGATCAGAGACCAATATTGGCCTATAGGAGGCCGGAATCTGGCTAGATCTATAACACGTAGTTGCCTAACGTGTCGAAGGTTCAAAGGTCAAACGTTGACTAATATCATGGGAAACTTACCCGCTGAACGTGTCGAACCAGATTATCCCTTTTCTGCTGTTGCCACCGACTTTGCTGGACCATTCTACATAACAGACCGCAAGGGTCGCGGCTGTAAAATAACTAAATGTTATCTATGTATTTTTATTTGTTTTCGATATAAATGTTTACATCTCGAAGCAGTAAGCGAGCTGTCAAAAGAGGCGTTTTTATTGACCTTGCGAAGGTTTATAGCTCGCAGAGGAATGCCTAGTCTAATCTATTGCGATAACGGCCGTAATTTCGTTGCCGCAGCTAAAGATATTGGTGATTTTTTAAAACTAAACAAAGACTCTATCTGTGACTTTGCGGCTCGTCGGGGCATTGAATTTAGATTCTCTCCAGCATACGCTCCTCACTTCAATGGCCTAGCGGAGGCGGGAGTGAAATCTGCCAAATACCACATCCATAGAGTGTTAGGAAATTCACATATGACGTTTGAGGAACTATCTTCATTGTTCGCACAAATTGAAGCCATCCTCAACAGCAGGCCCTTATGTCCACTCAGTCCCTCGCCCAATGATTTTCAACCCCTTACCCCGGCTCACTTTTTAATTGGTAGGCCTCTCACTTCTCCGCCAACACCGAATCTCTTAGAGATCAAAGCTAGCCGACTCAACAGGTTCCACCTCCTAGAAAAGGCTAGACAACACTTCTGGCAGCGTTGGGCTTCAGAGTATGTCGCTGAGCTACAACAGCGGACGAAATGGCGTACTAAATGCAGAGATTTGAAACCAGATGACTTGGTGCTTTTGAAGGAGGACAATCTGCCCCCTCTCTGTTGGCGCCTGGGAAGAGTAGAGAAGTTATTTCCTGGCTCAGACGGTACTCCTCGCGTCGCTGATATCGTTACTGCAAAGGGAACCATAAGACGAGCCATCAACCGTATATGCTTGCTGCCTACACCGGAAGAAAGCGTTTCTTGAAGACTCTTCTATCGCTTTCAAGGCCCGGGAGGATGTCTACGCCAATTTTAACCTTATTGCTGACCAATCAGAGGCACCGATAGTTTTCGTCACATGATTTAGTAGCCAATAACTTAATTGCATATTTTTCTAATGTGATCGCCTAAGCTCCAATTAGCTAAGAACCTAATTATACCAATACATTTTAAATCTTGAGTTTTACTTTGTTCCCATCGTGAACAAGTGTATTTCTCACCCAATAAAAATCTGTCGGAATTCGAGAACTTTCTTGGGAGGCTCATCAGTAGCTGTACGGCGTGCCTTGCCACGTCCAATCATCTTACTTGGGGACCTAAATGCTAAGTCTACTGCCTGGGGTTCTCCCTCAACGGATGCCCGCGGCAACGTGCTGTGAGAATGGGCCACTATGTCTGGCCTAGTACTCCTCAACCGTGGCGCTGAGCTCACATGCGTTAGACATCAGGGCGGGTCCATAGTGGATGTTACGTTCGCTTCCCCTGCTGTCGCTGCCCGAATCACGGATGTCGAGGAGGAGACGCTCTCAGATCACCGGTAAATCCGGTTCAGCGTATCTTCACAGCAACCGACCACAACCCGAAGCCTTCGCAGCGCAGATTTCCCGCGATGGTCCCTAACCAAACTAAAAAAAGATCTAGCGATCGAGGCGGCCATTGTAGAAACGTTGAGCTCTCGTCCCTCGTTTGAACGAGTCAATGAGGCGGCGAGCCAATTTGGTGAAGCCATGTCGCGCGTATGCGACACAGCCATGCCGCGGACTAAATTCCGTACGCCAAAGCATGAGGTCTATTGGTGGAGCCCGGAAATTGCAGCCCTTCGTAGGGTCTGCATAGATAAACGCCGAGCTCTCACTAAATACCGTAGGCGTAGAACGGGCCGAAATCCTACAGTCGAAACGGGGCTATCGGAGGCCGTATCTATAGCGCGGAGAGAGCTCCAGATCGAAATCAGCCGGGCTAAGATCGCTGCCCGAGCCAGTATGTTGGAGGAGCTCGATAAGGACCCTTGGGGGCGTCCATATCGCGCTGTCCGCAATAAGCTTTCAAGAGCCCCCCCCCACAGCGGAGACCCTTCAACCCTCTTTACTGCGTGAGGTTGTGTCAGTTTTGTTCCCGGATCAGGGTGAATTTGTCTCACCGACGATGGTTTTTGGTCTTCAGTCGTCATCCGACGATTATGAGCCACCTCCTCCCGTTTATGACGGAGAATTTGATGAGGCAGTGGCTAAGCTACGGACCAAAAACACGGCCCCAGGCCCCGACGGGGTCCCAGGTCGAGTTCTGACGCTTGCCTTGGGGCCCCTGCAGAACAGACTTCGGGGTATATTTGACGCCTCTCTCAGATCGGGAAGATTTCCGGAAATATGGAAGACGGGTCGGCTTGTACTCCTCCGGAAGCCCGATAAGTCACCAAATACTCCATCAGCTTATCGTCCTATCGTTCTCTTAGATGAGGCCGGTAAGTTAATGGAACGCGTTCTTGCCGGCCGTATTATCCGCCATCTTTCCAGGACGGGACCTAATCTGGCCTCATGCCAGTACGGTTTTCTGGAGGGTCGTTCAACGATAGACGCCATAATGCATATCAAGACCCTCTCGGATGAGGAGACTACCAGGGGAAAGGTCATACTCGCTGTTTCGCTAGACATAGCAAACGCATTTAACACCCTACCCTTTAGCGTTATAGACGAGGCTCTCAGGTACCACAACATCCCAGTGTACTTGAGGCATTTAATTGGCGACTATCTTCGGGGTCGCCACGTCTCGTGTACAGACAAAGACGGAAACCTAGTTGTCAGGAGAATGTCATGCGGTGTTCCACAGGGTTCGGTACTTGGTCCGACCTTGTGGAACATCGGCTACGACTTTGTGCTGCGCGCTGTTCTTCTTGACGGCCTTAGTGTCGTCTGCTATGCGGACGATACTCTAATTTTAGCTAGCGCACACGATCATAAAGACGCGGCCCGACTAGCCACTGTTGGTGTTGGGTATATTGTACGCCGCATTGAAAGTCTCGGTCTGCAAGTGGCCCTTGCCAAAACTGAGGCGATATTCTTCCATGGTCCTCGGCGGCGGCCCCCTACTGATGCGCACCTTATCATCAATGGTGTGAGAGTTCAAATAGGCGCTCACATGCGTTACCTAGGCCTCGTCCTGGACAGTAGGTGGACTTTTACTCAGCATTTCCGGACTCTGTGCCCAAAGCTGATTGGGACAGCGTCGGCCCTAAGTCGCCTGCTCCCGAACATCAACGGCCCGGGAGTAACTTGCCGCCGCTTGTATACAGGAGTGGTGAAATCTATGGCACTCTACGGCGCGCCGGTGTGGGCGGAGACCTTGATTCCCCAGAATAAAATCCTGCTGCGGCGTGCGCAGAGAATCATGGCTGTCAGGGTCATACGCGGATATTGCACCATATCGCATGAAGCCGCGTGTATGATCGCCGGCACACCACCCTGGGACCTCGACGCATTAGCGTTAGCGGAGGTACACCAGCGTAGTGCGATTGTTCGCCGAGAAGGACTTCGCCCCATGCCTGAAATGGTGCGGCGTTGGCGAGAAAGGGCCCAGCAGGTCGTAATGAGACTTTGGCGGCAGCGTCTGGAGGTACCTACTGCAGGTTACTGGACTGTATCGGGCATTCTGCCGAGTTTAACAGAGTGGGTTGGCCGGCGGCACGGCACCCTCACTTTCAGGCTTGTGCAGGTGTTGACAGGACATGGCTGTTTCGGCCGATACCTGCATAGGATTGGAAGAGAGCCGAGTCCCCGGTGCAATGAGTGCGGACACGATGAGGACACGGCGCGGCAAAAATTGGTTACGATCTCTCACTGCGAACCGTGATCAAAGCCATGGCTGTTAGTGCTACGTCTTGGGAGGCAGTCGTGTTGTTCTGCGAGCACATAATGCTTGCGAAAGAAATCGCGGAGCGGGAGCGTGAAGTCGATGTGAACGCTCCCGTTATCCGCCGCAGGAGACTAGGCCGCAGGAGGCGTCAATACGGCCAACTCCAGCCACTCTGGTCGGGGGCGGGGGTGACGGGATAGGGCCCCGTTGCTCATCAGACAACATGCCCCAGCGCGGGAAGGATGTCTTCCGGGCCCTGGGGACATCCTTCGAAGGAGTAGAGGTCGTAAACGACTGATGCCGACGCAGCACGCGAACGGCTACTTAGTTTCTCGCATGGTGCGTCAATCGGCATACCGTTTCAGGTTAATGTCAGTTTTTTAGTCGGTATACTGTGATTATTTAGCAGGACTCCGACATAACCTTAGCGTGGCCCCTTATCATGCTGAGGTACCCCTAAAGGGTTTTTCTGACAAAAAAAAAAAAATGTTAGACTTGATAACAACACTGACACTAGAACCTAATTGAATTTATTTCAGAGATTTTGGGAGGCACACATTTTTTAATAGGTAGTCCTATTAAACTAGAAACTAGAACTGGAAACTATGATCTATTTGAGGCTTCAATGGAAAACGTTTTAAATATAATAAGTGGCAATAACAAGAAGATAGTTGTATGTGGTGACTTCAATATAAACATTTTGGTATCATGTTCGTACTCAGATAGGTTCCTTAATTTATTCAGATGTTTTAATCTTCTCCATACTTTCTTTGAACCTACTAGAATTACACCAATATCAGCTACCTGCTTGGATAATATTTTTTGTAACTGTGATGTACTTGAACAATCAATTATATATTATATAAATTCAGATCATAGTGGACAGAAAATCGCTATTGAGCACCATCATGTTAACCAAATAAAAAAAATAACTTATAGGCCTATTACAGATAGTCGCTTGAGGAAATTTGAAAATAATGTAATGAATAGAATTCACTGTCTAAAAGAAACCGATGATCCCAATAAATTGTATAGCAGTTTATTTGATAATTTAAATATTGAATTCAAGAATATTTTTAAACAAAAAAGCTTCAAAGTCAGTTCTAAAAGGAAGTTTAGTGATTGGGCAACTCCGGGTATTTATATAAGTAGAAGAAAATTATTTGAACTATACTATCAGAAGTCGACTTCCACTGATCTATTTTTTATTGATTATGTCAGACAGTACTCCAAAATCTTTAAAAAGGTTTGTAATACTGCCAAAGCGAACTTTTTGAGTAATAAAATTAAGAAATCTGATAATAAAATAAAAGCCACTTGGAAAGTTATAAATCAAGAAAGTGGTAAATCAAAAGTTACTAATAGGTGTTTTAAAATTAATGTCAATGGAAAAACTATAGAAACAGATGACGGAGTTGCAAATACCTTCGAGACTTTTTTTTCCAATATACCTATTAAAATTACAAAAGAATTGAATTCGTGTACTAAACGCGCACTTGCTCTCATAGAGACGAATGTTCTTAAGTGCAATATTCCTTTCAATTTCCATGAAATTAACGTTAATACGATCAAAGAAGCTTTCAAGTCTTTGAATATGAAAAAGACTGAGGATTTATGGGGCTTTTCTGTTAGTGTTATAAATTCTATAATAAATGTTATATCTCCTCAACTATCGTTTATATTTAATAAATGTATTGATGATGGTGTATTTCCCAATCAAATGAAATTAAGTAAAATAATACCTTTGTTTAAGGCGGGAGATAGCAATGACCCCACAAATTTCCGTCCCATTTCTATTTTGCCGACTCTTAGCAAAATTTTTGAAAAAATTATTCTTAACCAATTGCTTTCTCATTTTACGAGAAATGAATTGCTTCACAACAGACAGTTCGGATTTACTAAAGGAAAAAATACTACAGACGCGGGAATTGCACTTATAAAACACATATTTGATGCTTGGGAAAATCGGCAGGATGCTCTAGGTATCTTCTGCGACTTGTCCAAGGCGTTTGACTGTGTTGATCATCAAACATTATTGGGTAAATTAAAACATTATGGTGTATCAATAAACTCATTAAAACTTATTGAATCCTATTTGACCAATAGAATTCAAAAAGTTGTTGTTAATACCTCGATAGTGTTTGATGGTAAATAAGTGGACTGTATAACTTATAAAATATAAAAACGGTTTATTGCCAACAGCATACAATTAATAACTCAATAAAAAGGTTGGACCGATCGCTATGAAGCTAAGGTGTGGAGTAGTGACCGGTTCTGTCACGCAGATCAGCTGACCGCTCGCCCCCGCTCCTTCACACCGCGCCCCTCGGTATCCTGTGGCGATAAGTCCGCGCGTGGACATGCTCCCCGGGTTGAAGTGGGAACTTCAAGAAAGTGGTAGTGGGCATATATTGTTGAAGGCACGCCGAATCGTCCCCTTCTTAGTCTTCAACTCAGCAACCCTCACGACGCCGTCTGAGCCAGGGTAGACCTGCACGACGCGACCCAGTAACCAGCAGAGCGGCGGGAGCGCCTTATCTTTTACTAGGACGAGGCTCCCCACAACAATGTCACCCGATGTTGTAGACCACTTGGTTTTTTGCTGCAGCAGAGAAATGTATTCGGTATTAAATCTTTTCCAGAAGTGTTGCTTGATACATTCCACCCGTTGGAATCGCTCGAGTCGGCAAATGTTTCCGACGTCAGACACCTGTGGATGTGGAACGGATGTGAGTTCGTTCCAATCTTTCCTACCTAAATTCCACATTTTTGTGCTTTTTTTTTGCATAAGTCCAATTCATATCACTTTTTTCTTCCCTTTATTTGAGTTGGCGCAAGTAAATTATTTCGCACGTCATTCTACTCCGCTAGCGGCCGGCACACTGCTGATTGTGGCTATTTTTTCATTATTTAAATATCGCAAGCGCACGATCACGTAACTGTGTCATTCAAAACCTATAGGTATTTCATCATTCTAAGTACCGTTATACGGGGACTACATCAGCTGTGCGTTCATTCAACTATTATTATCAATAGCTAAGCGCGTAATTTACTTACAAATTTTGTAAGCGCTTATTTTGGACGATTTTTTTTTCTTTTTCTCACTACCCTTTCGTCGTTTCTTTTCTTCCCACAATGGCTGAAAAATTAATTAGGAAGCGCAGTTCAATTAAAGCTAAGCTCACTAGTTTCACCAGCTATATTAATATATTAAAAAGCTGTAATCCATTGTCTGACCTACAAGTGCTAGAACTAGAAGGTCGATTTAGTAAATTTGAGGGTTTATATGGTGAATTCGATGAATTACAGACGGAAATTGAGCTGCTATCGGATAATCCAGAAGACGTCTACATCGAGCGTTTCAAGTTTGAGGAGATTTATCATTCCTTGGTTGCCATGGCGCGCAAGTTACTATCTGCTGGGCAAAAACAGCAGGACAAGTCTACTGCAGGTTCCGTATCAGGCTCCGAGGAATCAGGTGGGACAAAGAACAATTTTATTCGTTTGCCTAAAATAGATTTACCCCGCTTTGATGGTGGCTATCAGTATTGGCTGGAATTTAGAGACACTTTCCTCTCCTTGATTCACAATAATAATAGTATCGATAGCATAAACAAGTTTCATTACTTGCGTGCTTACTTAAGGGATTCGGCCGCGGAAATAATTAAAAATATCGATTTTAAGAGCGATAATTATGCGTTGGCCTGGGACTTGTTGTGCGATCGGTATAATAATAGCCGCCTCCTTATTAACAATCATGTGCAAGCATTATTTAACGCTGAACCATTGACAAGCGAGTCAAGCGTTTGTTTACGTCGGCTTGTCGACATTATAAATAAAAACATACGTGCATTAAAAGCGTTGAATGAGCCTACACAGCATTGGGATACGCTTATCATATACATGATGTCATTAAAATTAGATTGTATTACCAGTAGAAATTGGGAGGAGTATCGCAACTCATTACCTCATTCACCAACCTTGTTTCAGTTTTGTACATTTATTAATAACAAAGCTGACTTACTAGAAACATTAGAGCACAATAAAAAATTACATAAAAATCAAACAACTAATTTTAATAAACCAAAAAGCTTTGTTATCACCTCTCCAAACCCAATAAATAGTAGTGTACAAGACAGAAATAAGATTAGTTGTCCTCTGTGTTCACAAAATCATTTTCTATATTCGTGTGATGCTTTTAGAAAATTAACAGTAGAAAATAGATTACAAAAAGCGAAAGAATTTAAAGTTTGTTTGAACTGCCTACGTGTTGGACATGTAGAAAAGCGCTGTAGATTTTCACGCTGTAAATATTGTAAAAATAGACATAATACTTTATTGCACTTAGATCAACCAGAAACTCAAGTAGTTTATAACCCTATGCCTACTGCTTCTATTAACAATGTTTCGCTTTCTGCAAATATACAGCCTACTTCTCATCAAAATATTTTACTGTCCACAGCTGTGGTGAAGGTGGTCAGCGACAAAGGCGAAAGGTTCAGTGCCAGAGTCCTGCTGGACAGCGGTAGCACAGCCCACTTTGTTACTGACAGCCTTTGCAGTAAGCTCGGATTATCTCGAGTTGGTACCAGCTCAAAGGTTACAGGTATTAATAATTTGACCAGTAACAGTACACAGTCTTGCAACCTAACTATCGAGTCTTTTTACGATAATTATTCTTTGTGCATTAACTGTCTTATACTACCAGAAATAACTAAGAGGTTGCCGGCTTCCTATATAAATATTGAATTCATACCCATTCCCACGGGATTAATTTTAGCGGACCCATCTTTTAATATTCCGTCAGACATAGATATCTTGTTGGGTGCTGAACACTTTTGGGATGTTATTCAAAGCAATAATATTAATCTAGGTAAAAACTTACCAAAATTATGTGAAAGTAAACTCGGATGGATAATTACGGGTTCCGTACCTACTATTAATTCACATAATAATATTATTAATTCTCACTTTTGTAATTTTTCTAAGATAGATTCAAAACCCGAGTTAAGCAAATTTTGGGAACTTGATTCGATTTCACCCAAACATTGTTTTTCTTTAGAGGAGCGTGCATGCGAAGAAAGTTTTCAATTAAATACTACGCGTACTTCGGACGGCCGCTTCGTCGTCACTATGCCACTCAAAGCGGATCCCAGCGTTCTCGGTGACTCATACGCTATGGCTAAACGTAGATTTTTAACATTAGAGAAACGCTTTGAGCGTGATCCTGTTTTTAAGCGCATGTACTTAGAATTTATGCATGAGTACGAGGCCTTAGGTCACATGACTGAGGACACCGATTTTTCGTGCAGTGATCGAAATAAAGTTAGCTTCTTTTTGCCCCACCATGGTGTTTTACGGGAATCCAGTAAAACTACTAAGTTACGGACAGTTTTCGATGCGTCAGCCAAGTCAACTTCTGGGATTTCACTTAACGACATCCAACACGTAGGTCCCACAGTACAGGATGACTTATTTTCTATTTTGATAAGATTTAGGCAATTTAAATATATTATTACTGGGGACGTCGAAAAAATGTTTAGAGTTATTGACTTGAACCCTAATCAACGATCCTTACAACGTGTTCTATTTCGCAAAAATCCTTCTGAACCGCTCAAAACGTACACTCTAAATACGGTTACCTATGGGACGGCGTCTGCGCCCTATCTCGCGACCAAGTGTCTCGTGAGTCTTGCTGACGTCACGGATAATCATCAAGTGAAACGTAGTATCCAGCATGATTTCTACGTTGATGACTATTTAAGCGGATCAGACACAATTCGCGAAACAATTGATCTATGCCAGGAAGTTAAATCAATATTAGCTTCAGCAAAATTCAATTTAAGGAAGTGGCAGTCGAATAGCGCTGAAATATTGAAGGAAATCGTCGATGTCACAGATAATTCTAGTCTCGATTTGGATTTGTCTAATAATTATTTATCCAAAACTTTAGGGCTGTTATGGGTCTGTAAAATAGATATTTTATCATATTCTATTAATATTGATTATCAAAAAATAATAACAAAAAGGCATATTTTATCTATAATTAGCCAGATTTTCGATCCACTAGGCTTAATCGGTCCCTGTGTCGTCGAAGCGAAAATTATAATGCAAAAGTTATGGCTTTATAAGTGCGACTGGGACGAGGTGGTACCTCAGGATATAGCCGATCAGTGGTTGTCATTTGTGAACGCTTTAAAATATTTAAATTTTATAAAAATTCCCAGGTGGGTCCTGTGTAATGAGCATGTCGTTCATGAAATACATGTATTCACAGACAGCAGTGAAAAGGCATACGGTGCTTGTTTATACATACGTTCCATTGATAGGTCTAATGCAATAACAAACCGCCTATTAGCGTCTAAAAATCGTATAGCCCCGATAAAGCCCACGACAATGCCCAGATTGGAGCTCTGTGGTGCACTTTTGGGTGCAAGATTGTGTACAAAGGTCAAAGAGTCCCTTACCTTACCGATTAGCCGTTGCATATTTTGGTGCGACTCAACAATAGTGTTGAGCTGGCTATCTACACCATCAACACAACTTAAACCTTTTGTAAGACATCGTGTAAACGAGATACAAGAGACTACACTAGGTTCTAAGTGGAACTATGTACCAACGAGAGATAATCCCGCAGATCTTGTTTCTCGAGGGGTGAAGGCTGATCATATCAGCGATTCAAAACTATGGTGGTCAGGCCCCACATTTCTATTGCAAGATGAATGCCTTTGGCCAACATTATCTAAAGACATCGTGAAACAGGATCTGCCTGAATTGATTCATAGCTTTGTAATTAAGTCAGACACTGACAATTATCAAAATCTTCATATAATTAATCAAACTATCATACAACAATTAATTCACAAATATTCTGATTTCAACTATTTACAAAGAATCTTAGCCTACATAAAAAGATATATTTACAATTTAAACAATAAAAATAATAAAATAAAAGGTTGTCTTACAAATAAAGAAATTGAATTATCATTAAAGTGTATTATGCGTACTGCTCAATGTGAAATGTTTAAAGATGAATATTCAATTTTAAAATCAGGAAAATCTCTGCCTTACAAAAATAGACTAATCTCTTTATCTCCTTTTCTGGACTCTGACGGCATTATACGTGTCGGGGGCAGGTTAGATAATTCCCCTTATGATTATAATGTTAAGCACCCTATACTTATATGTGGTAAACATCAATTAACAAAGGTCATGTTTCAAACTGTTCATAAAAAATTATTGCATGCCGGTCCTCAGTTACTTTTGGCAAATATACGCCAAAATTATTGGCCTTTAGGGGGCAGAAACTTATCGAGGCTCACTATTCAAAAATGCATTTCGTGTTTTAGGCACAAGGCACTAAACATACAGCCTATAATGGGTCAACTTCCTAACTCACGAAGCAACCTTGAGTTTCCCTTTCTTAATTCCAGTGTCGACTATGCCGGTCCAATACTCATAGCTGACCGAAAGGGGAGAGGTTGCAAACTTATAAAATCATACATATGTATCTTTGTCTGCCTTGCAGTTAAAGCCGTTCATTTGGAGCTTGTTACGGACCTAACTAAGGAGGCCTATATGGCCGCGTTAAATAGGTTTATTGCACGCCGCGGTAAGCCCCGTACTATATTATCCGATACTTGCAATCAACTTCGCCTGTTTTTGCATGATTCAAATATTGCATACGACGTTGCTCAGGAAGGAATCGATTTTGATTTTGTGCCTGCCTATTCCCCCCACTTCAACGGAGTTGCTGAGGCCGCAGTTCGTTCGACGAAACATCACCTAAAGAGATTACTTAAACTAACTCACTTCACGTACGAAGAAATGTCTACGTGTTTAACTCAAATAGAGGCTGTTCTTAATTCCCGACCTCTTATTCCTTTTTCTCCCGATCCACTTGACTTTGCTGCCCTAACTCCATCGCATTTTTTGATTGGAAGGTCACTCACATCCGTTCCACATCCACAGGTGTCTGACGTCGGAAACATTTGCCGACTCTAGCGATTCCAACGGGTGGAATGTATCAAGCAACACTTCTGGAAAAGATTTAATACCGAATACATTTCTCTGCTGCAGCAAAAAACCAAGTGGTCTACAACATCGGGTGACATTGTTGTGGGGAGCCTCGTCCTAGTAAAAGATAAGGCGCTCCCGCCGCTCTGCTGGTTACTGGGTCGCGTCGTGCAGGTCTACCCTGGCTCAGACGGCTCGAAGGACCAATATGTTAATACCTCGATAGTGTTTGATGGTAAATAAGTGGACTGTATAACTTATAAAATATAAAAACGGTTTATTGCCAACAGCATACAATTAATAACTCAATAAAAAGGTTGGACCGATCGCTATGAAGCTAAGGTGTGGAGTAGTGACCGGTTCTGTCACGCAGATCAGCTGACCGCTCGCCCCCGCTCCTTCACACCGCGCCCCTCGGTATCCTGTGGCGATAAGTCCGCGCGTGGACAGTTGTTATAAACAAAACTGAGTCTTCTGGTGCGCCTGTGCATATGGGCGTGCCTCAGGGTTCGATATTAGGGCCATTGCTTTTTTTAATTTATATCAACGACCTCCCTTACTTTTCAAAAAAATTGTGTGAGACGGTATTGTTTGCAGATGACACCTCACTAATTTTTAAAATAGACCGAACTAAAACTGACTTTGAGGATGTAAATAATGCCATTTCAAAAGTGCTATCCTGGTTTGAAAATAATAATTTATTGTTAAATTCAAAGAAAACAAAGTGTATTAAATTTACTTTACCAAATGTAAGGCAGGTTAGTACTCATGTTAAAATCAATGAAGAAACTATTGAATGTGTTGACTCTACAGTATTTTTGGGAATTAAGTTAGATTCTTGTTTACAATGGTATCCTCATATCTCGTCCCTATCTAAAAGACTTAGTTCAGCTGCTTATGCTGTTAAAAAAATTAGGTCTTTGTGTGATGTTGAAACAGCACGACTTGTTTACTTTGGTTACTTCCACAGTGTCATGTCATATGGCTTGTTATTGTGGGGCACAGCAGCCGACATTGAAGACATTTTTATTTTACAAAAAAGGGCTGTGCGTGCTATTTACGGACTCAAGCCACGTGATTCACTAAAAGATTTATTTAAAGAAATTAATATTTTGACCATTGCTTCTCAATATATATATGAGAACATAATTTATGTTCACAAATATAAACATACCTTTTCAAAACATAGTGATATTCATAACTTAAACACTAGATATAAAAATAAACTTGCTGTTCCAAGTTTTAGACTTCACAAGACAAGTCGCTCATTCATGGGGAAATGTATACACATTTATAACAAAGCCCCGCCAAATGTAACTGAACTGCCTTTTCACAAACTTAAGTTATATGTCAAACAAACTTTAATGAAAAAAGGCTACTATAAGGTCCAAGAATATTTAGATGATAAGAATGCGTGGAAACATTAAAATTCCAAAATGTTTTTAAGTTTATTTACGTGTAAGTATTATGACTATTAACCTCTGTATACCTATTTTGTGATTGTGCATTGTCAGATAGCTTGAAAATAACGATAATACTTTTGACATTGGGTACCTACTTTGTCGGTACGATGATATAGATTCTCTTCTTATTTTAATTATTTTTATCGCTGGGCGGCACTGCACTGCTAAAAGTTATATTTTTTTTTAACTACAAACATTGTATTTGAATATTATTTTGAAAAGAGTGACTACACGAGTTTGTTGCCGGAATCTTCTCGGTAGTTCAACTTTTGGAACCGGTGTAAATTCAGACATGACAGACAGACAGAGACTATGACGTTGTTAGTTAATATTTTTTTTGTGATAGTTGTAAAAATGTGTTTTTTTTGACGATTTAAAAGTGCTTCTTTGTGGCCTATTTAAATAAAATATTTTTTCTTTCTTTCTTTCTTTCTTCCTAAATCTTATTGATTAAATCGAATTATCACCCAGATTCGAACTAGCACAACCCGACTCCACGTGGCCCGACCTTGCCATACACTAGAGTTTAATTTAAATCCGTGTAGGCGCGGAGGGGCGAGGCGGCCCGCGATCTGAGGAGCAGGTGGTAACCGAAAACCGTCTGCGACGATAAGCTCGCGTGGGACCGCCAGAGCCCCGCAGCGCCGGAGCCGTGACAGAAACCATGCATGCTGCATGCCTGCTTGCATGCTGCAAGCCTGCTTACACTGCAGTTATGCAGTTTTACAAGGCGTTTGTTATTCGGAATTTTGATATTCGGGATTCGTATTTATGATATTGCGGATTATTATTAATTCGGATTTTTTATGGTTCGGTATCTTTTATTTCGGCATATTGATTTTCGTAATTATAAACGTTCAGAATTTTGTTAAAAATAATCAGTTTAGGCAAAAATAATTGCAACAGTTACTAGTTTATAATTTTAATCCCACATAGGTACAATATAACAATCACATGAAATTTAAACACTGAGTAATAACTTTATTTATAAAGCCATAATTGTTATTAAGGTGTCTTACCTTAAAATTATGTTTTACATTTACACAAGTAATTTAAGACAGTTAAGACTAATCAAGTACAATTCTCGAGGAGCTCGGTGGCGTAGTGGTTTGAGCGCTCTGGTTTCGATTACGAAAACAAAGCAACTTTCGCCATGGTTGGTCCCTGGATGGGTCAATCAAATTTATAATCTTGAGCTCCTCCGTGCTTCGGAAGGCACGTTAAGCCGTTGGTCCCGGTTGTTTCTGCAACCGCTTTAACCCACCAACCCGCACTGGGCCAGCGTGGTGGTGTTATGGCCCAAACTCCTCATGTGTTTCTGCCATGTAGGAAGGCCTGTGCCCAGCAGTGGGACGTATATAGGCTGGTGATGATGATGATGATGAAGTACAATTCTGATATTTACTTATTGTTTTACACAATCATCATCAGTGTTTTAGATTATGGCCACTTAATTCAAGCATTCAATTATGTTTAGTTAGTCAGCGTTATAGTTACAGCCATAAAATAATTACGATCATCAAAAATAACCAGTCTGCCAAATCAGGGAAAATAACAAAACCTTAGTGGTATTTAATACTTATCTTTTAAATGTACCCGTGGCACCTCATAGTTTTTGGCCAGAGTAACTACTGCCTTGGAGAACCGTCGGAGCAATAATAATGTCTTAACCATCCGAACACTGCTTTTAAACGCTGTGACAACTAGCGCCACCAAGAGGGGTAAAATCGCTCGACCAACACGTGTCAAACCGGAAACATCATTTTTATTTGTTATTTAACTTGACTATATAATTAAATTTTTATTTCACACACCTCAAAATAATTACAATATTATTTATATTTAATTATCTAATACATAAGTTACGTACGTTAGTCTATTTGTGTTTATTCCATGAAATCAATGTTAAAGTCAAATCAATATTTGCTTAATTTTGTACAGCTCAAAATAATTAAGTTATTTATATTTTATAGTTATTAAATGAATAATTAAATTTATTTGCGATTATTTAACACCTAAAAAACCTTTTAATATACCTTTAAACATTGTAATACTTATTCGTTATTCATCGTTTGCATATCATAATAGTCAAGTCAATATTCTTATTTTGCTTAATTTTGTACAACTCAAAATAATTATGTTATTTGTAATTTATATTTGATAAATGAATTAATAAGTATATTTGTGTTTATTTCACGTAATAATTATTTGTAATTAATCAATAATCATCCTTTGCATATCAATTTTGAAGTTTCGGATTTTAAAAATTAGGAATTATGAACCACGGAATTTTATTTATCGGAATTTTGAACTATTCGGTGTTGTAACATTCGAAATTTTGAAATTCGTGATTATGACTATCGGAATAAAGTTTTTCGTATTTATGTAGTGTACCCGCTAAAAATAATAAGCGCGGTCACACACCTACCGGTTCTTGCATTCCACCTAGAAAGGATCATATAACCGGAAGGCAAGAATGCAATACAAAATGTACTACCCGTCACACACCTACCGGTGAGAAACGGAAAGAACGCCAGGTAAGCAAGCCTCCGGCCGACGTCACCAGTTGTGGG